>JABWHU010001774.1:25495989-25547120 GCA_014189135.1 Dicerorhinus sumatrensis harrissoni | reverse complement strand
ACCACCATCACCACCACCACCACCATCACCATCACCATCACCACCACCATCACCATCAGCACCAGCATCACCACCACCATCACCACCACCACTACCATCACCATCACCACCACCACCACCATCACCATCACCACCATCATCACCACCACCATCACCACCACCACCATCACCATTATCACCATCACCACCACCATCACCATCACCAACAACAATACAATCACCACCACCCACCATCACCACCACCATCACCACCATCGCTGTCACCACCACCATCACCACAATCACCATCACCACCACCACCAGCTCCACCATCATCACCGTCATCTCAGCATCACCAGGAGCACTGTCATCATGTCACTAACTTCAAATGACCACAACCATCATCAGAAACCTCAGAATCACCACTACATCCCCAGGACCTATCACAGTTCCTGGCACATACCAGGTTCTCAACAAATGTTGTCCAAATGAGCTACCACTGCCTCTATCACCACCTTCCAAGTCACCACAAATTGTTTCGCTCTGGGTTGGGGTCCCTCACCTCCCCTGCCACGACTGCACCTGTATCTAGGCATTGCTCACATCTGTTCTGCGTGAACTCTTTACTCGTGGGGACAGTTGGTCCTCAGTCCCCATGTGTCCTCCTCTCTGCTGAAGGGAGCTGTGAGGCATGGAGATTCGGGAACATCCTTTGCATTGGTGAGAGACGCTGGGCTTCCTTTGCTGGGCCTGGACACACCCCCCCTCGGCCCCAGGTTGGAGGCCCTCTATTGTTGGGCTGTGCACTTGAACACCTGTGGCCCAGCCCAGCAACAGGGCCTGGACCCCTGTCTCTCTGGTGATCTGCCCTCAATCCTCCTGCCATAGAACCTCGCTCCTTCCCCTTCTCCACTCTCTCAGCCTCCACTGGGACAGTTCACCAAGGACGGGCCTGCCATTGGTGTCAAGCCTGCCTGCATGACCCCAATCCTGGTTTCACCGCCGCTGCGGCCTCTGTGGTTTGCCCGCGAGTGGGCATCTTAGATTGGGCTCCCTGAAAAGTTTCTGAGAGACAGGCTTGTGTGCACATTGTGGGGTGTGCTCTGGAACAACACCTCTAAGGGGGTGAGAGAAGCGGGACTGGGCAGAGGGAGAAGCTGAATGCTGGCTCCTCTGCAACGGAGGCCTCAGCCCGTCCCAGAGGGGCTGAGATGGCCCTGAAGAGTCACCCCAAACTGGGGCAAGGGCATCGCACCTGGACGAGTTGCTGGATGAGGTCTGCCCCAGGGAGGGGGTGACCTGAGCCAGCAACCTTGACGACGGCAGGGCCTGGAGAGGCTGTGGCAGCGACCGCCCGGGTGCCACCGCTCCCCGCAGCAGGGCCGGGGTCCCCACACCACTGTGTCTGCCACAGCTTGCTTGGTGCGGTCTCTCTGCTCGCCTGTTGGAGGAGGAGCAGCCGCAGTCTGATTGGGGCCTGAGGCCTCTATACGCCCCTCTGGCAGCAGGGACAGAAAAGGGAGCGTATGGGGAGGCGGGGACAGGATGCCAGGCCACAGGAAGCATGGCTGGCCTCAGCTGCCCAAGCGCTGATGTCCCGGGCCCAGGGAACTGAGACCCACCCACCCCTCTGCTCACCCCACCACTATCCCTGGATGCCACATGCCAACTACACGGGTCTTTCTGTTCCTGGAAAGAGCCGTGCTCCTCCAGGCTCAGCACCCCGCAGCACCTCCCCTCTGCCTGGAAGGCTCTGCCCTCACCACCACCTCTTCCCTCACCTCCACTCCCTCCCTAAAGGGCACTTCTTTAGGCCGCCCTCACTGATGCTTCATACCAGCCTAGGTCTCTCTGCTATGTGCTCTCCTAACATGTTGCACTTACCCTTCAGAGAACCAACTGGCGTTTGCTGAGTGACTGAGTGTGACATCTTGCTCTATGCAATTGTGAACACCCCGCTCCATAAGCAAGGACGCTGGAGCTTCTCTTTGATTTTGGGCAAACAAAAGAGGGTCAACCCATGTGGGTGCAAGAGGCCGGACATCAGAAACGGCTTGGGGTGCCCGAAGGGGCCAGCAAGACGGGGCACGTCTCAGGTCAAGGAGCTGAGGCCTCGGCCCCAGGGAAGTCCACCTTCCTTGCTTGTCCCTTCTCCCACCAGCCCAACCCGGCCATCTCGGCTGCCACGATGGAGCGGGATCCCGGGAAGAGGCTTTCCGCGCATCCTCACCCTGCCGGCCTGGGAGAGGAGGAGAGACCGCAGACAGCCGGATCCAAACAGCCGCCCTCCCCGCGTCCCGCCCCTCGGCAGCGCTGCCGTGGGGCTCTGGTCCAGGGCTCTCTTTCTGGTTAGACGGAGGAGCAGGAGGTTGATAAACACTGACCCCCCATCGCGCAGGGCCCGCCTCTGTTTCTCTCAACATCACGGATGCCTTCGGAAATGCCCACACGATCGTCATTTTTAAGTGACATCCACCAACTGTGCGATGGTCCCTTGGAGCCTAATCTGAGCTGACAGCTTCTCTGGAAAGAACGCCAAAGTCATCCATCTACAGTTTTCCATGAAATATGCTTCATTATGATACCAGCTGGGCAGGCAGGAGTCCACCGTCTCCCTGTGGTGAGCAGGTCAGGCGCCAGGCTGGGAAGCAGGCACCCGGTTCTGTGCCCCACGTGGTCCTCACTCCCCAAGTGACCTTGGACAGGCCATTCAGCCCGCTCTGGTTTGTTTCCTCACCTGTAAAGAGAGTGATAACTGGGGCTTAAGCCGGGACGTGGGCATCACGAGGGTCAGGTCACCCAGGACAGGTTTTCTTGACACTGTAGACACCTACCCTCCACCAGACCTGATCTGGAGACAGGCGTAGACACTGACCCCAAAGACCATGATGCCAGCACCCTAAAAGCAACACTACAACAACGCAACAACAACACAACAGCAACACACCAACGACACAACAACACACTGATGCCAGCAGTCTAACAGCAACAGACACCAACAACACAGGATGATGGCAGCCCCGACATCACCCACAGCATCACCACTGATGCCAGCAGCATGCCCAGCCCAGCCCGGGCAACGACTGATGACCGCAGACGCCACCACCAATGGCTGCTCAGTGGGGTTTATTCTGTGACAAGCTCTTAGTGTTTTAAATCGTTATCCCCTTTGCCCTCATAATAATCCCAAGCAGTGCGGTCTGTTATCCTCCCCATTATACGCAAGGAGACTGAGGCACAGAGAGGTTAAGTAACATGGCCAAGGTCACACAGCTGAGAGTTATAGGAGCCCAGTCACGCCCAGGCTTCTGGGGCCGGCTCTTGGCCCTGATAACCTACTGCTTCCCAGGATGAGCAAAGCATGGCCTCTGCCCTTTAAATGCAAAAAACAGGAGGGGGACAGAGGCACTACCTAAGGAAATCATGGCAGACTGCCTGGCAGAGGTGACATCTCAGCTGAGACTGAAGGAGAGATGGCATCATGGCGGGAAGCCAGGAGGTTTCACACAAAGAGAACAGGGTGAGCAAAGTCCAGGATGCTGGCACCACCCTGGGGCAACCTCCATCCTCCCCCCGCCTTCTTCTCCATCACCATCATCGTCGCTGCTGTCACCACCACCAGCACCACCTCCTCAGGCCACCAAATGAGCAGCAAGTTAGAGGGCGTGGGCTTGACATCTTTCGACAAAAATTCACTCTACCTTCAGTGAAAATGCCTGAAAGTCCACCATGAAGTAAAATCTGAACCACAAAATCAGCATTATAAAACATTAGATAAAATTGTCTTTGGAGAAAAATCCAGAATAAGTTTCATTTTTCCCAAGTCTCCGACAGAAATGGACGTTCCACGAGTGGAGTTGGCTCTTCAGACACCGTCTAAGGGAATCAGGGGTCCCAGACCCCAAAAGCCCGGCAGCAGCTGAGGGCGGGAGGCGTGGCGCCAGGTGGACGCGGGTGAGGGTTTCTGACCGTTCTCTCTGTGGGCTGGGCCAGTCACCGTGATGTCCCTTCTCCACGCAGCCTCGAGTGGTGCTCAAGAGACGCTAGGGAAGACGGGCTCCGCGGGCCATCAGAGCCCGTCTCTCGTTGTCTGTGCAGCTTCAGAGGAGTTCCTCTTCTGGGCCGCATTTTCTCACTCGGGTACTCACGCATCAAACGCGCGCTCATGCAGCTCCGTGCGCTCCTGCAGGCGCGGGGCTGCACAGGACACCAGACAGCCAGGATCCTGCCTGGCCACGGATCCCGCCTAGTGGAGCTGATCTGCCTGCAGGGCCCTTCGTCAGCTGTTCCTGCAGACAAAGGACCCCCAGACCTCACTGGCTCTTAATGCCATGCACCCCATCCTCAGGGGGGTCCCCGCAAGGCCTCGCGGAGGGCGCAGATGGGTGAGTCTAGCACAGGGAGGGGACAGAGAAGGATGATCCCATCTGCTCCAGGAGAAGCCCAACAAAAACGTGAAAATACCAGATCATGAGAGATGCTGAGACGGGGGCAGGGCTGAGGGAGGGGTCAGTCTGTAAAGAGAAGGCTGCATCCTCACTCACCACCACCACCGCCTGGGCGCCCACTGGCCCCCAAAACCTGCGTGTCATGCGGCACCAACGTCATAGACTGGGCCCCTTTAAAAGAGCCGTCAGTGAGCCCGAGAGGAAGGGGAACGGGGTACACCGGGTCCGGGCCAACGGCATCTTGCTTGTTGTCTTGTTACAGCCACACAGCCGTGGTCTCAACCCTGTTCCACTTGGCAGACTGGAAAACTGAGATCCCATTAGCTGGTCACAGACCTGGTGCCGAGAGAAGGATGTGCCAGGCTCAGACCTCCTCGCCAGGCCTGAGGCACCACCGGGCGAGAGCGGCCGGTGCTGCGATCCGGGGATTGGCGCCCACGGGTGAGACGGCCCATTTCACGGAGGGAGGCCCGAGGCTCAGCCTGGCAGAGACTTGATCTAAAGCAGCAGGCCCCCCGGGATCTCAGCCCAGATCAGAAAGGGCAGACAGCGCTGGATCTTCAGAATTCAGAAAGCTCCCTTCCCGTTAACTCAGTGATCGCCTCCAGGCAGCCTTCCAGCTGACCTGGTGCCCTGACCCTTCTCCCCTGAGCTGGAGGAAGGCCAGAGCAGGAGGTGCCTCCCGTGCCTTCGGAAGGGGTCTAAACAAACACACAATCACTTGACTTTCTTCAAAATGAAATTGAGTTTTATATGTCAGCATTTGTCCAGGAAGGAAAAATAAATGCCGTTGAAGGCCAAGCTGTCACATCCACGTCGCGATCATTTACTGGAGCTTAAACACAGCAGTTCACAGAGTGAAAAAAGAGGGAGCCTCGTGAGGAGACGAGACAGCATTGAACGGGGGCATCCAGGACAGAACGGACGCTCGCCCTTGCCGGGGAGTGGGGCGGCCTGGACAGCAGAATCACTGTTTCTCTGGGCAGAAAGTGAACCTTCCATGCACAGCAAAATGCCACCCATCTGACCACCTTGTGGCTTCTGTGCACAAATCACCTTGACGGGCTGACTCCCTCCCTCTGTGCAGTTCCCTCCAGCACGGGCCTCACCGCATTTCTGCTTCCCGGGACTATGGCCCGTACGGCCCCCGACCTGGGCACCAGTGTCAGGATCCCGGCTGCCTCTGCTTCTCGCTGATTCTCACCACCCCATTTCCCCGCAGGAATCCTACTCTTGTCACACAAAGGCATTTGTCTGGGTCCTCACTGCCCTCCTCTTCAGGTCCCCTCTGGAGACAGCCATCCTGCCTGTCCTCAGGGATGACACAGAAGGAATCCTGTGGGCAAAAGACAGGATTTGTGACCAGAAGCTTCCGGCTTTGAAGCCCTATGTAGAAACCCTGGTCTGGTGGCTACATTGTGCAGAGGCCAAGCAATCTTTCCATCTGGATTAAGCTAAAGGAGTCGGTTGAGACTCAGGTCATGCCCAGGGGGCACCGTGGTCCCCCTCCGGGCCAAGCCAAATCTTGGTCCTGCACGATGTGCAACAAGCCAACCCCCTCCCATCCTTCCTCTATCTCCACTGGCAGCGGCCTCGTCAGACCACCATTGACTCACCTGGGCAGCTGCAAGAGCCTCTAGCCCGCCCCCAGCATACATTCTGGCCCCTTCTCCCATCTGTTCACGTGGAGCTTAAATCAGCTTTAAAAAAATGTAATTCCCACTCTGTCCTTTCCCTTTCTGGGTTAAATGCCCAGTATGGCCTGTGAGGCCCTGCACAGCGATGCCCCGTGAAGCTGGTGTCACACCTTCCAACAGCCACACTGATGTGTTTCCAGCTCCAGAAGGATCCATGTCCAGTGCACCCTGGCAGTGCAGCCCAATGGGCCCTTGCCCTGACCCACGTAGTGCCTACCTATCGTCCCTCAGGGCCCACTGGGGAGGAGGACAGACCACTCTACCCCAGAGAATGGAGAGTGCCCTCCCCAGGGCTCGAGCCAGGCCTGTTGGTCCTGGCACTCAAGGCTGGTTGCAGCATGAGCCCCACCTACCTTCTGGGGCAGCCTCACCTCACCTGCTTGTTTATTCTTACCGTCAGTATCTGGAGTGCAGTGGTGGACAGACCCCAGGGCGTCGGTGAACCCTGTCTCCTGGTACCCAGGCCCTGTATAACCCCGCCCCCTGAATGTGGGTGGGACTTGCTTTAACCAATAAAAGATGATGGGCTGTCATTTCTGTGACGCATTACATAAGGCTGTAACACTGGTCTCGCCAGCAGACTCTCGCTCTTGCTGGCTTTGATAAAGTGAGTGGCCATGTTGGGGAGGCCCATGGGCAAAGGGACTGGAGTGGCCTCTGGCCAACAGCCAGCCTGAAACTGAGGCCCTCAATCCCACAGGAATTGAATCCTGCCAACAACCAGGTGAGCTCAGAAGCTGGTCCTTCCCCAGTCAAGCCTCAGATGAGAACACAGCCCCGTGGACACCTTGACTGCGGCCCGTGAGACCTGAGCAGAGGCCCAGCTGAGCTGTGCAGGACTCATGACCACAGACTCCGGCTGTTGTTTTAAGGCACTAAGTTTGTGGTAACACGTTGCACGGTGATAGACAACCAATGCCTACTGTGTGCTGTGCACCGACCTCGTCAGGAATTTGAAGAAGGTAAGGCATTGTTTCTGCTCTGGGTTTCTCAGCCTAATGGAAAACAGACAGGCAAGGAGACAAGGACGTGAACCTGGCCACAGAGGAGGAGGTACTTGGCCTCGGGAGGATGTGGGACTTCTGCAACCCTGCCTGAGAGGTCAGAACTGGCCTCCAGAGGAGGCAAGGAGGGCGGCTAACAAAGGAATGTGCCCCGGCTTGCAGAGAGCTTGCACAGGGGAGGGTCAAAGAGATTTCCACGTCCTGTTGAGGGGCAGAGAGTCAACGGGCCCCTGAGGCGCATGGTGAGGATTAGCAGGCGGGTTCCAGGTTCAGAAAGACAGCCGGGAGCAGCAGAGGAGAGCTGCCTGTGCGGCCCGCGGAACTTCATGGGGCCCGGGCAGCTGGGCCTGGAGTGGGGGGCTCTGCAGGGGAGGGGGCTTGCTCAGAGCCCTCATCTGCCAACCAAGGCTCTGGGCTGAGCCGTTTCCCAGGCCCTTCCGCCCTGAAGATCTGGGAGCCACAAGCTTCCATGCGTCGAGCTGATGGGGACGTCATTTTTCTCTCCCTCTGGAGAAATTAAAGGTGTGAAGCTCAAGGCTGTGATGGCCTCAGCTTTCAACCAATTGGCCCAGCAGAAGAAGAGAAGGGAAAAAGACTTAAAAGGAGTTTGGGAGTTGGAGAAGCAGGATTATTTTCCCGGTTCTGTCACATACTGACAGTGTGACCTCAGGCAAGCCCAGGTTCCCCGGACCTCGTGCCAGCAGAACCCGGACAGGCCCAGGCCGTGAAGGACGAGAACTGGAGGGACCGTCCCATGTGTCCTGGGCACCATGGCCAAAGCCGGGCTCGTCCCCAGGCCTCCGCTTCCTTCCCCCATCCTGCCTTTGGTCACAAGAGAATGAAATTGCTACCCTACTGGGTGTGGAGAAAAGAGGAAGGAAACATTTGGAAAAGCACTTAGTAAATATTCTATTTCCAGATGCTATTGTTAAGAAAATTATTTATTTTTTATAGACTTTAATTTTTATGGCAATTTTAGGTTTACAGGACAATTGTATCACATACAAAATTTTGGAAAGTATTTAACAGATGGATGAGCAGCAGGGGCAAAACAGCATGCCTTCTCATTGGGGCCCCCACCCTCCCCCTGGGGTGGGGTGTCTATGAGGCTCGGGATCTATGAGGGGCGATGGTGGGGCTCCAATGGGATGGTGTTTTCTGCAAGTCTACTCTGGGACAGTAGAGCCCCAGACCCCTTCTCCGGTTCTGAGAAGCTGGGTGAGGGCCCCTCTGCACTCCAGTGGAAGGATGGAGGTTTATTGTCTGTCCTGGGGATGCCAGGCACAGCTGGGAGCAGAGCCCGGGCAGCTGCCCCTGAGAACGAGGGTTTGAGGAGGAGTGTGCGTACTGCCTCCTGAGATCCAGTCCTGGGCGGGCACAGGGAAAGACTTCCCGGATCTCACCAGCCTAGAGGGAAGACCTAGAGACATGACCTTGGGGTCCCCCAGGGAAATGCTCAACTGGACCCCCCACGTGGAGCCCATGGGCAAGGCAGCCTCACACCACACACAACCCCCTGCGGGCTCCGAGAGTCCCCCCCCCAATATGTCACCCGGCTCAGTTCCTGACACGGAGGAGAGCGTCTACTGGGGGAACAGCACCGTGACCCGCAGGTGAGAGCCACCTGGACGACAGAGACTACGCAGGTAGATGGAAACCTCCTGAAATGAGGGAGGGTGTCCGCAGAGGTACAAATAGATGAGGAGCAGGTGCTGTGGAAGACCAGTCAGGAGGAGAAAGAGCCCGAAGACTAACAGCACGACAGCGGGGAAAACCGCAGATACAAACAGGCCATGCTGAGGACAGACGTCCGAGAACATAAACTCCAGGAAGAACCAAGAAAGCAGAGGGAGGGAATACCCAAGAAACCACTCAGTCAATGCACCCCAAATGGACCAGCACTGCTGTGGGCTGAACTGTGTCCCCCAAAACTCATATGTTTGGGTCTTAACCCCCAGGACCTCAGGAAGTGACTGTGTTTGGAGACGGGGTCTTAACAGAGGTCACTAAGGTAAATGAGGTCGCTGGGGAGGCCCTGATCCAATCTGACTGTTGTGTCCTTATAAGGAGATGAGGACACAGACACGCACAGAGGGATGACCATGTGAGGACACAGGGAGGAGACGGCCGTCTACACGCCAAAGAGAGAGGCCTCAGGAGGAACCAGCACTGCCCACACCTTAACCTCGGACGTCTAACCTCCTGACTGTGAGACAATAAACGTCTGTCGTGTAAGCCCCCCGTCGCAGTGCTCTGTTATGGCGGCCGGAGCTGACTAACACAGGCACGAATTTCCTGATTCACTGGGCCAGCTGCGAACTCAGCACCTTGGATGAAAACAGACCCACGTCACGGCACGTAATCATGACGTCTCATAATACAGAGACAGAGAGAAAACCCGACCAGCTCCCAGAGAAGGCGAGAGACAAAATGGGGAACAAATGAACTTCTTACAAAGGGTCAAGACTCAAAAGGTCATGGGGGGGCTGGCCCCGTGGCTTAGCGGTTGAGTGCCTGCGCTCCACTGCTGGCGGCCTGGGTTCGGATCCCGGGCGCGCACAGACGCACCGCTTATCTGGCCATGCTGAGGCCGCATCCCACATACAGCAACTAGAAGGATGTGCAGCTATGACATACAACTATCTACTGGGGCTTTGGGGAAAAAAAATAAATAAATAAAATCTTTTAAAAAAAAAAAGTCATGGGTCTTCTCGGCAGCGAGGCTGGGTGCCTAACACTTAGGGAATTATGTCCCCACCCAAAACCCCAGCCAGCCAAGCTATCAACTAGTGTGAGAGTAGAATAGATATGTTTATCCTAGGCTCCAAGGGACCTCCCACACACCCTTTCCAGAAGAATTTGCTTCAGAAAGAAGAGAGAGCCGCGGATGCCCGGGCGAGGCCTGGAGACACACCGGCCAGTGGAGAGCTCCTCCTCAGACAGAATAACCAGGCCGCCTGATGGGCTCAAATGTCTGAGGTGTTTACACAACTGGGGGAGAATTTGAGATGGAATTAGCGTTAAGTGTATAGACAACTAAGCAAATGAAAAAATAAGACCATTATTAGCTCCAGGGAAAGCGAAATGTTGACGCAGCAGGAGGAAGCGAAGTGCTGTCTTACACGCTCAGCTTTGAGGCGTGTTTACAACACCCGTCCGTCCGGCAGAAGCGGCAGGATTAGTGTACTGTGCGGGAGGGGGCTGCAGGCAGGCGTGCGGGGGCCGGGGGGAAACAGCTCCATCCTCATCCCCCTCCGCGGAAGTCAATGCATAGAGCCCCAGACTGCAAAACCAGAAGCAACGTGTGCGTGGGCCACTTAGAGATATGGAGGGAAGACAACATGCATATCAGGGGAAGGAGAAAACGACGTTTGCCTCTGGGGAGCTAGACGTGTGGGGAGGGGGCAGCGTGGGACTGGTGGTTTCACGGCAAGCCTTGCAGAGCCTGCAGGTTCCAGATCTTTGATGGTACACTCACATGTGTGTGTAACTGCTAGTTCCCTGGGGCCGCCCTAACAAATGACCACACACTAGGGGTGGAGAACAACACAAATCCATCCTCCCACCGCCCTGGAGGCCGGAAGCTGGAAATCAAGGTGGCAGGGCTGCACTCCCTCCAAAGACTCCAGGGGAGGATCCTTCCTGCCTCTTCCAGCTGCTGGTGGCCCCAGGCTTATTTTATCTTGCGGCACTCCCGTCCCTGCCTCAGTCTCCGCAGGGCCTCTCCTCTTCTCCCTGTGTCTCTCCTCTGTGCCTCTCTCATAAGGACACTTGTCATTGGATTTACAGCCCCCCCCAGATTATTCCCATCCCAAGATCCTTAACTCAATTGTACCTGCAAAGACCCTTTTTCCAATTAAGGGCACATCTGCCCGTTCCAGGGGTTAGGGTGTGGACGTATTTGGAGGGTCACCATTCAACCCACTATAATAACCTCAACAAAAATTGAAGATATGTTGCTCTGCACAGCATCCCTGCCAGGTGGCCCTTCCTCCTGCTTGAATGCCTATGGGGATGGGAGACTTACTGTATTCCATTACTAGACAGCTTGGTTGGAAGCCTATCTTCATGATGAGTTAAGCCTGCCTCCCTGAGACCTCAGCCTGTAGCTGTAAGGCTGGCCCCTGAATCCACACAGAGCCCTGGGCTCCCCTGCCTCCAGCCGGCCCCTCTGAGGGCAGCAAAGGGAGCCAGGCCAGGCAGGGAGGAGCTCTCAGGAACAGTGCCGCTGGCTGTCAGAAATCAGACTGGACACAGACCTGCTCCGAGCATGGCCTGGGAATCACAGGGTATCGATTTTGGAGGGAGTGCTGGGGTGGGTGATGCCAGCCGGGCCCCTGGAAGCCAGAGCTTAACCACAGGATCCCAGGCAGCAGGGCGCCAGCCGGCCGATCCTGAATTCCAGGAGTGTCCTCTGGCTGGCGTGCTGCTCTGTCCTCCTGTAAATCCCAAACTCTGTTCCTGGAAAGAAGCATCGAGGTCATCCGGTTGTCCTGCTGCGGGAACTGTGCGGTGGCTCTTCCTCTGCTGGGAACGCCTGTGCCAGGTCCTCTCTCAGGCTCCGTCTTCACCAAGGAGACCGCGTCCTCAGAGGAGCCGCCCGGGGCCACCCTGTGAGGAGGTGCTTCCTGTGCACGGGCCCACACATACTTGAACACTTATAGACACTCACACATACGCATGCACACACACCATAGCACACTTATACACTCGCACCATTGCAAACTTATACATACACATGTCTGCAAACACACACATTCACACTCACAGTTGCACCCTTATACACACTCACATATACACACGTGCATGCACACATACAGGCAGGTATGCACAGCCTCACACCATCACACACACACAATCGCACACTCACACGACCATGTCACACCATTGTCTGTTTACCCTTCTTTACGCCTGTCTTCAGAGCTGTGTGACCATTGGCTGACCTCTGGCCTCTCGTCTGTCCACCTAGACTTGAACACGGCCTGCCCGGGTCGATGCTCCGTGTTGAAGCCTTCCTGTGAATCCCAGATGATGAAACTCAGGCCCGGTGAGCAGTTGCTGTGCCCAAGGTCACACAGCAGAGGGTGTGGAGGTGACCCGGATCTTGAGGGCCAGGCCCTTGTTCCCTCCAGAGCCCTGTGACTGCCCTGGGGATGGCTGGCCTGTCGCCCTTCTCACCATGGTGCTGTGGGTCTGGGTGCCCGCACGTCCCAGGAGCCCGCCTGCCAGGCACCTCCTCCCAGGGGCAGATCCATCTCCTTATCTTCCATCGCCCAGTGAAGGGCTCCCAGCCTGTTCACCAAACTCCACCTGTGTCCACTTGCCGGAATGCCCACGGGATGGCAGGCCAGCCTCTGGGAGACATCCAAAGCCCTCCATGTGCCTCAGAGTGTTGCCCACGTTTGAGGACTTCAAGGATCTCAAGTCATTCATTGAGGACATTTCTGCTTCAGTTTCAAACCACCATGCAAATTACAGGAGAGCCAGCTCTTCCTCCTGTCGTGGCCCCTCTTCCTGCTCACCTGGCAGAGAGGGAAGAGCTGGGGGCCCGGGAGGGGACTGGAGGTGGGGCAGGTCCTTCTGCGTGTCACAGGCTGTCACACCCTGTTCACCTGTTCGTTGTTCAACAAGGTTCTACCCAATGTCTATCTGTGTAGGCGATGGCAGACAGTGATGGTGTCAGACCGATGCTAGGAGCCACTCTGGGTGCTGCTGCTTGGGGACAGGATTGGGGAGGGCTGCAGAGCCAGGGGCAGGGGGAGGAGGCCACGGCCGTCAGGGGGCAGAGGGACGACGGGGCTGGGGGGCATGGGAGGGAGGCACGTGTCCTGGTGGTTACAGACTCTGGCTCCGCCCCCGGCTGTCTGTCCCCGAGTCCTAGCTCCAGCACGCCAGCTGGAGGACCCCGGGCCACCTGCTCAGCTGCTCTGAGCCTCTGTTTCCTCGTGTGTAGGTTTGTGCTAAGAACAGCACGGCTTCTGGGGGCTGTCCCGATGAGGGAACGAATGATACGTGTGGAGCACAGACACAACCGGCCGTGGTCAGTGCCTTGTGAGTGTCCTTGTTGTTGTCTGGCAGAGAAGTGAGTGTTTGGGACATCTATCTCGCAAGGGAAAATCCACAGGCCTGAGCGATGTGGCTTCAGAAAAACCCTAAGAGGCTGAGGGCAAAGTGGACAGAGCTGGCATCCCGGGAGTCAGGCCATGGACGTGGATGCCAGACGGTGCCGCCCACCGCATCAGGGCTTCTTGGGGGCGGCCCTGGGGGGCGGGGGGGCTGTCTGACCTGGACAGGTTGAGTCTGTGGGGTGCCTTCAGGAGCCAGCGGGAGACGGAGGGACATTCACACCTGGAGCTCAGAGGAGGGGGCCCAGCGGTGTCCAGGGCTGATGGAAGCCATTCAGAGTCCCCTAGGGGGCAAGGGGGCCGGGAGCAGCTGGGGAGGACCCCTAACCTCAGAGGCAGCTGAGCCAGGGCGGGGACAGAGGAAGCCAGGGAAGAGGCTGCCTGCAAAGACAGAAGAGCATCTAAAACCGCCCTGGGTCACGTGGAACAGAGACAAGGCCTTAAACCTGGCTTCCTTCCCCTGGGGGGAGATGTGTTCTCACACGCCCACTCCCCTCTCAGGGCTTCTCGAGCGAGGCCCCCCCTTCCCAGCTCACTAGTAGGGACCCTCAGACAAGTCCTCCGTCTTCCCCACCAGGTCTGCGGTCTGCCTGCGTAGACACCCGCGCCTCTGCCTGCTTTGTCTGTGCGTGACGCCCAGTGCCTTTCCCTGCTCCAAACTCACTGTGATTGTCCCCTCCCTGCTCCAACCCCGCCCCTCCCTGCACTGGACCATCCTTGCACCTTTGTCGTGTACAAGCAGGTGTAGTGTCTCCGTCCTCGCCCAGCCCAGGCCCCAGGCCCCTCCAGCCCCCGTTTCTCTGGCCCAGTTCACTGCAAAACTCCCCCCTCACTCCCCGCGCTCTGCCCTCTGCTCTGCCCTCTGCCTCTGCTCCTCACCTCTGGCCTCTCCTGGGCCCGCGTGCCAGGCCCTGCTCCCCACCGTCCCTGAAAAGACTCTTGTAAAGGCACAAGCGAGCCCGGCCTACGGAATCTCTTCATCCCAGGAGCGCTCGCAGTGGATTCTGCACAGCGGCCCCTCTGCTCCTGCGTGGTCTCAGGTCCGGGACACTGCCCTCCCCTGGCTTCCCTCCTGCTACTGGGCTCCTTCTCACTCTCCTGGGATGGAAGTCTCCTCTTCCCGGGGACTCTCCAGGGCCGCCCTTGGTGCTCTCCTGTCTCTGTCTGCTCTCCACCCCTCGCCCAGGATCCATTCTCCTGCTTCAGTGGCACAGCCATGCTGATGATGCCCCAACCTTCCACTGCAACTCCAGACATGTCTGACCAGCTGCCCACTCCATCTCCACTTGTGGTCTCTTCCCCATCTCCCACTTGACACGTCCAACTCTGAGCTCTTGATTCCATGCTCTCCACCCTGCCCCATAGCCTCCCCATTCTGGCTCATTCATGGTGCTCCTCTTCTCCCCGTTGCTTAGGCCAGAAGCCTTGGGGTCAGCCTTGACTCCTCCCTTTTTCCCACATTCGAACCATCATCAAATTCTACACTCTTTCCCTTTAGAACATGTCCTAACATTTCTCTCCATCTCCACACCCTCTGTTCTTACACGGCACCTAGAGTTTCCTCATCAAGCTTAACTCAGATCCCACCTCTCCTTGCCCAAAGGCCCCCACCATGACTCCCACCCCCTCTACCACAGTCTAGAGCAGCAGTGTCCAAGAGAATCCTCAGCGGAGTTGGAATGTTCTGTGTCTGACCTGCCCAATGCAGTAGCCACAGGCCACATGTCACTACTGAGCACTTGAAATGCAGTCAGTGCAACACAAGATGTGAATTTTTATTTTTTATTTTTTTGCTGAGGAAGATTGGCCCTGAGCTAACATCTGTGCCCATCTTCCTCTATTTTGTACCTGGGACGCTGCCACAGCTTGGAATGGTGTGTAGGTCTGTGCCCGGGATCCAAACCTGAGAACCCTGGGCCGCAAAGTGGAGTGCAAGAACTTGACCACTACGCCACTGGGTCAGGCCCAAGAAGTGAATTTTTAAATTGTATTTAATTTTAAATCATTCAAATTTGAGTTTAAAGAGCCGCAGGTGGCTGAAGGCTCCCATCTGGGACAGGGCAGGCCTGGAGGCCCGTGAGCTCACCCGGGTCCTCACACTGCCTCCCATGGTCTCCACCTGCCTCGCTCACTTCTCACTCCCACCTCGGGGCCTCGCCCTCGCTGTCCCCCCGCCCACCTCCTCGCCTTCAATGAGCGAGCATGGCTGTGCTCCTCTGTTCCTTCGGGTCTCAGCTCAAACGTCACCTTCTCAGGGACACCTTCCCTGGACGCCCCTCTGAACCCCCTGTGCCTCCCAGTCCCAGGCATTCTCTATTCCCACTCCCTGCAGAACTCTTAGGAAATCCCAGCTGAAATTGCATTTGGATGTGATTTAGCCTGTGTGTTGCCCCTCCCTCCCATGGAATACGTATTTATGTGGCTGTGACCTGGAAGTTCCTGCTCCCCACCGCAGCCCCGACACTCAGCAAATCCAACACTGAGCTGTTGAATGAAGGAGTGAGCCAATGAATGAATGAGTGTTTAAAAGGCCACGGGATGTATCCACGGGCAGGGAAAGGCTGGACACACAAAGAGTAAGTCATCACCAACACGGTGAGGTTTCTGAAGGAGGGAAGGGTGGGTGTCCAAGGTGGAGTGCCACCTTGGGTGGGAGAGGGGGAAGGCAGCCCCCACCCCACATGAATGCCAAGAGGAGGGAAGGGGTGCAGAGGAAGGGCAGACGAGGCCGGCTTGTGCGTCTGTGGAGGAAAGCAGCAAGGTGGTGGGTGCTTCTGTCATCTCTGTGTCACTGGGAGAGAGGTCACCCACCAGAGCACAGTGCAAGGCAGGGGGACAAGGGCCCAGGGTCTGGGGAAAGGGAGAAGGTGGGAACTAGTCCTTTGAAAACAGACGAACAAATGATTGCAGAAGTGCAGTAGGGGTGCGGGCAGGCAGGGTTGGGACCTGTTGGTGTTGATGATGGACACTCAGTGGTGGGGCAGGCTCTCAGCTCATCCTGACTCACCCACACCCCACAAGGTGTCAACAAGCCACACCCAGAAAATTACGGGAAAATAGACAACAAAAATTGACCATGTGTCCCACTCTGCAGGGGAAAGGCACCTTTAAGGTTAGAAATAATAGAAGACATAACAAAGGAAAATTGATTATTTTGGGTTCATAAAAGTGAAAAATTATATTATGTCAAAAATAAACTCTAAAATGAAAATCAATGTTCTGTTCCAAGCAATTAAGAAATATGTATCAAAAGCTTTAGATAAATTTAGGTTCAGGCCAATATTTCCCTTTTATTTATCCATCTGAGACAATGGTCCCTCAAACTGGGGGTGGGAAATAAGCTTTTGACACAAAGATGTTAGTTGTGGTATTATATATAATGTGAAAATATTGGAAATAATGTGAATGTTGAACCACAGAAGGAAAGTTATACAAGTAGGATTAATTCTCCCAGTAAAAAATTAATCAATGAAAATTATGCCTAAGAAGGCTCTCCGACAACAAGAAATACTTATGTAACATTGATTGAAAATGCAAGGTAGATGCCTTATAATTTTAGTCCTGCCATAAACAAAAGCCTCATACAGAAGATAAAAAGCTGAAAGTTCACTAAAGTGACAACAGAATTTATATCTAGCCAGAAGACTTTCTTCCTACATTTCTGATTTTCAAACATTTCTTAATGAGTATATATGCCATGTATGCTAGAAACTACCGCCTGTATTCACAGGGGAAGGAAGGAAACAGGCCGGACTGTCTCCGCTCGCTCACTTTGATGGCAAGATTTGATGTTCTGAAAAATAAAACACGACGGGGCCTAAAGTACACCCTGAGTCCGTGGAGTGCCCATAGACACGCATGCCTCCCCAGCCCTCTCCACCAAAAAGGAAAAATAAAAACAGAGAAAAAAGGAGATAAGAATCCTCAAAGGGAAATAAATGAAATCTACTTTTGAAATGACGTTTTATATATTTTTCCTTGTTTGTTGCCCCTCCCACTAGGTCAACTGCAGGAGAGCAGGGAGTTCTGCTTGGTCCCAGCTGTGTCCCCAACGCCTGGGATGGGGCCTGGAGCAAGGGAGGTGCCAGTCAGTATTAGCAAAAGATAATGGAGAAGACTCATGTGCACACACTCACACATGCACACACAGGCTCACAGGCACACACTCACATATGCACACATGCACACACTCACATGCACACACACGCTCACACGCACACACTCACATACACTCACAAGCACACACTCGCAGGCACACCGCCCAGTCCTTTCCCACACGCCCCCACTGACCCACGTGTGTGCGAACTGAACTTCCCCGTCCACGTGTGGCTCACCCCCAGCGTCCCGGAGCAGCCAGTAAAGGATTCCTGGGCTCCCTCCAGATGTGGCAGCAGTCCCTGGGGATGTCCTGGGCCTGTGTTTGAGAATGTTCATCGGCGATTCTGCAACCTCCATCCAGCAGCGGTCTGTGGACCCTGGTCCTAGACCACCCACCCCCAGCTTGGTAGCACCAACGGGGTTCCCTCGGGTATTCCTCCCTGATCTGTGGAATGAACAGCTCTGTCCCCACACAGGCCTGCCTTCCCCTCTGCTTTCCTCCCCTCCATGTCTTTGTGAGCTCTGGAGGGGGCTGGGGAGGGGAGGGCAGGGGAGGGAGAGGAAGAGCTGCTCTCCATCTGGGGGGGCTGCCTCTGCTTGCTCTCCTCTGATCTGCTGCCGCCCTCCAGCCCCCAGGCTCTGACGCTGCGGCCAGTCTTCTGCTCAGGCTGCTGGGTCTGACATCCTGGGCCTCTGCTCTCTCCGCCCTTTGCACCAGACTCGGGTTCTGGTTCCCCATCTGGTCCAGGGTGGCCCCTCTGCAGAAGGATGTGTCCTGACAGACACAGTCCCCTCATCTTGGCCACTGAGCCTCGGGGCAGCGCACCCACAGCAGAGTCCTGTGGTCCCAGCACGATCGTCCTTCCGGTTGTCCTCTCATCCCCAGACGAGATCCTTCCAGAATATTGCTTCCCGCAGATCCTGAGGCCCCTGCCCGGTCTGGCGGCCGTGCCTGCACTCGTCTCCCTCCTGCAGACATTTTCATCTCAGGGGCCCCTCTCTGGGCACAAGCCCTCTCCGGCCCATCAGATAAGTCCCTCTGAATATGTCTGATCGCAATTACACACAAAGCGCACGTTCTCTCCCACGGGCACCCGAGTCCCAGAAAAAGAGGCTTGTAGCCACTCCTCTCGGGCTCCAGACACCCTGGTGGTGAGGGGGAGTCTGCCCAGGACGCACAGTCACTTCCAGACCCCCTCTGCCCACTCGTCACGTGGGCTGGGCACAGACACGTCTCGGCTTGCACTGAAGCAAGGCTGCCCCCTTGTCTCCATGACTGACCCACCGGCCCGCCTATGGCCGTGTCTCATCTTGTGTTGGGTTCTCCGGAAGCAGACTCTGAGAGTGGGGATGTGTCAGGAAAGTCTCCGGAAACGGCAGGGAGGGTAACTGGGAGAGTCCAGGGAGAGAGACAGACCAGGGCTGGGTCTCAGGGCAGGGCCCCCACACGGCGGGTTACCCCCTGAACGCTTACGATCTCCCCTGAGGGGCCTGCCGGCCTCACCCCGATCACAGGCGAGGCTCACACGGCTCAGGTAATCTGCTCGTGCCACAAGCTGGGGCATGAGTACCAGCCATCTGACCCAGCACCCCACCCTTTCCGCGACACGAGGGCTGCACAACCCTGCAGATCCCAAGCGGCTGAGCCAGCTCAGGAGACGACTTGGGGTGCACATGTGACTGTAACCGGCCCTCAGGCCAGGCCTGAGACCCCATTCACCAGTGGGGTTTCCCTCCATCTAGCGCTGTCAGATTTAGCAAATGAAAGAACAGGACGCCCCAGTAAGTTTGGATTTTGGGTTTCAGGTTCACAGTGAACACATGTCTTTAGTGTGAGAGTGTCCCACGAAATGTTCGGGAAGTACTTCTACTTCCAGAGGTAGCCGTCGTGTATCTGAAACCCAAACTTATCAGGCATCTGGTATTTCATCTGGCCGCCCTACCCCCACCCTGCACACCAGGACTCTTGTCTGGGGCCCGAGAGGCTCAGAGCCCTGGGGTGGCCAGGACTGGGTGGGACTCTAATGGCCCCGCTGCCCTGGTGTGGGGAGCTGAACGGACGAGGCATTTAGGGTAGGGACATGGAGAGGAGGGTGTTTTGGGGAAGCTCTCAGGGGTCCCCAGAGAGGTCTGGGAGAGGTAAGCAGGGGCATTTCTGCTCCTATTTCAGACCTGAAGGTCCCGAGGTCACAGGGACCCGGCTGCTCCCAGGACGACCCTGGGAGCAAGGGCAGTGGGCAGGCGCCGCCAGTGTCCTCTGAGGTCACTGGAGGGATTGCTCTACCCACTCCGGGAGGAGGCAGGAGTCCATGCCCTGGACAAGGTGAGGGTGGGGACACGGTCAGCTGTCCCATCTTGGGCACCGAGGGTCAACAAGCCACCAAACAGGGGCAAGGCCCCACAGTCCTCTGTCTCAGGGAGCTTCCACCTCCCATCGCCAGTGAGTGGGTCCCGGGAGGGTGGACAGGAACAGGAAACCCCACCAGGGAGGGACTCGCTCACACCCTCAGGAGGCAGCCAGGTGGCTGGTCTGGGGGGAGACGCCCCCTCCCTGTCCCCGGGCTCTGAGGGGAGAGGCCCCCTCCCTGTCCACGGGGTCTGGGGGGACACGCCCCCTCCCTGTCCCTGGGCTCTGAGGGGAGACGCCCCCTCCCTGTCCACGGGGTCTGGGGGTACACGCCCCCTCCTTTGTCCCTGGGGTCTGAGGGGAGAGGCCCCCTCCCTGTCCATGGGGCCTGGGGGGAGACGCCCCCTCCCTTTCCACGGGGTCTGGGGGGAGAGGCCCCCTCCCTGTCCAGGAAGGAGAGGTGGGCTCCCTTCCCCACTGATAAGTGCGCCACCCAGGGCCAGCTCTGAGGATGTCATGGTCTTCACTGCAAAGGGCATGGGGCCCCCAAGGACACACTTTATCTCCCCATGCAAACTGATTTTCCTTTTCCCTGCTTATTTTCTCCTTTCAACAATTAGCAGCTGAAGAGGCAGGTCTTAAACCAGGGAAATGAGACTTCAGGACTCAAGAGCCGACAAAGAGGCCCGAGCCTGATGCTCCCTCCGCCGGGCCAGTCTCTCCAGGAAGAGGGGGTCCTGCAGAGTGTGGGGTGGACCCAGGGGAAAGGTGGCCAGCGAGAAATACACTCAGGCGGAAGACAGACAGACAGACCCAACAGAGGCTGGGCCCTCAGATGGAGGAGCAGAGCAGTGAGGTGGGAACACGGCGACAGGCGGGGAAGCCATGAAGGAGAGGGGAGATTGAGAAGCAGGGGGCTTCTGTGGCAGGGAGGGGAGCAGCCCAGGGCCCCTAGGTGGGCTGGGGGATGGGCTGTTTGAAAACACGGTCACAAATTCGTTGATGCTCCTCCCTCCAAGAGCCAGAGCTGATGTCTCCCCACCTCCTGAGTGGAGGTTGGGTTTGGTGACTGGCTTCTAACAAAAGGCACCTTGGCTTCCTCCTCTCTCAGATCACATGTTCCAGGGAGAGCCAGCTGCCGTCTTGTGTGGACACTCAAGCCGCTCTGTGGAGAGGACCACGAGGGGAGGAAAGGCCCCCCTACAGCCGAGTGAGGCAGCCGTCTCGGAAGCAAATCCTGCCCTAGTCGAGCCTTCGGCTGACAGCAGCCTGGCAGATCCTTCACTGGGACCTCATGAAAGGCTGAGCCAGAACACCTGTGAGATGATGAATGTGGGTCATTTTAAGCTGCTACATTTTGGGGTAGCTTGTTCCACATCAATAGACAGCGATACAGGTAGGGGTACAGGAGGACCCCGAGAGGATGCTGAGGGACAAGCATGTCTGCACTTCCATGGTCAGCTGACCACACATCAGTGACCTGCCAGTGAAATCATCTCTGAATCAGGAATGATACAGGAAACGCCCTCTAAAAACTAACACGTCGATCTGGAGGCAGAGATGGAAACCTTAGAGACGTGAGGGTCAGGCCCCTGATTCCAGGAGCACTGCACAAGCACAGAATGTCCGAGCAGCAACAGACCCTCCAGCCTGACACTCGTTGACAAAGAAGAGACTTACAAAGAATGCCAGGGGGCGGACTTGCCCAGGCAACAGCACTGGCCGAGCAGAATGAGGGTCAGATAGAAGGGCTCCAGCCCCAGGCCTGTCCCCCATCCTCAGCCTTGCTGTGGCTTTGGGGCAGGAAGAACCGTGAACCTGACAGCCCCTCACTGAATGACTCCTACACGCTGGGAAGGGCAAATCCCGGCTGCCCCTCACAGCCAGGAGCCCGGCCTCCAGCTTCTGCCTCCCATCTGTAGGGACGGTGCATCAGTGCTTCTGAAACCCACAGCCCTATCCCGCACCACACAGGCACGGACGACGCCTGGCCCGCCTTTCCCTCTCCCCACGCCTACCCAATAGCCACTTGCCCTTTGAGACCAGTTTGAAAACCAATCTCTTTTGAAGGACCCCCTCCCTGGCCCACCCCCCTCACGTTCCCTCCCCCTCGGGGGCCCTGGTCTGAGCATCACCCACAGCAGCTGGTCTCTCCCACCCCCATGGGACGAGGACCTGCGAGGGGCCATGGGCCACAGGTTACGGAGCTGACAGCCTGGTGACTGGAGAGACGGGTCCTGAGTGAACAAATCCAGGTGCAGGAAGTGGGAGACAGTGAGCTGGGAGACGCCCCGAGGCATCAGAAGAAGGGCCACTCTCTCCCAATGTGGGTAAGAGCGCCAAGAGCTGCCCATCGCTGGAATATGGGGGAGAAGATGGGACGTAGCAAACTGTCAACCCTCCACGCGTGTCCTCCAGGGCGGCACCATCCACCCACCTGGGGGGGGGAGGATGCTTTCTCCTCGACGCCCACCGCGTGGGATGAGTCGACTGTGGGAGAAGACGTGCGGTCACAGGGGCTCCAGAGGCTCCCGGGGAGAACGCCGGGACTCCGGAAGACGGCAGGAGAGGCACGACTCCCTCCTCCCATCGGTGACAACAGCTGCACCTCCCACACCCCAGACACTGGCCCAGCGCTCTGCCTGTCCTAACTGTTTAACCCCACACACCCCCAGGTCCCTGCTGCAGCCGTGAGAAAAGGGAGGCACCAGGACCTTAGGCCACTGGCCCCAACCTCGGAGCAGGCGGAGCAGGGGCACCCAGAGCCCGGCACACACCTACACACGGACAGCCATCGCGTTCATGCTGGTCCCCGGGACACTGATGTGGCCAACAGGCAAGGACCATGTCCATCTTGCTTGACGTTGAGCCCTGTGCCTAGAACAGGGCCTGAAGCCTGCCTCACCTTGGATAAGCGAGTGTCAAATAAATGAAGGAACGGATGAAGGAAGGAACGATCAAAAGAATGAACTTCCCAGCCCACCTCCCCAGCTGCCCAGCCGTCCCTGCCCCTCTGCGGGGTCCAGCTCTTAGATTTCCCGCACTGTGAACGAAAACCTGCTCCTCCCTCCCAGCCCCATCCAGACCCAGGGCGGCCTCAGCCTTTGGGGGTGCCCTGCGACGCTCTGCTCCGTCGCTCCCTCCTCCCAGCCTGGGAAGGGGTCGGCTCGCTGCACAGGAGCCAACACTGGCTGCTCCCTCCATCCTTCGCTGTGGCTCTGGAAGGCCGGGGCCCTCCCCGCCTGCCTTATCTGCAGCTGAGCAAATCTGCAGACGATTTGCCATGGGGGGACGTGCTGGCTGGGCCTGGGATTAATTCCCCGCTTTCACCACATTGGGAAGGTGATGCCCTTGAGTTGATGTCACAATTTTCTCTTTCCCCTAATTAAACAGAAAACGGGCCAGCGAGGGGGTGGGGCCAGGGGGAGAAAATGAAGAATTAAAGGCATTTGCCTGCAGAAGTCCAGCGGTTCTAGGCTTTCCATTTAGTGTTTAAAAGCTTCCCCACACGTCTGCTGCACAGAGATAGGAGTGGCGGAGTAAATGGCAATTTCGCCCCCTCCCTCCGCCCCCGCGCCTTTGAGGGAGGGAGGCAGCTCCACGAAACAAGCAAGGATGCTCCTCAAAGGCCTGAGAGGCCCGGAGGCTGGGGACCTGCAGTGAAAAGCACTTGGCAAAGGCAGGACTAATCTCGCTGCCTCTGCTGTTGGCCATTCCTCTCCCGCAGGTGCGAGCTGGGGGACAGCGGTGAGGCTGGGGGCCTGGGGGAGGGGCCCTGGGCCTTGGGGACAGCTCAGCCCTCCCCGCCAAGCAGACGGGGCCTGGATGCCTCTGAGGGACGGGGTTCTGCTTGTAGACCCCCTTGGGGAGGGGTTCTCCTGGGGGGCATGAACTCGCTTTTCAGAAGGCTGCCACCAGGGTCTTCCTACAGCCCTATGAGGTTATCGTTCCAACCCCATTTCACAGCTAGAGAAACTGAGGTCAGGGCCACTGGCTTGTCCTCATCCCCTTCACTGGCATGGGGCTGAGCAGAGTCCCCAACTGGGTCTTCAGACCCCAAGGCCAGACCTGGAGACGGCAGGCACCACTGAGACCCCGTTGGCCAGAAGTGGCCACAGCTCCCTGCAGGGGAAGCTGGGAAGTGCCCAAGCGAAGGGGATGGAGTCGGGGACAACTCCCGGGCGCTGCGGCTGCTGTGTGGGCGTGACAAAGGTCTGGGGGAGGTGGTCATGGGCATGACCTTGGGGATGAGCAGGTCTGATGAACCAAGTCTCCCAGGGTGAGTGTCTCCCACACCCTCTTCGGTGCTCCGAGAGGTGGCCCCACCCATCCTGGGCTTTCTGGACAGTTTATATCTCACCGGTGTCCCCTCATTTGTGTTGATGGGGCTTTTCTGAAGCCTTGGACCTGGGGCTGGGCCGAGCACTGGTGCATAAGCCCATAGGTGGATGGGTGGGTCCCAGTTGGCTGTGGAAACCTGCAGAAGCCCCCTTACCCATGTCCCCCAGTGCACTGCAGTAGCTAGGGGTCCACTGGGCCTCCTGAGAGGAAAGGACAACTGGGGTGACCCTCACCTGAAATGCGAGTGAACACACCTGTCAATCTGCAAGCTGTTTGTCTCCATCACAAATGTCAGCTCCACGAAGACAGGGTGCACAGGGCTAGACTGGTCCCTCAAGGCAGCCCAGGGCGAACAAGCCTGGCTCCGGGACACAGGGCTGTTTGAGGGATGAATGAATGAATGAATGAATGAATGAGTGAGTGAGTGAATGAATGAACTCAGCTCTCCCTAACTCTCTCCTCCAAAACCTGGGCCACCTTTTCCTTAGGAATTCCCTTAACCTTAGCAGGGCCATTTGGAACGACAAGGATAAGGACGGGGACAAGAAGAAGGTCCTGGACGTCCCCAAGAGGACGAGGTGGGGTGGGGAAGGTGGAGGACCGTCCAGCGATGCAGCAGAGGGGGATCAGGCTAACGCAGGAGGAGATGAGCACAGAGCTCTGGGCGAAGGGGCTGAGAGAGGCTCCACTGACGCTGGAGTGTGCGCTGGAGGTGCAGATCCTTGATGGGGTGAGTGGTGGAGGGGCCGGCCCAGGTGGGATGGGGGGGAGGGGCAGGCCCAAGTGGGGTGGGTGGCGGAGGGGCAGGCCCCGGAGTGGGGGCGGGGGCGGGGGAGGCGGGGCAGGTCCCCGAGTGGGGGGGGGGGTGGCGGGGCAGGCCCGGCTGGGTGTGTGGCAGCTGGGGAGGCCGCAGAGGCAAGAAGGGAAGAAGCGGCTGTGGGAGCCTTTGCCTTGCACCAGACGCCATGCTGAGAGCTTGTCCTACATTCTCTCACTTGACCGGACATGGCCAGCCTCTTGGTGAAGGACACAAGAGTCCCGTTTGTCCCAGGTCACCAGCCAGTAAGTGACAAAGCTGGGACTCACGCCCAGGCCGGATGGCTTTCCCCTTTCTCCAAGAGATGGGGCGGCTGGGGCTGGGGTCTGGCCTGATCTCCGAATGCCCCTGACTCCCCCATCCAGCCTGCCTCTGCCCCTCTCGCAGAAGGCACCGGCACGCTAGGATGAGCAGGGAGTCCCCCGGGGCGGGGCCGTCCTGCTGCAGCGCGTGTGCAGTCGTGGCCGCGGCCGGGTAACCACGGCAACACTGCCCTGTGCCCCGGGATTCCCCAGGGGGCAGCACGGAGCAGGGCTGATGGCAGAGCCAGCAGAGTCGTGCGTGCCATCCAAATGCCAGGCGCTTATTAATCTCGCGGCGCGGGGCTCTCTGAAGTTATCACCCTGTCCCCCCTCCCTCGCTTCCTTTGTCTAGCACATAATTGTCTGGGCCTACCTCTCCAAGTCCCTAATTAATTGCTTTGGGGAAAGCAGCTCGGCTGCTTAACTCCTTCCTGTCTGTGTCTAACCTAGAAAAAAAGGTGGCCGGTGCCCACACAACCTTGCATCTACCCTGGACCGGGGTCAGGACCTCGGGCTTGAGGCCCTGCCCCGACACCACCTGCGAGCCTCAGTTTCCCCATTTCTCAACTGCAGATAAAGAGCCTGCCCTGCCTTCTGGTTAATTCATCCACTCTGTTTAATTCAACTCCCAATCTCTTGACAAGGATTAGACACATTCGAGTGAATCTACCACGCTCGTCAGCTTGTAGGAAGGCCTGTTACGGAGATGAATAAACTGGCGAAGGAGGCACAGAGGGGAGGGAGGGAGGGGGACCTCCGCAGGCGCAGGCCTGCCCAGGGCATCCCGCGGCCCAGGCGGCAGTATGAGGAGGGGCCGGCACTCAGGGACCTGAAGGAAAGGGACGGTGACCACAGCACGCAACAGCAATTAGTAATGATAACGCCAGCCAGCACTCACTCCGCGCTGACCCTGTGCAGCACGCTGAGCTCACAGAGTCTGGCTCAGAGGTCCTCTGGCGCCCACGGCATTGGACGCCGTAGCCAGGGACGCAAAGGGCAGCCCACGCCCCATACAGAGAAGGCAGCTGCGGTTTTAAAAATCTTTGGGGTTACTGGTTGTGATGGCCTCTGGAGCACCCAACAGTGTGACAGACATGCGTTTCTCACCTCTCTGTCCCCAGCACTGCACACCCTTTGAACGCACGTCTGCTGTACAATGGCTTATTGAAGAGGAGTGTTTTGCCCCAAATCGCAGGCAGTTTGCCTCAGAGCTGGAAAGCTCCTTACAGTTTCTAAAATAGTTATTACCTCATCTGACCCTCACCAGGAACTAGAGGGCTCAGCAAGGAGGCTGAGTGACCCCTTGTAGAGAGGGGAAAACTGAGGCCAGGCAGACAGCTCACGCTGCCCGGTGGGCTGGGCAGGAGAGGGCGTGGCCAGAGCGCGGAGCGCACAGCCGGGCCTGGGCGCCAGCCTTGCTGGAGGATGAAGCCGGGCTCTGGTCTGCTCAGTCCACCGGCCCAGCAGCTGAGAGCCAAGATGACCTGTCCTCTCAGGCTGGGACCGGGCGGCGCAGGTGAGGTGCAGTCTTGGCTCAGGACCTGAGGGGCCCCGGGAAACTCGGTCATCAAGGTAAATACTATTTTAACGCCATTCTTAAAAAATTAACACAAACAAATCCAAGGTGAACAAAATATCAAAAGTTTAACTAAACATCGGATCCCATGGAGTTGGGATTAGGGTGAGGCTGGGGCAAAACCCTCTGAAATCAGGTAAATGATCTTCCAGTGCAGTGGTTACAAATAGAAATACACGGTCAGGTGTCCACGAGGAACTAAGCACCACCGTTTTAGATGAAGACGGATCCGCCTGCACTTGCCTGACTCGCCCTGACCCCGGCCCTGCCGGACGCTGACTTGATTTAAATGTTATTTTGCTCCCTGCGGATATTTTTGCACTTATTTTGATTTTTTTAAGAGTAGCATCAAAAGATCATTCTCTCAGTTACCCAGTGTGCCGTCCACCCTGGCCCCAGCCCTTCACCCACTCCCACCGCATCTCCCCTCGCCCCGCAGCACTGCCGGGAGACCAGGACACCCAGAGCGGGACTCAGCGCGGTGCTCTGCCAGGAGCCCACAGGGGCCACCAGCGCCTCCCCCTCCAGGAGCCCCTGCCCCACCTCCACCACCTGCACCCATCGCTCTAGGCCAGGGGTGAGCACCTCCCAGAGCAGCTCGGAGCCAAGCCGACAGGAGGACTCGAGGCTGCCGTGGAGGGACCACGGTGGCCTTGGGCAGACGAAGGCAGCCAGGCTGCCCACAGCCTTTGGTTTTCTCGACCCTCCTGCTGGCATCTTACCAACGAACATCCTTCACCTGCACGGCTCCAGCAGGTTCTATCCTTCGCTGCTCAGTGGACCAGGACAAAGACAGCGTCCCAGCCTGGCTGACTTCTCTGGCCCTGGAGAGGAGCGTGGCCTGTCACATGGGGCCGGACAGGACGCAGGGGTTGGCTGGGGAGGCCAGGCGAAGGCCTACTGCGCCTGAAGGGACGTGGGGTCTGGGGTGGATGGTAGTGGGCAGGGAGAGAGAGGGAGCAGAAAGAGAGACGTGTGCTCAGTCCCTCCTCACGGGGCCTTGAACAGCACACTGCCGTCTCTGACCCGCAGTCTCCTCCCCCGGGAAATGGGAGAAGAGTAATGAGGGACGGGTCACCTGTTCTGTGGGCACTGAGGCTGTGCACTTTGGGGCCAGATGTCCTGGGGCCAGGGAGGGAGAGGTGGCCTTGAATTGTGGTGCTTATTCTGCACTGTCCCCGGAGCCTGAAAGCGATCAGTCTCACATCTACCATAAGTTAATAATAAATGAATCTCCTTGATCAGTTTGCTGACACTGAGATCTAACGTGGTGTCTGTGGCAATGATATATTGAACAACAGATAATCCTCTGAGTGACAGCTCAGCAGAAAAGCGTGCACCAGGGGAGTCAGCGTGCCCTGCACACCTCGGCCGCCCAGAGGGCCCATCTCAGCGCCCCTGGCTGGGCAGTGGTCAAGGTTCCAGGAGGACCCCTTCACACCTGGGGCTCGGAGTGGTGTGAGAGTGGGGCCTAGACCCTACTTGGTGACGGTGATCTGGGCCCACTCAACCCCTCGGGGAGCCCACGCTGCCCTTTCTGTAAAACAGGGGTTAAGAAATTGAAGGATGAGCAAAGGCTGAAGCCAGCATTTACAGCGGGAGGTCCCTGAATGGCCAGTGAAGACAAGATCAAGTCCACCAGTCCCTGAGGACCTCAGGTTCCACTGGCCACATGCACCCATCAGAATACAGGACTAGCAGGAGCGCTGGCCGGGCTGTGACAGGGGACTTGTGCACGCTGGCACAGCACCCCCGTGTAGGCGGGGTCCCCCAGTCCAGCTCTGGGACACGGATCTCACAGGAGTCTGTGCAAAGACCCACGTGGTACATGGGGAAGGAGGCCCTTCCAACGGCCTGCGTTTGTGTCAGTCAGCTTTCCCACCAGCTGCATCACCAGTGCCCCCACAGCACCTCGCAGAAGCAGCAGCAGAGACTGCAGGAGGGCAGCGCAAGGGCTCCCGTGACTGGGGTCCGCTGGGCTTGGCCTCAGCTGGGGGACTGGGGCGGGTGGCTCTGGCCCACGTGTCCCTCATGCTCGTCCTGGCATCAGCCGCTGCTGGTCCTCCTCGTGCTGGTGGACAGGTGAGAGCAAGCCCCAGCACACGCACTTCGGTGCAGCCTCTGCTGAGAGCCCACTGTTTACGGGCAGTCAGAGCCCAGAGTCAGAGAAGGAGGGCCTCCACGGTGGCCGGGCAGAGGCCATGGCATGAAAGAGCCGGCGCACTTCCCAGTCTGCCCCAGGGCTGGAGGGATGTGTAGGTACAGATGGTGGGGCAGGCGGGAACACTGCGCGGCTGCACGAGGCTACAAGCCGGATGCGCACCCACAACATGGGCAGGTCTTAGAAGCAGCATCAACCAGAAAAAGAGAAAATGAGGTAGATTTAAAAATGGAAGTCGCGGGAACAGTAGGACATATCTTATGAGGATCCGCGCATATGCAAGGATATAACAAGCTCATCAGAGGAGGGGCCGAAGGGAAGGGGAGAGAGTGGGGAACAGCCATGATGGGAAGGACAGGGTCCTGGGGGGGTGCTCACAGCAACGTCGGCTAAGAGACAAGGATTACACAGACTCCAAAGTGAGAGAGTACTGTCTGTGGCCCCCAAAGCCCCTTAGGCCCCCCAGCCCGGACAGCCCAGGGGCGTACGCTGGAATGATGCCAGGTACAGCAGTCTGAGCCTCAGTGTGGGTGGTCTTCTGGTTGCCCTCTCGCCGAGACCAGGCCGTGAGGGGCCCCAGTGCCACAGAGCAGGGGAGCACGGAGGTGCGATGTCGGGCTCTTCCGGCCTGGCCAGGGCAGGGCGGAGGTGAGTCTGCGGGTGTGCGAAGAGGGGAAGGGACTGGCCCTTCTCAGTAGGGAGAGAAGCTGGACGCGTCAGGACAGCCACTCCTCACTGGGCAGTGCCTGAGGACTCCACAGAGCTTCCAAATCCGTGGTCACTCGGAGACGACCGTCTCAGGGAGGACACCCTCAGTTCCACTCATCGGGGAGCGGGGGCGGCCCGGAGGCCCTGGGCAGCTTGCGGGGGCCTAGGCGGAATTCGAGGCTGGGACTCTGCCTCTGAGCCAAGTGCCACTCTCTTGCGGGGAGGGGGAAGGGAGGGGAGGGATGCTCCGGACAGGAAGGTACCGTCATGTCCCCCAGGGCAGGCCCCACGACCAGGTAAATTAGGAGAGGCAGCTCTGTCTGGAGGAGCAGCCCCGCAGGCCCCGGGGGAGCAGGTTGACTAGTTTTGTGTTTACGATGGAGCTGAGAAGGCCCTGCCTGAGCTCGCCAGCTGCGATGGCTGGCAGAAGCGAGGAACCCCTCAGGGTGAGCTCGCCCCCAGCAGCCAGGCCTGGGGCGCCCTCGGCCACGTCCCCAGGCGTGGGCAGCTCCCCCTCCACCACCCTTCTCCTCCACACTCCTTATACTGGGCTCCTTCTGTCTTCAGGACAAAATCCAAGGCCCTCGGGGATGCCTCACTGCCCACCAAGTGTGTCACCTGAGCCCGCCCTGCTGTTAGGTGGAAGGGCTTGAATCTTCCCCAAGGTATCCAGCCCCACTCCCGTTCCCCTGGGGCCATTGTGCCTGGAGCCCTCTCTTTCCAGGAAATGCCCTTCCCTCTCTGTTCCCATCCAGCTTCTACACCAGGTCCCAGCAATTGTCACTTCCTCTGGGAGGCCCCCAGGCCCTAGTCTAGAGGTCTGGCCTCCCGGGACATTGGTGCTGACCTGTCGCAGCAGAGGTGGCCCTCACCTGGCCTCTGTCTCCCTCCCCATTCCCATCTTCCCCCATCCTCTCTAGAGATAACCACCGGCAGGAAAGGGATGTTTACCTTTCGCTGGCATTGTCTACTTTTACTGCATTTTTATGTTGCCATAAACAATATATAATGTTCTCTTGTAGGGTTTTAAACTTTACACAAATAGCGCGTTTCTCCGTGCACCATACTGCAGCTAGGTGTTCTCACTCAGCATTGGTTTCTGAGAGTTACCCACGTTGATAAGGGTGGTCCAGTTCAGGTTGTTAACCGCCCTACCCCAGGCCTTTTCTTGGCTACATCACACCTGCATACCATCCTCCTGAGGTTGGATGCTGCAGTGAGCGTCCCTGTACGCACCTTTCTGTGCACTTCGTGAGGAATTTTCTAGAAGCGGCATTGCTGGGTGTAGGCCATGAGCGGCTTCACCGACATACTTGTTCTCCAGCGTGGTGGTGCCAGGGTCGTTTCGTGGGCAGCCATTTGGAGACCCCTTGTCCCACACTCTGAATTGCTTGCTGCTGACCCACTTCCAGCTTTTGCCAATCTACTGGGTTTGAAATGATACGTCTTTTAATTAACTGCCATTTTCCCCAAGTAATAGCCATATTGAGCTTCTTTTTATGTATTTATTGGCCATTTTGTTTCCTCTTTTGTGAATTGGCTCTTCAAACTCTTCACCCATTTTTCCACAAGGTTTTTCTCTTTTTCTTAACAACTTATAGATGTTCTTTATGTTCTGAATACTAATATCCTGTCAATTAACCACATTGAAACCACCTCCTCCCATGAGCCAGCAGTGTAGGAGAGTCTGCGGATTCTTCCCATGTCTGGCTTCTTCTCCAGAATGTAATTATCTTGAGGTTTATCCATGTCCTTGCTTGTATCAATAGTTCCTTCCTTCGTACTGCTGAGTGGTCTGGATGGGACAGACTACATTTTGTTTATCCATTCACGTGTTGATGGACGATCAAGCTCTTTTCAGTTTGGGGCTTTTATAAATAAAGCTGCCGTGAACATTCACGTGCAAGTCTTTGCTTACACACACACATTCTTTTCTCATGGGGAGAATGGCTGGATCCTGTGGTAGGTGTATGTTTAACTTTTAAGAAACCATCAAACTGTTTCCCAAAGTGGTCGTGCCAATTTACATTCCCATGAGCAGCACATAGAGTTCCAGCTGCTCCACATCCTCGCCAACACTTGACATGGTCAGTCTTTTTCACTGTAACCATCCTAATGGGTGTGTAAATAGGTCTCACTGGGGTTTTAATTTCCGTTTGCATGACTAACGCTGTTGAGCATCTTTCCATGTGCTTATTTGCCATCCATTTATCTTGGTTGAAGTGTCCATTCAAATCTTTTGCCCATTTTTTATTGAGTTGTTCATTTTCTTATTACTGAGTTTTGAGAGTTCTTCATATAGTTTGGATAAAAGTCTTTTATCAGATATATGAAATACAAATAATTTCTTCCAGACTATGGCTTTTTTTTTAATTCTTTTAACAGTATCTTTCAAAGAACAGATATTTAAAATGTTGATGAAGTCCATTTTGTTCTTTTATCATGTTGTTGGCGTTATGGCTAAGCAATCTTCGCTGAACACAAGGTGACAAGGGTTTTTGTCCTGTTTTCTTTCAGAAGTTGTATAGTTTTGCTTCATATTTAGGTCTGTGATCCATTCCGAGTTAATTTTTGTATATGGGACAAAGAATACATTGGCGCTTCTTTGTGGCGTGTTTCTTCATGGATGTCTAATTGTTCCAGCACCATTTGTTGAAAAGATCATCCTTTCTCCACTAAACTGCTTTGGTTCTTTTGTTGAAAACCATTTGCTCATATGTGCATGGGCCTGTTTCGGGACTGTTCAGTTCCATTGATATATTTGTCTAACTTTGTGCCAATCCCACACTGTCTTGATTACTGTGGTTTTATAATAATTCTTGAAATCACGTGACGTTGGTCACCCAAAGCTGCTCTTCTTTTTGTAAGTAGTTTTGGTTCCTCTTGGATCTTTACATTTCCATATGAATTTTAGCATCAGTTGGTCCATTTCTTTACAAAAAACTACTTAGATTTTGATTGAAATTGCACTGAATCCACAGATCAGCTAGGAGAGGACTAACATCTTAACAACATTGAGTATTCTGGCATATGAGAAGGGTATATCTCTCCACTTATTTAGGTCTTTTATTTCATTCAGCAATATTTTGTAGTTTTTTAATATACAGGTTTTTCGTATCTTTTATCAGATTTCTTCCTAAGCGTTTCATAATTTTGATGCTATTATAAATGGTATAAATGGCTATTATGAATTTTTAAATTCAATTTCCAATTGTTTCTTGCAAATAGATAGAAATACAATTGTTTTTGTATTTTGATTTTGTATCCTGCAACATTGCTAAACTCAGTTATTGGTGAAATCAGGGGCTTTTTTTCGTAGATACCATTAGATTTTCTATAAAGACAATCATGGTGTCTCTGAACAAAGACAATTTTACTTCTTCCTTTTCAATGTCCATGACTCTGATTTCTTTATCATGCTTTATTGAACTGTCTGCAATTCCCAATACAATGTTAAATAGAAATGATGAGAGTAAATATCATCATATTGTTCCTAATCTTAGGGAGAAAACATTCAGTCTTTTATCACTAAGAAACATGTCAGTTGCAGGCTTTTCACAGGTGCTTCTTATCAGGTTGAGGAAGCTTCCGTCTCCTCTTCATTTGCTCATAGTTTTTATCATAAATGGTGCTGGATTTTGTCTAATAATATTTGGGAACATCCCAAATATTATTGGGATGATCATATAATTTTTATGTTTTAGTTTGTTAAGACAGAAAATTAAATTAACTGACTTTCAGATGTTGAATCAACCTTCCATTCCTGGTGGCTAATCTCCACAAGACCTTGATATGCTATCTTTTTTATATATTGCTGGGTTTGACTTGATACAATTACGTTTAGAACTTACGCATCTCTGTACATAAGAGATATTGGTCTGTACTTTTATTTTCTTGCGTTAACTTCGTCTGGTTTTCATATCAAGGTAATGCTGGCCTAATAGAGTGAGTTGGGAAGTGTCGTAGTCTGTCTGAGCTGCTGTAACAAAATACCAGAAATTGGTGGCTTATAAACAACAGACATTTATTTCTCACAGTTGTGGAGGCTCCAGTCCAAGATCAAGGTGCCAGCAGATTCAGTCTGGTGAGGGCCCGCTTCCTGATTCACAGACAGTGCCTTCCAGCTGTGTCTTCACGTGGCAGGAAGGGATCCCTGTATGGGATCTCTGTGGGGTCTCTTTTATACAGATACTAACCTCATTCCTGAGGGCTCCACCCTCATGCCCTAATCACTTCCTAGAAGCCTCACCTCCAAATGCCATCACATTGAGCATTAGCTTTTAACATACGAATTTTGGGGGGATGCAAATATTCAGTCCATAGCAGAAGTATTCCCTCCTCTTCAATTTCCTGGAAGAGTTTGTCTAGAACTCATATTATTTCTTCCATAAGTGCTTAGTAGAATTCACCAGGGAAGCCAGCTGGGACTATAGTTTCTTAACTACAAATTCAATTTCTTGAGTAGATACAGATAGGGCTATTTGGATGATCTGTTTCTTCTTGAATGAGTTTGTGACTTTCAAGGAATTTGTCCATTTCATTTAAGTCATCAGATTTATTAGTACATGATATTCCTTTATCCTCCTTTCAATATCTGTAGGATCTGTAGTGAAGCAACCTTTTAAAATCCTGATATTGGTAATTTGTGTCTCCTCTCATTTTTTTCTTAATTAGTCTGGGTAGAGGTTTATAAATTTTATTTATCTTCTCCAGGAATTGGCTTTTGATTTCATTGATTTTCTCTATTTTTTGTTTTTATATTTTCGATGTCATTGATTTTCAGTCTGATATTTATCATTTCATTTCTTCTGTTTAGTTTGGGTTCAATTTGCTCTTCTCTTTCTAGTTTCTTAGGGGGAAAGCTGAAGACATTGAGTTCAGATCTTTCTTATTTTCTGAGGCAGGCAATTATTGCCATAAATTTCCTCCTAAGTACTGCTATAACAGCATCTCCCAAATTCTGATATATTGTAATTTCATGTTAATTTCTTCAAAATACTTTCTAATTCCCCTTTGACTTTTTCCTTTGACCTATGTATACTTTATAAGTGTCTTATGTAATTTTGAAATATTTGGAGGTATTTCAGATATCTTTCTGTTATTGATTTCTAGTTTAATTCCATTGTGGTCAGAGAACATATTTTATATGACTTGAATCCTTTTAAATTTATTGTGAATTGTTTTATGGCCCAGAATATGGTCTAGCTTGATAAATGTTTCATACACACTTGAAAATAATGTGTGTTCTGCTCTTGGCGGTGGAGTGCTTTATAAACATCAATTAAATCAAGTCGGGGGCTAGTCTTATTCAAATCTTCCACATACCGAGTGTTTTGCTCTCTAGTTGCTCTATCAGCTGTTGAGACAGGCGTATCAGAATCTGCAGCTCTAATTGTGGAATTTTCTACTTCTCCTTTCAGTTCTATCAGTTTTTACTTCATGTATTTCTACGCTATGCTATTAGGTGCTTAAACATTTAGGATTATGTCCTCTTGGTGACTTGGCCCTTTCATCACTATGAAATGACTTTTTTTATTACCAGTAATATTCTTTTCTCTAAGATCTAGTTTATCTTATATTAATATAGCCACTTCAATTTTCTTTGGTTAATTAATAGAGCAGATTTACAAAAAAATTGAGCAGAAAGTATAGAAAACTCCCAGGTACTTCACCCCTCTCTGCACAGTTTCCGGTATTAACATCCTGCATCAGTGAGGTACATTTGTTATAAGTGATATACAAAGCTGATATACTGAATATCATATATTGATACAATATTATTAACTGAAGTCCATAGTTTACATTCGGGTTCACTCTTGGTGTTGTACCCTCTATGGGTTTGGACAAATGTATAATGTCCTGTAGCCCCCACTACAGTATCCTACAGAGTAGTCTCACCGCCCTAAAAAGCCTCTGTGTCCCACTTCTTCATCCCTCCCTCCCTCATTTAATATGATTATTTATATGGCTAAGTTTAAATCTAATATTTGCTGTTTGTTTTCTACTTGTTCTGTTTTGTCCATTGCTCCTTTTTTCTCTGCCATGTTTTGTCTTAATTGAACTTTTATGATTCTATTTTGTGTCCTTTGTTGGCTTATTAACCAGAAGTCATTGTTTCATTATTTTAGTGGCTGCTCCAGGATTTCTAGCACATGCCTTTAACTTATCACAGTCCACCTCAAGTGATACGGGACCAGGTCACTCACAGGATAAAGCCTTATGACATGCACTCTCACTTCAGTCCCTCCAGCCCTGTGCTATTGCTGTCAAACATTTCACTTTTACGTGTGTTACACCCCATACATCTATGTACAGGGATGCTGTTATTATTGTTATGATTTTTGTCTAAGCAGTCAGTTCTTTAAAGATATTTATATAACAAGAAAAGGCCTCTTACATATTTACTCACACAGTTGTCTGTCTCTGTGTTCTGCAGTCACTCGGCTGGATTCATGTCTCCATCGTACATCACTTGTCATCCCCCTAAAGGACTCTCTTTAACATTTCTTGTGGTGCAGGTCTGCTGGTGACGCATACTCTCAGCTTTTGTACCTCTAAAAGCATCTTTATTTCACCTTTATTTTCAAAGGATATTTTAGCTCCAGGTCGACAGCTTTTCCTCCAGGACTTGAGCAATGTTACTCCATCCTCTTCCCACCCCCATAGTTCACGCTGAGAAGTCAGCTGCCATCCTTGTTGTTGTTCTGCCATTTCTGGGTGTCTTTTCCCCCTGGTGACTCTTGAGAGGTCTCTTTTTCACTGGTTTTGAGCAACTTGATTCTGATGTGCCTTCTACATGTTTTTGTGTTGGAGGTTTGTTGAGCTTCTTGAAGTTCTAGGTTTTCAGATCTCATCAATTTAGAAATTTAAATTTTAAATTTTTTCTAAATTTAGAAATATTTTGCCATTATGTCTTCAAATATCTTTACTGTTCCTCCCTTTGGAAGACTTCAATGACACATATGTTAAGTCCCTTGAAGTTGTTCCATAGCTCACTGGTGTTTTTTCATATTTTAAAACAGTCCCCTTTTCTCTCTCACTTTCATTTTGAATGGTTTCTATTTTTACATTTTCAAGTTCACTAATCTTTTCTTCTGCAATTCAAATTTGCTATTAATTGCATCCAGTATACATTTTATCTCACAGATTGAAGTTTTCAAATTTAGATGTTTGAGTCCTATTTTTATACCTTCTGTCTCTACTTAAATTTTTTTGTTCCTTTTATTAAAATTTATATTTAGGGGCCGGCCCAGTGGCACAAGCGGTTAAGTGCGTGCACTCCGCTGCGGCGGCCTGTGGTTTGCCAGTTCAGATCCTGGGCGCGCACCAACACACTGCTTGTCAAGCCATGCTGTGACGGCGTCCCATATAAAGTGGAGGAGGATGGGCACGAATATTAGCTCAGGGCCAGTCTTCCTCAGCAAAAAAAGAGGAGGATTGGCATCAGATGTTAGCTCAGGGCTGATCTTTCTCACACACAAAAAAAATTATATTTATTATTTCTATTTCTACTTCACTTTTTGAACATGTGTATATATATATATATATATATATATATTCACGTCCTGTCTGCTAATTCTAACATCTGCGTTCTAGATTGATTTCAATTGATTTTTTTTTCTCCTCATTATGGGTTGCATTTTCCTGCTTTGCTTCATGCTTGCTAATTTTTATACTGGATGCCAGATATCGTGAATTTTGTTTTGTTGGGTGCTAGATATTTTTATATTCCTATAAGTTTTCTTTATCTTTGTTCCGGGATGCAATTATTTGGAAACAGTTTGATATTTTCAGGTCTTGCCTTTAAAATTTGTTGAGAGGATCAGAGAAGCCCTCAGTCTGTGGCTAATTATCCTCCTCGCCTGAGGTGAGACCTTCCTGTGTACTTCCTGGCGTCCCATGGATGGTGAGGTTTTCCACTCTCGCTGGTGTGGATGTCAGGCACTGTTTCATCTAGCCCTTTGGGGTGGTTCTCTCCCCAGCCCAGTCAGTGTCCTCATACATGTGTGCTGACCAGTACTTGGCTGAGTACTCACGGGGTCCGTCTGCAATCTCCAGACTTCCCTCTCTGTGCAGTTTCTCCTCCCTGCCGCTCCACCTGGGGACTCTCCCCAGGCTCTCTGTCCCCTTTATTGAACTCAGGAAGACCACCAGGCTCTGTTTGAGCCCCGTTCCTCTTGTGGCCTGGGGACTCCCTCAAGGCTGTAAGTGGGGGCAACTATAGGGCTCCCTCCATTTTATCCCATATCTCAGGGTCCGCTGCTCTTCATTGCCTGAGGCCCAATGTAACGAAAACCATTGTTTCACGTCATTTCTAACGTGGGGCGTGTTTCCTGTGGGGAGGGAATCTGGTCCCTGTTATTCCACCTGTGTTGGAAGCAGAAGTCTGGCAGCTTTGAAGATGGCCTGTGAATCCTTTCTGTTCTCAGTGCTCACGATGAGGTGCTGTGGATGGGGCATCTTTATTCATCTGGCTCAGCTTCTCACAGGGCAGTTCTAACCTGAGGACCAATGCGACTCTTCATTTCTGGAAAATTCTCAGCCATGGTATCTTCAAAAATTGCGTATTTACTATGTCATCCAGGAGAAGGGTCTCCACCTCCCCCAGCCTGACGACTGCTCTGTCATTTCTGTCTTTGTCTCCTACGATGTGCTGTGGGTGAACTCTGCAGCACAGTCATCCAATCCATTACTTCTCTCTTTCATTTCGTCTTCTGACATTTATGTCATCTACCACGTTTCATTTTTTATGACCATTTCTTTTTTTTATATCCAGGGTTTTTATTTGGTTATACGCAACCATTTGACCTTGTTTCTTCTTTGCTTTTCCCCCATAATTTTTTGTTCTTTCTTACTAAGAACTAACCATAATTAAACACTTTAAATACATAAACATATTTATTTTAAAGTCTCCCTCTGACTGCTTTATAAAACTGATTTTATCTGGAGTGAATTTATACTCCCACTGTTGATATTCTTACTTTTTTTTTTTATGGAGGCCAAACTATGACCTTATTTGCTGAGAGAGGCTGAGTTGAGGGTACAGCCTGCTGAGAGTGCCCAGGGCTGCTGCCTCAGCAGTGGGCAGACTGAAGCTCCCACCCAGGCAGCACCACCCTGGGGCAGACCTCCCAACAGCAAGGCCTCCCAGCTGAGACATACTGTAAGGAGGGGCAAAGGGGAGCAGTCCCAGGAGGAAGGCAGTGGACGTGCAGTTATTTTTCCCAATTTCCCAATATCATCTAGGTCTCTCTATCTGAAGGAAGCATCAGGAGTGGGGCAGAAAGGCAGCCCCCCAAAAGTGTAAACCAAACCCACGTCCCCCCACTCAAACCCTGCCCTCAGTCGCTGCCCTCTCACAAGCAAGCACGGCGCCTGGAGCCCACCACGAGTCTCCCTCCCGCTTCCCCTCCGTCAACAGGCCTTCCAGATCCTCTCCAACCCCCGCTCTGCTCCCTCTAATGCTGTTCACCGTCACCCCGTCTGCACCCCGCCATACCCTCCCCTCCTCTGGAGAGAGTCTCCTTCGTTCTGTGTTGTGGAATCTGCTTTGCAGGCTCAGCGAGAGCAGCAGGGGCTTGTCTGTCTCTTACGTTCTTCCTTCTCCTTCTCTCTCTGTGGATTTCTGGGTGCCTCTCCCCAGCCCTCTGTACCCCCATCCAGAACCACAGAGCCAGGCCTCGTGATGGCACGGGAGGCTCCTGTCCCTCAGGCCCCCTCACAGACCCGGGGCCGGGCTCCTGGTGGAGGCCTCTCTGCATCTCTCCACTCACTTGTCCACTCGGCCGTGCCCCCGTGGCCCCTGTGGGCCACACTCCTCATATTTTGTTTGTTTGCTGCTGCCCTTTGGCGGGGGGAGCAGCAGAGAGGGGCAGCCCTGGCTTCAAGCCAAGAGGCTGGCCGGATCCTGCTGTCCCTGGAGACTTTTAGAGCCATTTACCCGTGGGAGCTGAGTGTCCAGCCCCCGCTGCCCATTTCTGAAGCCAGTGCGCCTGCCTGCGGCTGAAGCTCTGCTCACTGCTTTGCATTTCTTTTCTTAAAAGAGATCTAATTTCTTTAGCCACTGCCAGGAAGCCAGCACTTAAGGCCCACCTCCACCCCAACCCTCCCTGCTTCCCATGGTCCTTCCCAGCCTGGTGCGCCAACCCCCAGCCTTGCCTCAGGCTTTTGCTGCTGCCCGAGCCCCGCCCCACTCCATCTTTTAAGGCTAGAGTGGGTGTCACCTCCTCCAGCAAGCCCAGCCGGATGTCTCCCCTCTGCGGGTCCTTCATGTGCTGTGCATTCTTGGGTCACTCTTTGCTCTTTTTCTGTCTCCCTTCTGGGGGCCGTGCCTTATCCATGGCTGGGTCTCTGGCCCCAGCACGGCCCCCGGTATAGAGTAGAGGCTTCGTCAGTGATACTAATGAACGAGTGCGTGACGGTCCTCATATCAAGGGCTACTGGAAGATCCCCAAGACCTTGCCTGGATCAGCCTCATTTTCAGACTCTCCACTGCCTGCCTACACCCTGCTCCTCAGCACACCAGATTATACGCGCCCTCGTGTTGTCCCTGCACGTCACCCTCTGTGTGCTGGGCCATTCTCCTGGGAGGGGTCATTCCAAATACCACTCTCCACCCTCCTGCCTGGACAGCCCAGTGGGCACCCTGCAGAGCCCCAGAGCGGTCAGGCCTCTGCTCGCCCAGAGAGGGAGGTCCCGCCCTGGGAGAAGGAAGGAAGACATGGGTCCTGAATCAGGGGCAGGACTGGCTAACGGAGAGGATCCCGCCAGAGGATGAGACGGCGAGGTGGGCGTAGCACGCGTGCATGCTCCTCCCTTCCTGAGGTCAGCGCACACACTCGAGTGGACACTCGCACTGCTCCAGGGGCCTTCTCTCCAGCCAGGAACAGGGCGACAGTCCCCGTCCTCAGGACCCTCACAGGATGTGGTAAGGAAATAAAGAGACGGTGACACTCAGGGAGTGACAGGGAGATGCTGGGGAGGGGATGTCGGCTGGCACAGGCGAGTGATGGGGCACGAGGGCAGTCAGCGAAGACTCCCTGAGAAGGCGGCCCTGGTGCTGAGACCTGCAGGCTGAAGGAAGGCCCTGGGGTGGGCGTGAGCGCCGTGGGTTAAAGGAACAGCTGAGGCGGCCCAGGCACAGAGGAAGGTCCAGGGCACAGGATGGGTTCCGGGCGTGATCAGAGCCCCAGGAGCCTGGGGGCCATGGTCAGAGTTGCCACAAGGGACACGATGGGCATGGACGAGGGAGGGCACCTGGCTCCCATCCAGGCCTCTTGGGGGCGCAGAGACCTGGGGTGAGGCCATTAAGTCCCAGGTGCAGAATGGATCTGCCAGGGGGAGCCAGAGGCTGTGGAAGGTCCAGAGTGGAGTGAGAGGAAGCCTGCTGCCAATGATGACACCCGGGTCTGCGTCCCGAGCCTGGCTGCCCGCTGCATGTCGGAGACAGAAGGAGCAGGGGCTGGGAGGGGTGACAAGGTGTGATGACTCGGGAACTCTGTCGTGACACACCGGGGTCCAAAACGCCAGCAGGCCACGGAGGCAGGAGCAGGCACAGAGGGCTGCAGATAGGAATTGGGGGCCACGGTACTCAGGTGGCATTCAAAGCCACTGGAGGCCCGGGGAGAGCAGAGCAGGAGGGAGGAAATACTGAGCAAGGACTGCAGCCCCACGCCCAAGCCCCCGTGTGCAGAGAGGACCGGCCCCGTGCCTGCCCTCCTGATGCGAACGAGGCCTGTGGGAATGACGGCCGGTCACCCGCACAGGGAGGCTTTCCTCCAGCAATTGAGCTGCGCGACTGCCAGCTCTTTAGTAACAGATTGATCCCCAGGCTGGGGTCTAATTGCTGCCCGTTGCTGTGATCTCAGAAAAGGCTGCGGCCCGTGGGGGAGCCGAGAGTGTGGCTGCCACCTTCCCAAGATACAATGAAGGAGGTTTTCTTTCCTCCTTTGAATGGTCGGCAGGCAGGAACCCAGCAATTACGCATCAAAGCACCAGCGTCTCTGTGGCTGCGGCTGGTGCCGGAGGACTCACTCATGAACACAGAGTCCCCACATCATTGTTTCGAGACTGGGGGTCATCCGGTCCCGCTCCTGCTCCCCTGCAGCTGCGACAGCCTGAGCAGCTCACCGGAGAAGCTGGCCGCCCGCTGCAGCTGCCAGCCCAATAAGACCACCTGCACTCCAAGACAAAGGATGCAGCAGCTGAGGGTCTGATTCCTAGGGGTGGAGCCAGGGATGGGCAGCCCTTAGGAGAGAGCAAGGGTGCTCGAGAGGACCCTAGGAGGGGTAAGGACGGTGCCCAGGGGCGGGAGAGGGACTGCTCTGTTGGTTGAAGCACTGAGGTCTCACTGGAAGCATCTTGCAAACCCAGATGGCAGAGCCCAGGGCTCCTGGGACCCGGAGGAGGAGGCTGAAATGCATTTCTGACCAGCTCCCCACCTCACCCCACCAGCACAGCATGTGACCCCGGGAGCAGGGGCCTGGAGAAAGGGGCCCGCCTGCTCCGGGAGCCTCCCGGCTCCTCCCTTTGTCACAGGAGCCAGCTTGGGGCTGCCTCTGCACACCACGGGGGCCACCGGGCCAGAGGCTGAGCAGAGGTTGAGGACCCCGGGCAGCAGTGGGCGTGCTCTTCTTGGACCCACAGCTCTCTTCCCTACTCTGGGCAAGACCTCGGCTCTTGCAGAAGCTACTTGGTAACGGGCTTACCTCCCCCGCGTCAGACCCCAACCTCAGCGCTAACCCTAACTCCAGGGCAGGGCGAGGTCCTGGGTGCCTCTCTCCCAGTCCTCAGTCTGCATGGATGCTCGACCCATGTCCTCTGCCTCCTCTGGGCTCAATCCTGGCTTTTGCCCAGCAGGTCCTGCATGGGCAGGTGCACACAGGGGTGGAGCCGGACCGCCAGGTTTGAATCCCAGACCTCCACTTCCTAACTCTGCGGCCTGGCCGAGTCCCTGCTCCGCTCTGTGCCTCGGCCCTCTCGTCTGTATGATAATAACAGCATCTTCCTCGTAGGGAGGTGTGGGGAGAACGAGCCAGTCCACGGAAGCAGGGGGTCAACACAGGCCACCAGTGACCAGGAGCAGGAGTAGAGGCAGTGAGACTCTGCCACACACCAGCTACAGGACCCTGATGGAGCCATTCGGCCTCTCCGTGTCTCAGTTTACCCATTCACGGATGGGGCCGTGAAAGCACCTGTCTCGTGGCCGTGGGGGAGGAGGCAGGCAGCCCATAGAGTCAGGGACCGGCACAGCACCCGTACGGGTTAAACACCCGCCAAATCACAGCCACAACTGTCCTGAGGGCTGCCCGCAGCAGAGGGGGTGGGCGAGGGAGCACCGCAGAAAAGGCCTGGCAGACGGAAAGGGGACCCCTCCCGACCCCAGCAGCTCCCTGACCCCCTTGAGCCCACAGAGATGCCCTTTAAATCCTGGAGTGCCTGTCCGTCACACAGCTCTCACAGGCAGCCACGAGGTCCCTCACTCATCAACCCTGGCCCTGGAGGTTCTGGGGAGGAGGACACTGGCCGCCCACAGGGAGCTCACAGCACTGTGGGCAGGACCTCTGGGGGCGGGTCCAGGCCCTCAGTTGGGGGGCAGGTCACTTCCCATCCCTGGCCTGTACTTGGGGGCTTGTCCCTCCAGCTGGCAGCCAGGCCAGCCCCCCGGAGGTCTGAGGCCGCTGCCCTGGAAGGCAGCTGTCCACCAGCTTCCAGGACCCCAGGACCTCTGCTCCCTGCTGGCTGTGGGGCCAGGGCAGGGGGCCAGGCAGCTCGGAGTCGGCCCTCCGGGGTGCTCTCCAGCTGGGGCGGAGTCAGCCGCCATTTCCACACACGTGGTCACTTTATGTGGATTCTCGTGGTCCTCTAGCTTGTGCTGAGCACCGGGCGGCCCCTCCCACAGGCTCCCGAGACGCCCCTGCCTCGGCCTGTGAGGGCTTCTGTTGCCCCCTTCCCGCAGATGGAACGTGGTGGCAAGAGCATAAAGGTCTCGTCCACACGGCCGGCAGCGGTGGAGTCAGGGTCCACACAGCCTGGAACTCCAAAGCCAGGCTCTTGGCCATCAGCTCGACACTGTCCAAAGGTCCAAAACCACATCACGTGACCTCAGCCAGGGGCCATATTCAGGACCCCAGATGCCACGTAAAGGGAAGGCAGGTACTTGCCGTCAGGCACCCCCAGACTAGAGAGAAAGGGCATCCTTCACCTGGATGAGCCAACGCCGGGGCAGGAGGGAGGCCGTGGCGGGGGTGTGCACTCAGCTTTGAGGGTGGGTCAGTGTTGTCCAGGCAGGTGCCAGCGGGAGGCAGACGTGTGCCTGTGCTTGTGAGACCAGCAAGGGTTTGGGGGCAAAAGGTGTCACAGAAGATGCTGTTGGGACTCTTGGGGTCATAACCTTCTCTGCCATTGCAGGCCCCGTGGCCAGGCTGAGGCAACCACAGGATCCATCCCCTGGACACATAGTGGCCAAGGTGAGCTGACAGGTCACTTTCCCAGGACATCGATGTGGGAGAGAGGCTTTCCATCCCCAGAAGGAGGTAACCTGGGCCTCTCCCCTCCATCCCTTGGAGCGGAGAGTCTGTCTGCGAGAATTAAACTCACCAGTGAGACTGGCAAGGTGACAGCTGGGCAGAGAGAGAAACTGCCACCACCGAGCCCTGGTTCCAGGCTCCAAAGGCCACTTCTGGCCACTCTTCCCAGGATCCTGCAGCCGAGGAGTCAGAGTTCCCTGTTGCTCCAGCCAGCTTGGTGTGGGGTCTGTCCCCGAGAACCAAGCATCACTCGCACTGATCTCTTGCCACCCTGGCCCTCGCCCGTGAGCCCGCAGATGAGCTCAGGCAGGGAGCAGTGAGGACACTGGCCAGACCCAAGGCTCATTCCCAGAGGCCGAGGGGACAGAGAACACTGTCTGCCAGCGGGAGGCCTGTGTGTGCACATCGGCCAGCTGCCTGCCCCTGGCATGACACGCCGGCGTGCTCACCGAGTCGGCCTCAAGCTGCCAGCCTATGGAGTGGGGACACTAATTCTGACTTGACAAGGGGCCATTTGAGCACTGCATGACAGCTCATGGGACTCTGACATAGTCACAGACCATGAGGGATGGTGAGGTCAGAAAGGGCCAGAGAGGAAGCACTTGGGGGTCAAGCCGCCCAGCCTGGATGGGCTCCCGCCTACATGCACCATTCCTCCAGTCTTCTCATAGGACTTGGCTGACCTATGAGAATTGGTACCCAAGGGACACGCCTAACTGGAGAGGGTCCCCAGGGTTGGGGTACAGATTCCCCCAAGGCGCTCCCCCAACCCTCGGTGTCCTCCCAGCACCTAGCACTGGGCTAATAAAGTGGCTGCAGTGACTTGAGGGGTGGTGATCACGGTGGCCGCAGTGGGTGAAGATGGTTGTGACGGTGGCACTGGTCGTGTTAACAGCATGCAGGGTATTTTGGTTTGGACCCTGGTGACCCACAACTGTGGGCCGTGGTGATGGAGCAGCTGGTGGCAACAGCGACACTGGTGACGTGACAGTGATGAGCGTTTCGGGGCCCTGGCCCCCGGCGGATACCTGCTGAACACACAGAGGGGATGCTCTGTCCCGCGATCCTGGTTGCACCAAGAAGGGCCTTCTGGCGTGCGGGGACTTGGAGGCCCCGTAAGTGCCCGTCTGTGGAGTCTGGGGCAGAACCATAAACGGGAGCGACAGGGCAGGGGGGTGCATGCATCACTAATTTCTCCCTTGGCATCTCCCAGATCTGAAGATAAACACTGTTAAAAATAGGGATGAGTCAAGAATTTTCTTTCCCCTCAAGCTACGTCTCCTGGACAGATGGCGAGATCTCTCTGATGGATTAGAGGCTCGCGCAGCTCCTCCCGGCTCCTCACAGCCCAGCGAGATCCATCTTCTCTCGGCATTCTTTCTTTTTTGAAGGGTTATTTTTAGTGTTCTTGGAAAGATCTGATCCCAGGCATGAAGAATGAGCACTCCCCGGTCTGCTCTCTCGCTCCTAGTTCCAGATCCTCAACATCCCACACGGGAGCACCAGCCCCACGCGGCCATGCAAACGGGAAGGCAGCGGAGGGAATAACCTGGACTTCAGTTCCTCAGTCACATGAGACGCATCTCACATGCCCAACAGCCACGTGTGGCCAGCGGCTACTGTACTGGACGGCGCAGAGAGGACATGCCCACCGTCACGGGATGTTCCACTGGACAGCACTGTTGTGGACACCCCCCCTCAGCCCTGGGGAGCCTCGGACTCCTCCAGGCTCAGAGCGAGCCCCGATCATTGGTCCCAACTGTCCACGGTCTCAGTGCTTCCTGGGCAGCGGGAGGACAGCAGAGGCTGGCCTGCTTCCTGGGGGCGCTTCCCAGGCTCCGCCGGTCTCCCCAAGCCCATCCCCTGGTGACCAAGAGCCCTCCTTCCCACGAGGTCACCGTGACAAGGAACCAGTTTTCCCCTGGTATTAATGGCCAGGAGGGATGGATACGTCAGCCTAACTCAGTTAATACATCCACCCTTTAATGGGAGTTTTGGCCTCTCAAACACAAAAGAGGCTCTATGGGTGGTCATTTCCGCACCAACAGGAGCAAAGGGAGTATTTTTGGTGCACCCTTTACCCCCTTTCAGATCAAATCACTTGGGTTTTGACTAAAATTCCGGACCAACTGCTCAGTTTTCTTACCCCACATACTTCCCTCGCAGCTGCGGTGTTCCAGGCTCGGCACCAGAGGCCGGGATACAATGACGTGACGCCGGGCACGGCCTCCAAACTCAGAAGTACAGTCAGGAGCTGGCTCAGGGGCTGGCTTTACAAGCAGACAGGTGAAGGCCCTTAAGAAGGTGCGCAGACAATGAGGAGAAGAGCAGGCCGAGACGAGCGGGAGGGACCAGCGTCAGCCACAGCGAGAGCACTCAGCGCGGAACATGGGGGCTGGACCCGGTCATGAAGCCAGCCTACTGAGACCCACGGGTGCTGAGCTGTATGCAGCGGGGCCCGTGCTGATGCAGTCTGTGGATCTCCCCCCGCTGGTTACCCCGTGACCAAGCAAGCACCTGCTGTGTGCAGGGCTCATCTGGAGATAAGATGACTCAGACACCCCCACACAACCCAGACCAACCCTGAACTTCTTTTGAGCACCTACTAAGCACAAGCACCATTCTCAGCACATCATCTCAACCACTTGGGTGACACTCTGAGAAAGACATTGTATCAGTTACCAACAGCTGCGTAACAACTTAGCCCAAAACTGAGTGACTCAAAACCAGAACACCTGAGGGGCTCCTGGCTTCCGTGACTGGGAATCTGGGTGGGCCTCAGCAGGGGGGCGGCTCTGGGCCTCTCATGGGCTGCAGTCAGGCGGTCAGTGGAGGCTGTGGCCAGCTCGCTTCAGGCTCACACATGGTCAACAGTAGGATGCAGCTCCTTGTGGACTTGAATGTGGGCTCCCCATAGAGCAGTTCCATGTGGTGGCTGCTTCATCACAGCGAGTCAAGAGGGCAAGAGAGGGTGAGCAGATGGAGTCGCAGCCTCTATACCTCATCCTGCAAGTGCCAGTCCCCTGCTTTTTCCATTTTCTATTGGTTGGAAGCAAGTCATCAGGCCCAGGCCACACTCAAGCAGAGAGGACCACGCAAGGACACAAACACATGAATACCAGGGACGGGGGATCATCAGGGCCGTGCCAGGAGCCGAGCCTCCCATAGATATTGTCTATCCTCATCTTACACATGGGGAAACTGAGCCCCAGAGAGGTTAAGTAATCTGCCCACAGTTGCACAGCCGCTCACTGCAGATCTGGGAAAGAAACCCAGTCCAGGACTGCTCGTCACCTCCAGATGTCGGCGAGGCCCTGCTGGCAGCTTGAGCTGTCACTCCCAGAGCCCAAATCCCCAGCTTAAAATGAGACGTGACATTTCTTAGTGCACACGGGGCCTGGGCAAAATGGAGAAGATTTCATAAATATGTAAATCGCCGAGTCCTCCTTCCCCAGGAGGGCAGCTCAGCCCTGTGTGCTCCTGCGTCACCTCACAACCCACTTCCTCCGCAGATGCTGTAAGAGGATCAGCAAGGGGCTTTTCAACCAAGTCAGAGTTGAGGGAGGAACGCAATCCAACCGGAATGGGGTGGCTGTCCCCCCCCCCCATCACCAGCCTTTCTCAGACGAGGAGAGTTGGGCTGGTGGGGTGGGAGCTCCAGGCCACTCAGCAGCTGCCCACCGTCCCTGGGGCGGACATACCTCAGCTCTGTGCCACTGGCAGGGCTGGGAGGGGTGGCAGATGGCTAGAAGGCAGTGGCCATCCTCACCGAGCTGACAGCGGAGGAAGCTGAGCCCGGGTGGTGCCATGACTTACCAAAGCACAGACAGCAGCCTAGTGGCAGAGGGAGACCTGGAGCCTGTCTGCGGGCCCCCGAACTCCTTGTCCTGCTATTAAAAGAAGACGCCTTAACTCAGCTGAAACGCTTATGTCTCTAGAAGCCCTCACCCATAGCAAATAGGGCCCTTGTACTTGTCACCTCGTTCATCTCACCATCGTCCTTCTTGGAGGGTAGGATGGGAAGTGCCATCTGTGTTGGATCAACGGGGACACAGAGGCAGTGTGCCTGGGCTAATGCTGGCTCAGTACCCCTGGGTCCACTCTGCGTGGCACTCAGGAATCTGGATGGCCCAGACAGCCGAGGCAGTGTGCTCCGGGTGAAGTCAAGGCCCCCTCTCCGGCCCTGACTCCTCTTCACTCTCCCGTCTCCCACCTCGAAGACCCTCCCCAAACTTGCACCCAGTCACATGGGTCTTCCCTCCCACCCCAACCCCCACCTGCCCCCAGAGAGGCCACGCACTCACTCCTCCATGCCTCTGCCCAGGCAGCTCTCAGCCTGGGAGCTCTGCTCCTCCTTTTCAACACGTCAACATCCTTGTGCATGCACCAGCACCCGCACAAATGTCCTCTCCCTCCGCGGCCTCACTGACCCAGCCCGTCACTGCCCACTGCCCCTCCTCGGCCCTTCTGCAGGCCGTGTACCAGCCAACCTCAGCTTGACCCCTTGTCCTGCCCCTTTTAGCTGACTGGCTGCCCGCCTCTCCTGGACTGTGAGCAGAGTGGGGACAGGGAGGGAAGGACCGCCAGGGATGGCCCTTTGGTGCAGGACCCCGCCCTGCAGCTTTCCATCTGCCAGCGGAGCTCAGCCACACTGTGGTGGGTTTGTAGATTGTGCGCAGCAAGTTCTAACAAGGGTGGGTGCTGGGTGGCCCCAGAGGGCCTGGACTTGGCCTTGGGAAGCTTTGCAGGCCCCAGGGGCCAAGCAGCAGCCTCCGCCCAGGAGCCTGTGGCAGCTGCTGTAAGTAGAGCTGGGACAGCGCTGCCAGGATTGCGCCAGGCTCAGGGCCCCACCCTTTCATTCACACTCTCATTCGTTTGTTCGGGAAATATCTATCGAGCACCTCCTCGTGGGGGCTGCTGGGAGGTTGGTGAAGGAGATCCAGTCTCTGCACCTCGAGGCTTCCAGTCTGCGGGAGAGGCGTGATCAGGTAACGGAATGCGGACACCCATGATGCATCACGGGTACTGCACCGCAGGAGGGGCAGGAGCTGAGGTGGTGACGGGCAGTCCAGGCTGGAGGCGGGCAGGCCTCGCCAAGAAAGGGGCATTGCAGCAGAGACCTGAGAGGGGACTCAGCCCGGCAAGAGGGAAGCAATCGCATCCCAGAAGGGGCAAAGGCCAAGAAGTGGGAGAAAGCCGAGACGGGCCTGTCACCAGGGGCAAGAGCCACCAGAGAAGCCCGGGAGCCACGGGAAGGCCTCCTGACCGGGTCTGAGGAGTGAATTGACCAGAAGAAGGAAAACCCGTCTCCCTGAGCCGCACTCTCTCATCTAGGAAATGGGACGCAGGGGGCTGAGGGTGGGAAGATGCTGTCTGCTCCAGGCGCCTGGCTGATAAGCCTTCCCCCCGCCTCTAGGGGACACTCCTCGCTCCCCTCCAGGCCAGGCCCAAGCAGAGAAGCTCTCCAGAACCCAGGGACTAGCCTCCTGGCCCTGCTGGCACCCTCTGGGGCACCGTGAGCCATCTGGGGAGCCCTCATCACAGCAGATGTGTTTCCCTTCAAACTGGGTGGCATCCAGCAGCTGCCGGGGGATCTAATCCCAGTCCAGAAATACGTACTGAATCGAGCCCCAGGCGCTCTCCCGACAAGGGAGCGAGCATTGACGTTTCCAAGTGACAGCATTCGTCCCCAAGCCTGTGGGGCTGTTTGTCCAAGCTGGGTGGAGGGCAGAGGGAGCAGGGTCCAGTTCGAGGTCCCACACTGGCATCGCGTCCCCTGCACGAGAGGTGGGTCTGAGCCCTGGCTCTGCTGGGTGGGCAGTATAGCTGGGGTCAAGCCAAAGCCTCAAGGCTTGGGTCAGGCTGGCCCACCTTCAATCCTGGCGTGTGAAAGGGCGAATAACGTCACCTCCTGAACCTGTTTTCTCATCCCGCAGAACAAGGTAATAATACCTTCCCTGCAAAGTTGTCATAAGAATTAAATGAGATAATATATGCAAAGACCTTGCAGCTGTGCGACAGTAGATACTGAGCTAACAGCAGCTAAAAGCAAAGTCCTGTTTGCCTGGGTTTCCTGGCTGGTCAGACAGACACAGCTCCCGCGCTGCGGAGGTGCTAGGGGCCGAGCTGCACGCTCAAATCCTACAGACGAGCCAGCATCCCTGCCACCAGGCCCAACCAAAGCTCCTTGTCTCCCACTGGCTCTCGCTGAGTCATGTGCCCACCCCTCAACCAATACCTGCAGCCATGGGAATGTGCTACCGTGATTGGCTGAGGCCTGGGTCACATGTTCCAGGAGGCAGGCGTTAATTTCCCCTGAATCACATGGGCCAAGAGTGGGGAGGGAAAAGAGGAGCAGGTGCCCCCCAAAACATGATGTTCTGCATCAACCAGAGACCCTGAGGAGCGCTGCACCTCTGTTGTCTTGACTCCCACCATCCTCCCCGGGGATCTGACCAAGCTTGGCCAGCTCCGGCCAAGGCTGTCTTCCCCAGCGCATTCCCTGGGGCTAAAGTGGAGGCATCCGGTTCCCGAGGGAGTGGCAGAAAGGCAGGGCTCTCTGGGTGTAATGGAAAGGGCCCAGGATATCCCTGCTCAGCCTTTTTATCTTATGCATGGGGAGAGGGAGCCCAGAAAGACATAGGAACCAGCCCCAGGTCACACAGCACATTAGGATCAGAGGGTGGGACTGGATTTTCTCCATTGGCCTGGGAGAGCCAGAAATCTCCAAGCCCTGCCTGGCTCTCTCGGCCCCAGGCTGTAGGGAGAGCACCACTGCCCACAGGGAGCACGCCTGGGTGCCTGTCACATCCCAGGGGCCTCTGAATGCGGAAATCTGCTTGCATCGCACCCTTTCCAATGAAGATTTGGGAAGCTGGCAGTGCAGGTGGGAGGAGATGTATGAGTCATTCCCCCAGGAAACGCATGGAGCTGGGGCTCTGGATGGAGGAGGGAGCAGGGGGAGAGGAAGAGAGGAAAGAAGAGGAGGAGGGGGAGGAGG
>JABWHU010001774.1:25423142-25495186 GCA_014189135.1 Dicerorhinus sumatrensis harrissoni | reverse complement strand
GGAGGAGGAGGGGGAGGGAAGGGGGGGGAATTTCAACTTAAGTGAGTCGCAGCCTGCCAGTCTAGAGGCTCAGAGAGGACAGCCACTGCTTCAAGGTCACCCTCAAGGGCCCCAGACGCCTGGGCCGGCACGGGCTGATTTGGGAGGGAAGAAGATGTGCTTGCCTTTGCTCACAGGTGGATAAAAGTTGTGGGAACCGACGAGGACCTGCACAGGGGGCTGGGGGTGGAGGGCAGGGAGCGCCGGGGAGGCCCGCCGTGGGAAGGGGCCCTGCGGGACGCTAGCCCCTGACCCCGCGCTGTGGCAGGCATCAGACCGCGAGGCTGCCAGCCACACCCATTAGCCCTATTATTCCTCTGCTACAGATGCAGAAACCGGGGTTTGGGGTTGTGAAGAGGCCCCCAAATGAGATTTGTCTCTCTAGTCTGGCTTGAGAGCCTCTAGAAATTCACACGGTTCTTCCACAGGATGGGTCACTTTTAAAACTCCTCCCCGTTCCCATAGGTTTAACAGGTGGCTCTGCCTGGGGCTGGGAGTTCCCAGGGAAGACAGAGTGTGTGAGGGGGTCAGGGAGGTGTTCCCCACTCCTCTCGGAGAGGCGCAGCCTTGGCAGGGTTGACAGGCAGGGCTGGGGAGGCAGGGAGCACACGGCCGGCTCCCAAGGAGGCTGGGGTCCTGAAGTGAGGAGCCTTAGGGCCCCTCGCTCACCCTTCAGATCCAGGCTTAGCCAAATCACCTGTGAAGCAGAGCTGGCCACCTGAAAACGGCCGAGCCCTGCTGGACTGGAAGGGTGCAGGCAGGGTTGGTGGTTCTGGGGTGCGGGGAGGGGGCTGCAGCTGGGAGAACCATGACCGTAGGGGCAGAGCTAAGGGCCTGAGATAGGACAGGCAGTGGGCTCTGGCCCGCTGTCGCATCTCCTTACCAGGGTGGCCTGCTGGAATGGGTATTGCCGTTACTATGACTGTTCACCAACAAGGATCGGGCACCAAGAGGCTGAGAGACTTGCCCATGGCCCGACTGCTCCGAGAGGCGGAGCAGGGATTCGGCCCCAGGGAGTTCAGCTCTGGGTCCAGTGCTTTGAGGCCATGCTGGTCAGCCCGACCTGGGAAGAGAGCCGCTGCGATTAAACCCCTCAGGCCATCCCCAGGGCCTGCTGATAGGCCATGCTCCTTGCCCTGCGTGCACGACCCTCGGGGGCCAGCGCCGCTCTCCTACCCTGCGCTCCTCCTTGCACATGGACTCCTCCTCCTCGCCCTCACTGCTTTCTCCACTCTCAACACACTTCCCTCCATGCAGCAGTCCTGGCTGAAGACCCCACCAAAGGCCAGCTCCTCACCAGCCAGCGAGTGCTAGTGAACCTGGTACCTGCCAGCACGGTCCCACCGCAGGGGCACAGAAATGAACAATGCAGAGAAGCAGAGTGCCCCCCCCCAGCCGCATGCAGTGTGGCTGGAGCAGCCTGAAGCCCAGGAAATGCAGCAGCGGGTGGGACGGGAGGTGGCAGGGGCTGCATCATGCCAGGCTTAGGGGCACCATGTGGCCTTTGCAATTTCATAAGGGAGTGACTCGATCTGATCTGTGCTTAAAAGATGACCCTGGCTGTTGCATGGAGAAGGGATTGGGGGAGCAGAGAGTGGAAGCTGGGGGACCAGGGGGGAGGGCAGTGCTGAGTCCCCAGTGAGGGCTGATGGTGGCCGGGACGCAGAGAAGGGGGCACTGTGAGAGATACACCGTGTAACATGACAGGACGCGGCGGTGTCTGGAATGGATCGGGAGCGCCAGGGAGGAGACGGTGCCGGGAAGGACAGCCCTGGCTGCTGGCCTGGCTGAGGGGCTGGGGGGCTGAGCCCCTGAGATGGGGAAGACTGAGAAGGAACAGGCTGGAGGTGGAGGCAAGAGCCAAGAGCTCCGTTTTGAACACGTGGAGATTGAGAAAGGACTCTTCCAGAAGCCGACATCTCTCCAGCCCTCTCAGATTCCCAGGCTGGAGGAAATCCAGCCCGTGCCCCAGGCCCCGAAGCCCGTGCCTCTGGTGATCACCTCTCGTTTCCTCAGATCCAGTTCAGCAGCTCAGCAGACGAGTGTTGCTGTGATTTCCCACCAGCTGGGCACCGACTCAGGCCCTGCATGAGTCTCGTCCACAACCTGTGTCCTCAGCGGGACCCGAGGCCCCCAAGGCAGGTCCAGCTTCCTCCACCCACGCCCCCTGTGGCCAGCTCCCAGCTCCCAGCACAGCCTGCGCAGACCGAGGGCCAGGCAGCCGGGCGCTCGAGGATGGGACTGGGCCTTTGAGAGGGACCACCCTGCCTGCTCAGGCCCCTCCCTGCTGCAGGCAACCAGGTGGTCTTTCACACCCCCTCACACCCCCCACCACCCCCTCACCCCCGGGATCTCCCCTCCCCTTGCCCCAGGGGATGGCTCCTCCTCCTGTCCCAGGGCTGATTGGGAAAACAGACTTCAAAAGCACTTTGAAAACTCCAAATTAATGTAAAAATATTAATCGATTTTATTTGTAAGGCCACCGTGTTTCAGATAAAATGCCTTGACTTCTCAGCATCCCTGTGATGTAGACTTAAGAAGACCACGTCCCGGCCGGGCAGCTGGCTTCAGCGGGCGCAGGTGGCCTTTCCAAGGTCACGCCTGGCGGAAGCAGGGCTGCAGCAGACCCCCTCTCCGGGCCTGTGGGGCGGCACCTGCTGCCTCGCCCATGACTCCCTACAGATCCCCAAGCCCGGAACAATACGCCAGGCGCCGCGGCTGAGCTCAGAGCTCGCCCCCTCGCTCTCCTTTCACAGCCCGGGTAATTGGGCCCCAGCCGCACAAATGCTTCGTTCAGACGCTGGAAGTGGAAAATTTTCTAATCTGTCAGGCAAAGTGTCCCTTTCTCCTTTTACATTTTTTTCCCCCAACAGGAAAAGACTTTTCATTTGGAATCCTTCCGATGCAGATGTGTGAAGCCTCTAGGAGCGACATCTCGGGGACTGAGCATCTTCTATTGATCGGAAAACACACACAGCAGCAGCGAGTTTGCACATCCGAAGGCGGGTGTTTTGTGTCGGCGGCAGGAAGCCAGCCGCGGGGCCCCAGCGCCCCCTGGGAGCCGGAGTCGGTACTGCGCCCACCGGGCCCGAAGGGAGGCCCGCGGCAACTGGGCTGTGAGCATCTGAGGATGGGGAGGCACTGGGGCCACCCTGCCCCATGGGGGGACGACAAAGGGAGCGATGCCATGCCCAGCCCGCCCAGCCCATCCCCGGTGGCTTTGGGCACATCACTTCATCTCTCGGGTGTCTGGCTTCCCCACCTGTAAAATTGGAGTGAAGCCTGTGTAGGCCCCAAGGCCCTTTCACGTTAGCTGTGTGACCTTCAGAAAGCCTGAAGACCTCTCTGTGCATTCTCGGCAGGTAGAGCAATTCCCACTCAGAGCTGCGTGGAGGGAGCCATCAGATCTCCAGCAGCTGACTGCCAAGCACAGGCCCTCCTCGTGTTTGATCCACGGACATGGCCCAGCCTTGTGCCCCTCCTGAGTTTGACGAGCAGGCAGGAAGACACAGGAACAAGGACCAAAGGCACTGCTCAGAGCCTGGCATCAAGGACAAGGGGTGTCCCTGGCAGGAGCAGGCCTTGCCCCGCTGCCTCTCGTGGCGTCCAGCCTGAGCCTTGGGAACCCTGGTGTGGGGCCGTGCAACCTGACCTCCTCCAGACAAGCCTCCCTGCCGGCTGCCTGTCACGGAAGCCTCGGCCCACGGTTAGCCTGCCTCTGGGTCCATTGGAGGGGTGATCACAGGCAGGAGAGGAGGACCTGGAAACCGGGGGTGCAGCCCAGAGGCCAGAGCTCTTCTCCCCAACGACGGCCTCACAAGCACAGGGGTCCTCAGACCATCACCCCTGGGGACAGAGGGGTTAGGAGACGTGAGGCTGGGAGTGTGGGGCGGTTCCAGGATGGTGGCGTACAGATGGCAGGTGGAGGGGAGGGACCAGGTGGGTGGTGTCTGATCCCCACTAAGAGGGGAGAGGAGAATGAGAGAAGAGGTAGCAGGGCCTCCCTCGTGGCCCCCCCACCCGCTCTGATGGCCGGTGCCCACCCCTCCTGTGCATCCAGCTTCCCTGCCCTTCCCGCCCCTCCCGTCAGTGCAGAACCATCCGTGAGCAGAGCGCAGCATTGGGTGCAGCCAAAAGAGCGTCCCTGGCTGCCGGGCCCTCGGGCCCCCAAATCAACCAGTGGCTTTGAGTAAGCCACCTGCCCCCTTTAAGGCCTCAGTCCTCCCAGCTCTCAAATGGGGCCAATAAGATGTTTACTGTAATAACGGTGGTGGTAGCCGGCGTTTACCGGGCCCTGCCAAGTGTCAGGCATGGTCCCGCCTCACTCCATCTCCTCACAGGATCCCAGAGCTCGCCTCCTGCACGCTCCCCGGTATTCCCGTGGGGTACGAGGCACGGGGCAGCCAGGCTGCAGAGTGATGGCGATGGGGTGGAATGAGGCACCGTGAGTCACATCCACAGCACCACGAGAGCTCATGAGACACTTGCTGTCTCTGTGGTCGGGGGTGGTATTTTTCTACCTGTTGTACAAGGAGCTTGAGAGGTTCAAATAGCTCCTGTTGTTCGTGTCCCCTTAAAATGGCCTCGCGGTAGAACAAACAATGGGCAATCGCGTTTGCTCTGTAACCGGAGCAGGAACACGGTGGCTAAGCCTGGAGGACGTTGGGGAGGGCTGCGGTCAGACAAGGTGAGGGGTGCCCGGAGGTCCAGCGGGTGACATCTCCAAGCAGGGTGGGGACAGAAGGAGCCAGCGGAGGTGAGGGTCCCAGCAGGCAGGCCCCTTGGGAGGAGCTGGGGCCAGCTGCTTTTGAGAAGCCAACCCTCCCCCTCCTCTGCGGGGCCTGGCAGGTCATCATTCAAGGGCCCAGAGAGGGGGAGGTCACTGCGAAGAGAGTGGAGGCCTCGGGCTGGAAGGCGGGGGGGGGGGGGAGGGGGGGGGGCGGGGTGGGGGGGGGGGCATCCCACACAGGAGGGAGGAACGAAGGGAACACACACTCACAGATGAGGCTACTGGTGCCGGGGCGCCGTCCCCACGGGAGGAAGGACGTGAGGGATGAGACCCGCGAGGGCATTCTAAGGCAGGCGCTTCCCAGGAGCAGAGGGACTGACCGCTGGCCCAGGCGCATCTGGAGGGACAGCTGTGTCCTGAGGGCCTCAGAGGCAGCGATATGGTTGGTGCAGGCCACTGAAGGGTGGCGCAGGGGGCAGCTTTACACTTGACCTGGGGAGGAAGTGCCCATGCCAGAGCTCCCCAGGGCTCAGCTGCCTGGGAGGTAGGGAGCTCACAGCACCCCGTGTGCCCGGGCACCCCAAGATCCCAGAGGGTACCACTGGTGATCAGTAGGTCCATATAACAGGGATGCAGTGGAGAGTCCCACACCTGGATTCTAGTCCACCTCTGCCATCAATGCACATGTCATCCTGGGCCTCGTTTCCTCCCCTGGGAATTGGGGATACAGAACATGATCCCATTGGGTCCCCACATCAGTTCTGCAGGTTGGGCTGGGAAAACAAAGATGGGTCCATTTTACAGATCAGGCAACTGAGGCCCAGATATAAGAGGCGACTTTCCCAAGGCCTTAGCATGTCAGTGGATTCACAGCAGGGCCCAGGCAAGATGGAGTCAGAGCCTCAGCCAAAAGGCTGGTTTCAGCCGAAGGCTTCAGTCCCACAGGAGAGTTGAAGGACCAGCAGGGAAGCTGAGACAGGGGCCTAGTCACTTCAAAAGATTTGGGGAGCGTGTGGCACCCAGCCCTCACTTTCTTGTGCTCAGAACCTGAGCTGGTTCCCTGCCCCAGGAACAGAGGCCGCTGTGGCCCAAGCATGTTCTCCCATCTGCCCAGCACTGGTCAGTGAGCAGCCAGCAGTCGGTGGAGAAGCCCCACGGTAGTCCAGCCAGGTGCAGGGAAAGCTGGCCCGACCCCCAGACCCGGCCCTGCAGGAGACAGCGGCAGAGCCAGGACCCCTGCTGCCAGGTCAGGGACCCTCCGGCCTCTGCAGGGGCCACCAGCTCCCCCACCTCCTGCCCCCTACTCCCCTGGTGGACAGGAAACCCCAGCTCAGACCTCGGCTTAAAAAAAACCCAAAACAACCTAGAGCAACAAATTGTCTTCCAAACAAGCAGGCCACGCGCTGGCGCCCAGGGAGGGCGCTGAGGAGTGCCAGCTGGGAGTAAATCTGCCCTCAGTCCGCAGTTACAGTGATTCAGGCCCAAAAAGGCTGCGTTATTAAAAATCATCCGTCTGCGTTCCGCGATGAGTTAGGGAGCGCGTCTCTCCCGGAGAACGGATGGGGCTTTTAGAAGTTAATGTAAGCGACTCTGCCCTCTGTCCTCAAGGTGGCAGGAGGCGGGCTTCTCCGGTACCGGGGGACCTGGCGGGACCCAGGCTGGGGGCTAGGAAGGGTGGAACCTCACTTTCACCAATGCCGAGAGAGGCATCAAGACTTCCCCATGGGGCTGAGACTGCTGGGGTCACTAAGGCCGAAGAGTCCCACAGTTCTGCACGACAGGGCAGGGAGGGGACGTGGACGTGTGTCCAGGCTCCCCACCGCACAGGTGGGAACACTGCCCCCTCCCAGACCAGGGACAAGCCCCACCCACCTCTGGCTTTGGGGTCCTGAGCCCCTGGTCTCTATTCCTTCCCAATCCACACCCACAGCCCTGTTATACTCCTGGGAGGGGGTGGAGCCAGAGGCCTGCAGATGAGGAAAGACACAGAGAGGTGAAGTAACCTGCCCGAGGCCACCACAGCTGCAAAGCTGATCCGTCTCCTGCAGCATCTGCTCCGTGTCACTGCCCGAGTGACACTGAGGTGGCTGCAACCGGGCCCGGGATGGGGAGACTGGCCTCTCGCAGGTCGTGCCCTGCCCTGCCCGGCAGCCCCCGCGGCCCCCCTGAGGCTGAGGGGAGACTCTGGCCAGGTGTCCCCGGGGCACTGGATAAACGCAGGGGCGTTATCACCACATCTTTGCTGTCTCATCGCCCAGACTTGCCGCCCAGCCCACGGACACGAGTCCTTCATCCAACGAGATAATTCTATTTACTCAAAGACACCTTCCTGAATGTCTGCTGCCTAATTTATGAGGTGAGCGGGCTGGGGCGGCGTGACCCTCGCCAATCGCTCTGCTTATTAAACTGTTCCTGGTCGGATAAGTCTCTGGGGAGACGCGCCGTTCCGGGAGCTGTAATTTCCTCGCTGACATTAGGAGTGAGACAGCCGTGCCCGGCTGGCCTGGGCTAGTGGGGACTCCTGGCGTGTCAGAGTGGGAAGGGCCTGGGTCGTCCACATCGCCCCACCCTCACCTCGCAGATGAGGAGACAAGGCTGAAGAGAGGGGGGCTTGCTCAAAGGCACAGTCAGGGTTAGCACCCCAGCACGGACCTCCTTGCTGCCGTCTGAGCCCCGCGGGAGGGAAGATGCCTCCCAGGCATTTTCTGCTGAGGTCCTGTCTTCACCCGCATCAGCCTCCCTCCCCAGGGGGGGCGGGAGTGGAGGGATTTCAGTAAAGCCCGGTGAGGCAGGGCTCAGCCTGCAGGGCAGGCGGGGTTAGGTATGGGTGGGGTTATGGCCCTGACCAGGCTGGGGGCAGGCAGTGCTGAGCAGGGAGCGTCCCCGTGGCCTCTCCTCACACTGGGAGGCCTCGGAGGGGAGCCTGGGACAGGGACCAGCCCGGAGCTCGTGGGGCACGGGAGTTGGCCAGGTTTCTCCAAGACCCTGCGGCAAGGGACACGGCGAGAGTGTTAGCCAGTGTAAGCAAGACGGCTGGTTTCTTGGGCTCTGTGATTGGAGCGAAGCCGAGATGGCAGGAGAGCAGTCAGGTAGGGGGCTGAGGCCAGAGCCGGTCCCCAGGCTCCCTGGGCTCAAGGCCTCAGGGTCCACCCACCCACACTGGCCCCCGAGCTCCGACACTCACACACAGGGGACCTCCGTGGGACGATGGCAATTCGACGGTACCTTGTGTGATGTCATGGTTCAGCCTCTGTCTCCCCAGACCTGGGCTCTGGTGCGAATGGCCTGTCTGCCTGGCTCCCTGATGCAGCCCCCGTGCCCAGCAGAGCCCTGGCCAAGAGAACACCTCAGTGGACGCTCGAGAGCCTGACGGTGGTGCTCTCCCTCCCTCCTCCACCCGTGTGCCCCACCGTGTCTGCGGACCCTGCAGTCGGCTCCAGACACAGGAGACACGGCCTCTCACCCTGTCAACATCCCAAAGGAGTGGTGTTTCCAAGCAACGGGGTCATAGTTGCCCTCCCATCTGCACGTGCAGACACACACACCTCCGCCACAGGCGACATGCATATGCACACGCACACACACACACACCTTCGAGCACACCCGTGGGGCCGTGAAGTGACTCCAAGGACTGGCCTCCTGGTCACGGTGAGATGTCAGAGGACCAGCACAGGCCTGCTTGGAGCCTTGGCCAGCCTGTCTGCCCCCAGAGGGGTGCTGTTTCTGGGGTGAGGACCTGCCTGCACAACCCATCACCCCCAGGCTGTGGGCCAGGCAGCTCTCCTGGGCCACCCCATTCCTGTCTGCAGCACTGAGGGCCCTGCCAGCTGCTCCCAACCTCCCAGCACCTCCAAGCCTCCAGGGTCCCCTCTGTGAAGTGGTGTGACCCCAAGGCAGATGGGAGGCTGGGCTCCCCAGGCTGCCCGGTCCCTCTATCCCACGGGGGATGCAGCTGCAGGGAATCTGCCAAGTTTAGCCAGAGTCGGGCGCTCTTTGATGGGCTGGGGTCCCAAAGGGTGAGGGCACCCTCCCAGTGGTAAGACAAGCTCTCCTTGTGCCGCCTGGAGAGCTTATCCAGGGGACCCTGTTCCGGGAGGCTGGGAGAAAGAGGGCAGTGAGAGAGAAGTCGCCATGGCAACACCTTAGGGAAATGAGGCTACTTCTTTTCCATTCTGTCCAATTAGAGGCCTATTTCCGGGGTCCTACTATGTGCCAAGGCCTGAGCTCAGGGTCCTCAGGGCAGGGGCGGGGGTGGGGGTGAGAGATCTGTCCTCCACTGTGAGAGGCTCCAAGTTTGCACATCACACGTGCCTTGTGCACAGCAGGCCCGGCCACAGAGCCTGCATGCAGTGGGTGCTCAATGGATGCTTGCTGAACTGAAGGAAAGTGCACGTGAGCACATCCACAGAGCCCCTCCACCCCTAAGTCACCGGATGGATAATCCCCCACAGGTGAGCATCAGGCGAGATAATGAGACCAAGCTCCCGGCCCAGTGAAGACACCTGTGAGGAGCTGAAAGGGCTCGTATTCAGAACAGGGATGTGTCGGCCCTGGAGGGGTCCCCGAGGTTGTGCCCAGACTCCTCACTGTACAGTGGGGAGACCAAGCCCAGAAGGGAGGGAACAGTGTGGGGGGGCAGCACCTGAAACTCAGGGCCTCAGAGCTGGGTTCTGGGCATAGACGTGAGCTCCACCTGGTCTCTGCCTCGTTCCGGCTGTGCAGCCTCAGGCCAGCCGCTCACCCTCTCTGAGCCTCCAGCTCCCTGCCAGGCCTGCATCACACGTTCCGTAAATGTTTGTTTCTGTCCTTTCTGGGATCTGGCTTCTCTTCATTGCTTATGATCACCCCCAGAGCTGGCCTGAAGGTTCTCCCTCTTTTCATTTATCCCGGAGTCTTCGGAGCCGGTGACACGTGACTCACAGAGCACAAGGCCCACCAAGGCGAGGAGGCGAGAGGGGGCCTCATCTGCCTTCCGCCCTCATTCCTGTGTGCGCACTCTCAGCAGAGATTCCCTGAGCACCGACTGTGTGCCAGGCACAGGGCCAGGGTGGAGGCACAGAGGAGGGTGGGCAGCTGGAGCAGGAGAACGGGGTGGGGAAGGGAGGAGCACCCAGAGGACCCTGTCCTGCCACACCGCTGGGATTGGCTTTCACCCCTAGGGACACTGGAAACCACTGCAGGGTTTGAGGGACCGGCCAGACCCACATCCTGGACAGCACCACGGGGGAAGGGCTGGAAGCCGGAGACCCGAGGAGGCTGGGAAGTAACCCAGGAGGGAGACGCCGCAGCCTGGCCGCGCTCAGAGGCCCAGGAGGTCTCCGGGGCTGGGGAGCGTGAAGGCAGAGCCAGCGGGCTTTGCTGATGGAGTCTCTGGCCTGAGCGTCTAGACGATGGGGGCGCGTAAGGCCTCTTGGGTGCATGGACCCAGGAGTAGGGGGAGGTGAACAAGGTCCCCTGCCTCCTTGCCTCAGTGGCATCTCTGCTCTCCGAGTCACGTGTCACCTGCGCCAAGGACTCCAGAACAAGAGCTGTGAGCAGGGCGGGGCTGGGAGAAGTCCTGGGTTGGCTTCTGGATGTGTGACATTTGCACAGTGTCTATTACACACGAGGCTCACGCAGAAATCCAGGTCCTGACTTCAAGGAACTATCAAGTTGGGGGTCACCAGCGTGCAGGCAGAGGGACCTCCGGGGCATTCCAGGAATGCAGCTCCCCGTCTGAGATAATCCCCTCCTGGCACAGGAGCAAACCTCCTCCCAGTGTTTGAAAATCAGACTTGGGATGGTGAGGCCAGCATCCCAAGGATGGGGAAGGGGACACATTCCTTCGGGGCCTCCATGGGGGGAGCTGTCAGCAGACCTGTGCCCAGAGGACAGATGATGATGGCAGGGGGACCTTGCCACCTGGAGGATGGCTGGGTGGGCAGTGAGCGTGATCTGCTGTGTGCTGGGTCCTGCAGGGCAGGCTCTGCACTCCCTGCTCCCTGATGGGGTCATCCCACTGGGAGGAGGTTTGGCTGACCTGGCCATCCCCTGCGGCCGGCCCGAGCCCCTGCCGTGAGTGCTTGCAGAGACAGAGCAGTCATGGCAGGAGGTGGCACATCTCATGGCCGCCCTTCTCCGGCTATGCCCAAAGCTCGCGAGGACCACTCAGGCCTTAAAGACTGAGACGGAGCCAAGTGATGGAAGGATGAATCCGCTGCCCATTCTGCGACAGGTAAGGAAGTCCTCCCGGGGGACGGCCTAAGATGGCTGTGTTCAAAGAGAAGACGGATTTGGGCTCCACATGACAGAGGAATTGGGCCATCCAAGGGGTGGGAAGATTCCAGTGGGGTATGGGGAGGGGCTTGGCCCAGGAGGGGTCTGGCAGGGGGCACGCAGGCTGTCAAGAGGAACAACTGGAGAGCCAGGGAGGAGCGGAGACCTGACTCAGACCTTGTGGGGCATCCCGGTCTGATGGCCCAGGTTCCCCGGCTGCAGCCCTGTCTGTTTCCACCCTCTGGTTTTTGGATGCTGTAGTTCTGGGTACGGGGCCGTCACGGGTCTCCCAGGACTTTCAGGATGATTGGCGTCCCCAACTCGGAGGACCCAGCCCTGGAGGTCCCTTGAAGACACATGGCGAGCACCAAGGGAGGCCTGGCCACCACCACACACGGGCAGGAGCACGGCCCTATTCCAGCGTGTTCCAGGCCCAGGACTCCGGATCAAGAAACAGCTTCCCCGGCCCCGCGAGGCTGCAGCTGAGCCCACACATCTCCTTTCTTCTGGTTCCAGGCCCTGCGGCTCTGGGCGTCCTAGAGCCAGCCACTCGGGGCCGCGCAGTCCCTCTCCGCTCCTGGGCCGGGCGCCTCCTGTGTCACAGCCCTGGCCCTCGCCGTCTGCACAGCACCTTCCTGCCACCGCCCTTCCGTCCTTTACGCACCCACTTCTCTCTGGAGAGGGAACAGTCAGGAGCTCTTCGCATAGGCGGTGAACCGCAGCCTCGGAGGCCGACTTTCCCGCCCAAGGTCGCCGGGTGAGGAGGCAGCAGGCCGAGTCCTGCGCTGGTTCTCAGCCCCCAGAGCCGGGAGGAGGGGGACAGCGCGCCCGTCACCTCTCCAGAGGGAAAAGCTACGCGAACAATGAGCAGACAGGCCGTGGCCTCGTGGGGACTCAGGAGGCCCTGGGAGGACCATCCCCCCCCCCCCCCCCGTTCTTCCTTCCAGGAGGACACGCTCGCCACAGGGCAGGGCGGTGGAGGCTACGGGGAGCCGGGAGCGGGTATGGCGCGTCCCACAGCACGGAGGCCCCGCCCGCCGCCCTTTCCCCAGGAATGTTGGTAGGCCGCACGGGGAAGGAAGGTGATCCTTAATCCTCTGCTCCTGCTCCTGCGTGTCCGAAACATCAGGGTGCTGTCCCTTACTGGACTTCGACTCTCCCGGAGATGCTCTGCCTGACTGCGGCTTGTGTCTGGCCTCACCACTCACTGCCCCCAACCCCGCGGCTGTCACGTTATCTCAGGGAGCCCCACTTCCCCATCTGTCAAATGGGGGATAACTCTTCCCTTCAGGAGGTGTGGGGATTAAGGGGTTGCAGGGGTAAAGGACGTGCCGTGAAGGGCCTGGGGTAAAGAGGAAACCAGCTCCCCCAACCAAGCCCCCCAGGGCCCCATAGCAAACCAAATGCCCAAAGTCTACCCATATTGCAGATGGCAATGCTGAGGCCCAGAGAGGACAGGGCACCTGCTCGTGCACACAGCTTGTAGGGTGGGAGTTTGAATGAACCCCATTATGCTCCCCGACTGCGGAAGTGGAGGGACCCCACCTCGCCCCAGGTCTCAGCCCAGTTTGAACTCCCTGCAGAGCGCCTGCCCTGGGGGGGCTTTCCCCCATTTGCTATCTCCAGCTCTCACAGGTGAGGCCCTCGGCGGGGCTGCTGCCTGGCACACAGTAGGAACTTGGCGGGTGTCTGCTGGGCGTGTAAGCAGACAGTCTGGGTGTGCTCAGACTCACAGCTGCAGTATCCTCACCCCAAGGCCCGCTTCTCCAGCAGGGGCTGGGGGCACCAACCACCACACCACCCACCCAGTCCCCATTCCGGCCTGGGCAGCCCAGACAGCCCTGACAGCACTGGTCTTGTCCTGGGCTCTGCCCCACCATGCCGTCTGCCCAGCCCACCCCCTCACTGCACCCGTGTGGAGTCAGGGTATGTCCCTCCCATCCGTCCACACCTTCCGTCCCTGCCGTCAACCCCAGTGTTCAGCCGCCACCACGCCTCTTCCCAGCTGATTACACATCTCCTGCCTCATTTCCCACATCCCCTGCTGTCCCCCCAACCTGTTCTCCATACGTGGCAGTCCCTGCGGAGTCAGCTCCGGACCCTCCACAGTCTCACCCTGTCCCACACGCACCTAACCGTCTCAATCCCAGCACGCTTGCTTCCTTTAGTGCTTTATAGCTGCCTCTTCCTCCTGAGCCCAGGGCCTTTGCATGGGCTCCTCCCTCTGCCTACAGCACTTTGGCTTATCTCCACTGGCCCTTCAGATCTCAGCTCAGGCAGCATCCCTGAGCCCGGCCATTCCCCCTCAGATGTTCTCACAGTACTGCATGCCTCTCCTTCACCACACGTGTCCCAGCTGCAATTGCACATGCGTTGTGTGGTTTCTGATGCCTGTGCTTCTCCCCGGGAGCCCCGTGGTGGCTGGACCTCTGTCCACTTGTACTCACATGGCAGACCCCTCAACACCGTCCTGGGTCCAACAGCAGCTGGCGGCTTTTGTTAACTGGTCAAATGAATGAAAGGTGAAGCTCTCCTGACCCTGTGCCTGGGTGGGGGTCAGAGTTGAGTGTGTGTGGTCCCCGAGGAATCCACGGTGTCCTGGGGGGTGGGGGACAAGCCCCAGAGGCAGAGCAGGGGTGATGGAGGGGCGGGGGTTGCGGGTGAGTGAGTCTCTGTGAGGCTAGACACAGATGGTGGACTGCGAAAAGCTCCGGAAGGTAAGGCAGGAGGGAAACCGCCACGGGCTCGGACGCCAGGATGGAAACCTGAAGGCTGGTTGATCGATCACGTAGGAGATTCAGAGCCGGGAGCCGTGAAGAGGCTGCGGTGAGATGGGACCTTCATTCCACCCACACACCTGTCCACTCACTCACCAGCAGGGCCCACCGCCCCCTGCAGCTATGGAGACAACATGGGCCCCCAGCAGCTCTCTGCCAGTGGGGGACAGACAGGTGAGAGGTGAACGTGGGGCCACATGCAAGGCTGAGAGCTGGGAGGTGCCCGGGCCAGCAGGAGAGATGGTGCCTCCCGGTGGACATTCCAAGACAGCAGGGCACCCGATATGGGGGAGGAGAAGGAGAAAGAGCCTGGAGGGAGGCAGTGGGGTGGGGTCCAGGGTGGCCTGGAGAGGAGACCCTTGGAGTGGCTGTAGCGAGCCAAGACAGGCAGCATGGACTGGTCGGCCTGGGGCCAGTGGGCGCCCGGGAGGGTGTCAGCTGGGGCGGGACCTGGGCAGATTTGCTTTTAGACTTGATGGGACAGAGCCGGGTGGGCAGGTTGACGGAGAGGATGACTCACGTGCTCTTGGGGTGAGTCACAGGATGAGCCGGGAAAGAGGGGTGTCAGTGCATGGTGGGGAGCATACCCAGGCCTGGAGAACCAGGGCAGGAATCCCAGCCTCCCTGCTCCCACCACCCAGCGCCCCTGACTCTGGGTTCCTCCTGGGGAGCTCCAGGGTCCAGAGCAGGGCAGAGGCGAGGCACAGAGAGGAAGCTTCAAGAGCTCCCGGCAGCCCAGGCGGGACTGTCCAGGCGAGATGCTCACCACATTGACAACCAGCACCGCACAGATGCCAGCGAGTCAAAACAGCGCCGGCTCAGCAGGGGCAGGGTCCCAGGGGCCCCCGTAAAGTTGCTGGGTGTGGGGAGAGCTGGACACCCTGGGAGAAGGCGGCTGAGAGGGAGGAGGTGAGAGGGGTCACACAGCCCTCCAGGCAGCAGCGGCAGGGTCCGGTGCTACAACCAGCTGGCTTTAGCAAAACACTAGCCATCGTAGTTCATCGTCCGTCAAGAGCCAGGGATGTCACACGCACTGACTCGGAGCTGGAAACACCTGGGGAGGGGAGGTCCTCTCATTCTGATTTCACAGAGAAAGAGAAGGATGCTTAGAGAGGCCGTGTCACTTGCCCCAGATGACACAGCTCAAAGTGACAGAATCCGTCAGACCTAGCATCTTCCTGAGGGCATGGTCGTCTCCTCCTGACCAGGTTACCTCCCTGGTGGAGCTCACACCCTCCGTCTGAGAATAAGGCACAGTTCATCCCACATCAGCTCTGACCACTGCGTGTCTGGGGGACCCTGTCCTGGGCGAGGAGGGCCAGCACCATGGACGGTGGTTTCTTAGTTCTGCCTCAACCAGTGGACTGGCCTGAATCTGGGCTGGAGGAAGAACCAGGCAGGGGAGGAACAAAGCTAGGGTCACAGGCAAAGCCTGTCTCCCCACATCCCAAGATCTCCAGGCTTCCCAAGGGCTGTTTCCATGGAGCATTGAGCTGAGGTCTCGTTTTCAAAGAACACAGGTGCCGCCCCCCAGGGCCCCGCGAAGACCCAGTGACATTCGGGGCAGGCAGAAGGATGGAGAAGCCGGGCGCAGAGAGACACAATCAGGGTCTCATTAACATTTTGATTGCAGCGGCGGCTCCCCTGGCGCTTCGGCCTGGACACACGTGCACACATTCAATCTGGAAGCAAAGATTGGGCCAGGGAGAGGAGCGCAGAAAAGGAGCAAAACAGATTTATTTTAATAATGCTAAAAATAACCGTGTCAGTATTCCCTTCTGTTTGGGGAGCGACGGATCATTTTTTAATGCACCTTCTCTGCTCTCCTCTTGGTGCCTGGTGGTGAGAGCCTGGAGTGCATCCAGGCTTCCTGCCTTCCAGACCAAGCTCTCCAGGGCTACTCGTGGGATCTGGGGTGAAGGGCAGAACCTCAGTATGCTCATCTGTGCAATAGAGACCACACCTCCTCCTCTGTCTGCCTCCAAGAGAATCCCATACCTGGCATAAACCTCTCACTTAACAGATGGGCAAATTGAGGCCTGGAGAGAATCAGGGACTATGCGAGGTCAAGAGGAAGCTGGGGTGTCCACACCCCGGGAAAATTGAAATGGTATCCCGCATTAGAGGAAGCAGCTATGCACATAGTATAAACAACAGCACTGACCCTCCCCAGCTGGGAGGTGGCCCAAATATGGATCCAGAGGACTCTTGTGTTAGGATGAGAAAGTCCAGGCTCAGCGGGGGCTACTGGCCCCTGGTCCCAGGGCTAGCAACCCCTCCCCACTCCCACCAGAGCTTTCCTGAATGGGCGGTGCAGTTGGTCCACTGAGGCAGCAGTGCTCGCCTGGTGCACCATGCCTGGCTGAGGTCCAGCGTCTGACTGGGTCACCATCGTCTCCCCTACCCGCCTCTCAGCACCATCCCTGGTGGGTCTGCACATTGACTCCAGTTCATACGTACTCTCTATAGCTTCTGGCTGGCCCTCGTTCCACCTTGGGGCGTGCCTGTGCCCCCTCTGAGCCCCACTGGCCACTGGCCCCAGCCAGGCCTTTTGCTAGGTCCTCCTTGTGTCATCTGTAAAGCTGACCCCACCACTGGCCACTCTCCAGGCAGCTCCTCCAGCCTGAGGCATGATTGGACACCAGCACTTCCTGGGCACTTTGCCAGTGACACCTGTGTAAACCCCTCCCCACCAATCATGCATCAGACCACGGCAGCCTGGATCAAGGGAGGCTTTGCCCAACCCCTGGGCTGGGGGCATGGGATGGTGGGTTCATCGTAATGTTGCCCCCACCGGTGCCAGCTCAATCCCTGTTCCCTGTTCCTTCCCTAGGTCTTCCAGGATTGCAAGGCCCTGACTTCCGTGTCTCCTCCTCCTTTCCTTGGGCTCACCACCCACCAAACCACCAGCTGTTCCCTCAATGCCCCTGTTATTACACCCTGTGCCTCTCTCTGCATCATCTTCCTTCTGCCTGGTAGAATGTTCTCCTCCTTCTCTTCCTGGCAATTTCCTATTCAATCTTCAGGACCCAGCTAAATGCCACCTCCTCTGTGAGGCCTTCCCTGATAGCCCCCAGGCAGAGCTGACGTCTCTCACCTCTGTGAGAGCCAGCCGGTTGCCCAGACCTCCACCATGACCACGGCTGCACTGAGTTATAATGAGTGGCTGGGTGTTCTTCCAGCAGCCTGTGGCTAAAACTTGTCTGAGCCACTCAGTGTCTGCGACGTCGGGTACATTGTTTAACCTCTCCATGCCTCAGTCTCCTCAACTGTAAAATGTGGCTTTTAGTAGTGCCTGCCTCATGGACCTGTTTTGAGAAGTAAGTGAACTGATGTATGTAGAGGGCTTAGAATACTACTTGGCAGATGTTATGTGCTTAAAAAATGTTAATTACTAAGGCTATCAGTAAAATCACCATCATCATCATCAACACCATCATTATCACCACCATCATTGTCACCATCACCACCACCATCATCACCAGCATCACCATCATCAACACCATCATCACCATCACCATCATCACCAACAACATCACCATCACCATCACCACCATCACCATCATCACCACCATCGTCACCATCACCATCATCACCAACAACATCACCAACATCACCATCATCACCACCATCACCATCACCATCATCACCAACAACATCATCACCACCGTCACCATCACCATCATCACCAACAACATCACCAACATCACCATCATCACCACCATCACCATCACCATCATCACCACCGTCACCATCATCATCATCACCAACAACATCACCAACATCACCATCATCACCACCATCACCATCACCATCACCACCAACAACATCACCAACATCACCATCATCATTAGCAATATCACTATCACCATCCTTGTCACCATCATCACCATCGTCATCATCATTTTTCCTATTAGACTTTCAAGCTCCTTGCAGGCAGAGAACAAGTACAAGTCATCACTGTCCCCTGGACACATGGCCTTATTAAATCTTGTTGGATGATCAGGTGGACAGGCAGGTGGGCAAATGAGTGAATGGACAGATGAAGGGATGAATCGTTGGATGAACAAATGAATGGGTGTGTGAATAAAGCGGGGTGGAATGGGTGAATGAGTCAGTGAATGAGTGAGTGAGCTGCTGTAAGGAAGAGCAGATGGACGGCTGAGGAGATTCCTCCCACACCAGCCTCTGCAGATGCTGAGCCACGTAGTGATGGCAGATATCACAGTGTCTCCAAGCAGCCCTGGTATTAAAATCCCTGAAGGCTGTGTTGTCAATATCCGGGGGAGACTATCTCTGGAGCCATCAGCGCAGGAGCGAGCCTCCCCCTCCCCTGGGCACTCGGCCCTGCTGGGACAATGATGCCTCCCTACATAAGCGTCCTGCGGGTTCCAATTCCCTGCCCGGACTGCTCCCTTTGCACCCCTCAGTCCCCAGGGGAGTCTGAGGGTGTGCTAGGGACCAGGACAGGCTGGGAGCATCCAGCACAAGCCCCTCCCTTGCCTCCTCACCGCACTCCTTGTGGCCTCTCTGCTTGGGCACCCAGAGCTCCCCGCCCCACTGCCCTTGCCTACCTCATCGCACTTCAGCGTAACTGCCCCCTCCACTCTCCCTCCCAAACACTGAGCTCCACAGGTGTCTGCCTCGCTCACCCCTGAGCCCCGTGTGCTGAGTGCCTGGCACACACTGGGTCTTCATCCTGGGGCTGACTCCAGTGAATGGCTGGGTGGCTTAGTCAAGGCCACACGCGGCGAGGGAGGACGGGACCAAGACTTGAGTCCCACCTCCTGCCTCCCAGCCCCGTAGCCATCACACTCCACCAGAGAAAAGCACATCCCGGGTCCCCGTGGGGAGAACAAGGAGACAGGTGGCAGAGAGCCATCACCCTGGGCTCACGAGCTGTCCGCGGCAGTCCGAATACTGCTGCCCCGCCTGGCTCCCTCCCTCCCACCAGGGCAGAGGCACCGTCTGGAGGAGAGGCTGGACTCCAGGGACTTTCATCTTCCCCAAAGAAGGAGGAGCCGCCCCACGGGGCTTAGCCAACCCCCAGAGTCTCTTCAGCCTTTGGTCCATCACGGCTCCCACTTGGTGGTCACGGGACCCCTTAACACTCTGAAAACCGAGTAAGACCCCAAAAGCATTTGTTCATGTAGGCTACATCTACTGATGCTGACAGTATTAGAGATGAAGTATGATACATTTATAAATGTTAATTCATTAAAAAATAATAGACCCATTACACATTAACACAACATATTTTTATGAAAAATTGCTGTATTTTCCAAAACCAGAAAAAAATAGAGAGGCATGGCATTACATTGTTGCAAATCTCTTTTGTGTCAGGCTGAATAGAAGCCACGGGGTCTCATTTCCGCTCCTGCCTTCAGCCTGTTGCGAAGTGTTGCTTTGATTGAAGTTGATAAAGAAAAACCCAGCACGTTGCGGGTCCCCTGGAACGGTCTCAGGGATCCCCAGAGGACCCAGGCCACACTCAGAGGACCACGGGCTTGGGCGCATCTGGCCCTGTAACTTCCCTGTTTACAGCCGTTCCCAGGAAATCTGCCCACCCTCATCCCCCCACACAGAACCCGGGACCACCCAGGGTACAAGCCTCACCTGCTAGGTCCCTCCGATTCCTCTGAGCCTCAGCCCCTCATCTGTGAAATGGGAATGGGTGTTTCCTCGCGTTTTGTGATGGTTAAATAAAATTACGTGTATACCTTGCTTATGAGCTGGGGAGGTGTAGACTGGCCCTAAGTGCAGGGGAGCCCTTACACGGCCTGGGGTGACAGACACTAGAAGGAGCGCGACCTGAAGCTGAAGGAGGGGGCAGGAGGGCGTCAGGGGTCCTCCAGGTGTGCGGTGAGCGTGGCCCAGACTAGAGCAGGGCAGTGGGAGGGAGAGCACATGCCTAAGGCCTGGGGGGGCCAGTTGTCAGGACCATCTCTGCAAAGGCCTCAGCCAAGTGCCCAGACACAGAACAGGGGTGCTCCACACATATGTATCCAGGGCATAACTTAGCCCCCACAGAAAAAGGCAAAACAGCCATGACAGCCACTGTCGCTAAACAGATGTGCACACCATCTCACCTTGTAGGAAAAGAAACTCATTGCTATGTCACTCACCCCTGTGAGTGAGCACAGAACTGTGGGCTGCAGGCCCACCGCCCACCCAGGTATGCTCTCTGCACTGGCCGAGCTGAGACCCAGTTCCTACAGGACCCCCAGGTCCCCCAGGTCCCCAGGTCCCCCAGCTCCACATCTGTACAAGGAGCAACAGCACTGCCCGCCTGCTGACTTGAGGTCCGGCCTATGGCTCTGAGGGGCCTGCCCGGGGTCCACATTTGTCCTCATGGTCAGACTTCGGGCCCCTGGAGGGAGGAGCTGGGCCCAGGACCTGTGTGCCCGGGGGTCGGGGCTTGCAGGACGAGGGGACAGAGCACCACAGCTCAGAGGAGAAGAGGAGGAAGGACTTGGGAGACTGAGAGAGGGACAGACCCTGCAGGCGTGTCTGTGTGCATGTGTGTCTGTGCCCGTGTGGGTCCGTGTGTGGCTGTGTGCGCGGGTGTCTGCGCCCATATGCGTCTATGTGTGTGTCTGTATCAGTGCCTATGTGTGTCTGTGTGTCTGTGAGTGGCTACGCCCATGTGAGTCCGTGTGTGTCTGTGCCCACGTGTGGGTGTATGTGCGCCCATGTGTGTCCGTGCCCATGTGTGGGTGTGTGTGCCCATGTGTGTCCGTGTGTGTGTGCCTCTGCACATTTGCATGTCTGCTCCCCCTGCTTGTGTCCTGTGTGAAGGGAAGGGCTGCAGATGAGGCAGTGCGGGCCCCGGGACAACCCTCCAGAATCTGAATTTGCTCAGTGACAGCTCTGTGCCCCCTGAAAATGTTCTGCGTCCCATGAGATGGACCTGGACCTGTCTGTTCCTTTCCTCACAACCCAGGGCTGGGATCTTTGTCCCTGCTGTCCTGGCAGTCTCTGATCATGCCATTCGTTCACCCATCCATCAGTCCATTCATTCATTCATAGAAAATACGAGTTTAGGCCCCGCTTTGTTCCAGACCCACAGGCACCAGCTGTGGTCTGACAGCGTGGCTGAACTCCAGCCTCCACCTCCCGGCCTCCTCCTCAGCCTTCTGGCCACTCTTCAGTTGGTCACATTCACCACTGGGACTTTGTCCAGCCACAGCCTTTGCAGAAAGACCTCCTGCACCTTCTACTCCAAGAAAGCCCACACTCCCTGGAGACGCAGGGCAGAGGCTCCCTCCTGCACCTCCCTGGGGACAATCATTTATTCCTCTGTCCACACACTCCTGCAGCCTGCATTTAACAAATAGTTGAGCATCTGTCCACACCAGGCTCTGCTCCAGGCCAGAGGCCCCAGAGGGGAGCGAGGCAGCCCCGGGGCACAGAGGCCCCTCCCTGGTGTTCCCTGCACACACCCTGTGCCTCTGCTCCCACACACGGCGCGGGAACTGATGCTTGTCGTGGTATCCACCCCGGGACGAGGCAAACTGAGAGCATGGGTCGTGTCCTCGGCTATCCTCAGCTAGTCTGTACCCCAGGACTGGTGCACAGTAGGTGCTCAAGGAAGGAAGGAGGGAAGGAGTGAGGCAGGGCAGGGGGAGGGAGGGGGGGAGGGAGGACAGACCGAGCTTTGTTTTCTCCGAAGACAGCCCCTCCCTGGTCCCGGCTGGTCCCTGGCCCCTGAGTCAGCGTGAGTGTGTGGCCGTGGGTGTCGGGCCGTGGGCTGAGATGTTCTCATGCCAAGCTGGCGCTGCTCTGTCCTCGCCGCCCGCACACTTCTTGCTGCTGCTTCTGAAAATGTCAACTTCTTATCTCGCCAGAATTTTTCCTGACTTGGAGAATTCAATAAAGCAGCTGAGTAACACTTAAAATAATAATGAAGCTCTGTATTTCTGCTACTCCCGGCTGGCTCGGCAGAGCCGAGCTGCCTGTCCGCGGTGATCAATCTTCATTTTCACACCAGGCCAGACAGCTCTGCTGGGCTAGGCTGGCCCCGTGGGCCCAAGGGGATCTGCAGGCCACGGGAGGCCCGGGCCCTCTCCTGCTGCTGGGCACTCGGGAGAGGGAGGCCCCCAGGCCCAGCTCAGGTTCCTGAGCGCACCTCCAACATCGACCCCGCCCCCCTTACAACCAAGCCCCCCACGACCACCACCCAGCGCCACCCCACTCCCTGCCTCTGCCCCCCATGCTGTTCCCTCCGCCCCGCTGCCTTCGCCCCCAGGAAACTCCTGTCCACCCTTCAAAGCCCAGCTCAGGGCGCAGTCAGGCCTCTGCAGTGCCTCCAGCCTTTGGAAGTGCTGGGCGAAGCTGCTTTGTACCCTGTGGCCCATCTGAGCTGCATAAACAGGCTAGGAGGGTGGGATTGCTACTCTTCCAAGGTCAGAGGGTAAAACTGAGGCCTGGGGGAGGGGCCTGGGATTTGTTGACTGTCGTCTGTGCCTCAAGCATGCATCATACACTGAGAAAATTGAGGGGGCTCATCTAGGATCAGAAGGCTGTCAGTGGCAGACCCCAGGCCTGGGACTGGACTCTGCTGAGACCTGGTAGTCTTTGCAGGCCTCCTCATGGGTGGGGCGCTGCCCTGAGGGGCCTGGGCCTGCACGGGGGCAGGGCAGGTAGGGGCTAGGCGGGTCCATGCCCTCCCTACCCCACCCTCTGTGCACTTGGTCAAGTTCAGTGACCTCCAGGAGCCTCAATGTGTCCACTTGTACAATGGGGCCATGGCAGTCCCACCCAGCAGAGGCGCTAGGAGGGTGAAAGGGCTGATACCTGTCACCCTCTGGCCCAGGGGTCGCTACTCTGTGAGCCTCATCCTGCCAGGGAGCCGCAGCGGCTGGTCCATCCTCCCCTCACGACTCCATCCCTCACTCCATCCCTCAGTCCATCCCTCCAGACCCAGCACATTTGGCTTGAATCTCCTCCAATTTGTCAACAACCTCCTCTTATCAAACTCCTGCCAATTGACTCCCAGGCTAAAGAGAACTAATTCACCATCTCCTCCCTCCACTACCTGGCCAACAGCATAGGGGTCCGTCCCTCTCTGATTCTATCTTTGGGGACTGGGACAAGGCTGGGTCAGGAAGGTCCCACATAGAGGGGAGGTCACCAGGCCCGGAGCAGGCTGAGGGCTTCTGGGCTGGGGGCCGGATCAGCCCTACCTGGACACTGCAGGCTCGTGCGCCACCCTGGGGACCCCAGCCACGTTCCTTCATCTAGAAAAGGGAAAATGGACCTGGGCAGACACTCCCCCAAGGTGGCTTTGCTGTCCAACAGGGTGACGGAGTTTAAAATCCTTTAGGGAGGTAAGAGCCACAGAATGTGGTCTGTCTGATAGGGTCACATCTCCTGGGAGGAGAGGGGCCTATAGATGCCCCAGCCTCTAACTCAGCACAAAAGTTGATGGATAAAAGAGCAGGAGAGAATCCGATAAAGGCAGTCTTGACCCTAAGAGCAGGTGTCAGCAAACGACTGGGGCCAAATTCTGCTAAACTTCTGCTTTTGTAAATAGCTTCTTTTGGAACACAGTCGTGTGGATTCATATGTGCATCCTCTGTGGCAGCTTTCCTGCAACGTCGCAGAATGGAGTAGCTGCACAGACACCACACGGCCCAGACAGCCAAGAATATTTACTCTCTAGCCAGTTAGAGAAAATGTTTGCAGGTTGACCTCTGCCTTAGAGGACAGATTGTCTGAGCTAGGGGGTCTCTGTGAGTCTCCGGGACCCCAGACAGCACCTCCTGCTCCCCCAGGAGCCTGGAGCACTGGTCCATGCTTCCACCCTCTCCCACCCGCCCCTCCAGAGAGGGAGCCCAGTCTGCCCCACGCCTGCAGACTGCCGGCCCAGCTGCACTCTCCAGGCCTGGGCCTGACGCACCAGTCCCACAGTGGGTGGGCCTGGACTCACCCCAGGGGCCACTCCCCCCACACCTGCTTCCCCAGGGGCACAACCAGACTCAGCCTCAAGTCGGAGCGGGTAACACTCATCCAATACCCCTGAGAGTAATACAAGTGGGAAATTGCCCTGTGATGGCATGGACTGTGACGGTGGAGAGTGGGCTGGGTCCTGACCTGGGGGAGTCCAGGAAGGCTTCACGGAGGAGATGAGGATGCCGAGCATGGAGCTAGGTGAGTGCATGAAGGCCGTGAGGCAGGACGGAAAGCAGGGGTGGGGAGAGAGTGCAGCAGGTGCCACACCCGAGGCTGGGGGTCCTTCCGGGAGGAGCTGAGCTGATGGGTGGGTGTGTAGGGTGGAACCGGGAGACTCTGGGGGGCTCGCAGGGTCCGGGGTGATGGAGGAACAGACCAGGGCCAGACATTTAGGATCGGTGTTTGTCATCCCAGCTGACCCACCTAAAGACAAACACACACACACGTTGGGAAGAAACAGTGCTCACGTGTCGTTTGAAGCCGACACGGGCCTCACCTGCCCCCACCCTCGCCGAGGAGCCCTGGGACAGAAAAACGTTCACCCCCCCTCCTCCCACGCGCCAGCCTCCCCTCGTCACTCCGCTGCTCCTCGCTAAGTGATGTTACCAGCGATTACAGGCGCCGCAGTTGTGCACTCCGGTTATCGCCGCCTAATTGGGTCATAATTTTGACACGTGTCACTTTGGAGATCCTGACTGCAGAGGGATCCCCACACCCTCCTCCGAGGATGTGCTCTGCCCCCCACCTCCTCCGCGCTGCCTCCCTCGGGTCCCCTTGGCTTCCAGCTTCATCCTCCTCACAGAGCACCGGGTGTCCTGGTCCCCGGGCCCCAGCCCAGCCCGCCGGGGGCCCCAGAGGGCGTGGCTCACGGCTCTGGATGAACGAAGGGCTGAGGCCAGAGGGGGGGAGGAAGGCCCGTCCCCGCGTGCACTCTGCAGTTTACAACCCTCGTCTGCACACCACTCCGCATTTAGTGCCAGGGTGTTGGGACAGGCAACACCTCGGCAGTCGCTCAGTCCAACCCACCTGGCTACGGGGAGGGAAATCAAGGTCTGGAGGGAGAAGCAACTGCCCACATCATGGCAGGAGAGAGGGGCAACAGTGAGGAGCCCCCATCTCCGGGACGGCCTTCCAGCCTGCATGCCTGGGCGGTGGGGAGCCCCTCACTTGTCTCTCTCGGGAAAGGGTGGGTGCAACTGGCCTGTTTATAATGGGGAGTGGAGCTCTCGGGGGCTCCTAGGAGCCCCCCGGGAGTTTAGGGGCAGGAGAGACCAGAGTGGTGGCTCTCAACCCTTGTGCTGCACAGTATTATTATTATTACTATTATTATTATTGTTATTATTATTATGTTCTGTACCTCAGAGAATGGCTGCATATGAGAATCATGTGTAGCTGAAAATAAAGTAGAAAACCCTATGTGTTGGCCCTTCCCTGGGGATTCTGATTTCCCAGGTCTGTGGTGGACCCTGGCGATGGACACTCTCTGAACTCTATCCTCAGATTGTGTGTAAGTCAGGGTGGGAATCCCGGGTCAGGGGCCCCTGCAGCAGCACGTCCCTGTCCAGGGTTCTGAAAGGTTGGGCGCTTTCCAGACGGCTGGCCAGCCCTGCCTCCCTCTCTGAAGGTGGCCTTCCCTTTCAGGCAGTGGAAGGACACTGTGTCCACAGGGACACAGGACACAGCATCGCTTGTTCTAACCCTGCACAAAGTGGCCAGAAGGGGGGAGCCTTCCAACCCTGTGGAGACAGACGGGCTGGCCCAAGGGCAGGGGCTTTGAGTCAGAAACTCCAGGTTTGAATCCTGATTCCACCACCCACAAGGCAGGGAACCCCTTTGAGCCTCAGTGTCCCCATCTGTAGAATGGGGTGAGGAAATGCCCTTGCCCCGTGAGGATGTGATATCTGAGTACGCTCCCACAGAGCCTAGCCCTCCACAAACCCAGTACCTCTCTTGAGCCCTCCTCTCTCCCTCCTATCAAGGGAAACATAGGAGAAGTTTTTCTAAAAATACTCACCAAGTAGCAGGCTGTGTGGGTGGATGCCTCCTTCATCTGCATTTAGGGCTGGCACCACTCCAAGGACCCTGGAGGGCTGTTGGGGGGTAGTTCAGAAGAATGATTGTCATGAGACCCCCCCATCTCAGCCCCAAGCTCAGGCCCTGCTGGAGCACAGCTGGTGCAGACAGGAGGGGCTGACGGTGCGGGGACCCCCAGGTCGGAAACCACAGCCCCACCTGATGAAGCATGGCCCCACTCTGCTGAGCTGACGCAGGGGTCCCGTAGGGGAAATGACCAGTTAATGCCTTGGCAGGACTCCCAGTGCCCACTGGAGAGAGACTCCCAGAAGACGAGGGCTTGGGGGGAGCGGGGAGGGGGGTCAGGTGGGGGCACTGCTTTGTGAGGCCCATTTGAGAGAGAAGGGCTCATCTGTGAGACAAGGGAGCTGGCGGTGTGCTTGCTGAGGCCTTGTCCCCTCACACACCCACCTTCTCCACGGATCCGAAACACGAAACACTCTCTGATGGGGAAGGAGGGGGGGATGCCCCCGCCTGGGACCAGAGGGCCGGCGCCCACGATGGCCTGCGCCGGCCTCCCCAGCTGGGCTGTGAGCCTCCAGAGGCAGCCTCTGGAGCTGCTCAGCCCCCAGGCTCCTGTCAACATTTGCTGGACACCTACTGTGTGTCTCGGGAAGTACAGGTGGGGGGCTGGGGTGGCATCGCAGAGCAAGCCCGGCGGGGCCTGAGCCTCCAAGAGGCTAGGAGGTGAGCACAAGAGGACCAGGGGGAAGGGAGCTCCTGAGAGAGGGTACAGCTCCGGCACGCAGGGGGGCAGAGAGGGCGAGCGCCTGGCCGGGAAACCGCCAGACCATCCAGCGGCTAAGCTCCTGCTCTGGGCGCCCGAAGGCCAGTTTCAGGCCAGTGCCCAGCTCCAGCCCATTGGCCTCCTCCCCACAAAACCACAGGGACCAGTGAGCCTCTGGCCCAGGGCTCGGGCCCAGCAGTCCCCAGCAGCCTGAAAGAATTCCGCGATGCAGGCGAGGATCCTCTTGGGGCAGCTGGAGGGAGCAGAGCAGGGGCATGACCGCGCCTGGCGAGCCCGTCCTGGCAGGCGCGGGAAGTCCCCGGACTCGGAGAGAGTGTTCTAAGGTGAGATTTAATAAGAGGACCGGGAAGAATAAATTCTATTACACAATTTTATTTCACAGCCTCCCCTGAGCTGAATAGCAATTGCCGAAGTGGGGCTTACGTTATAAATAGAAGAGATTTCAGGGCTGGAAGGCCTGAGGTCTGCCTCACCACCCCCTCCTTTTTCTGGTGGGAAATGCCAGCATTCTCTCCTCTGTCACCCCGAGGGGCTTCAGAACGGCTCAGAGGGAGGCGGGGCAGAAGTGCCCTTAAGACCAGTTACACCGTGCCCACTGCAGTGCTGCCAGCCCTCCAGGAGGCTCCCCGCCATTGCAGAACACTGCCACACGAAGGGTCCCCTCCCTCCCCCCTCCCTCTCTGCCCCACTCCTTTCCTCTCTCCACAAACATTATGCCAGGCAGAGAGGGGGTGGGGGGAGAGAGGCCAGCCCTGGCCCCAAGGAGTCTGTGCAGAGGAAGCAAATGGCACACCAACCTGTCATCGGTGTTATAATGAGGGCTCGAGGAGCACCCAGAGGGTCCTGGAGGTGCCAGGAAAAGCTTCTCACACGTGAGCTGGACCTGAAGGGCCAGCGGGACTTCAGCAGGTGGATGAGTCAGGGCAGAGGGTTCCAGGCAGTGAAGGGCACCTGCAGAAGCAGAAATGGTGCCCAAGTTGAGCAGATCCTGGTTGTCAGAGCAAGAGTGGGAGGGGGTGGCTGTGGGGGAGGGGCAGGAGGGCAGGGGTCACAGAGGACCTTATCACCCCGCCCAGGGGAACCAGGGAAGGGTTCAGAGCCAGGGACAGGAGTGACGTGGTGGGCGTTTTGACAGCTTGTGCAGGGCTCTGGGGAGGATGGAGGGGAAGGGCTGAGGCTGGAGATGGGCCAGAGTTGAGCTGCCTCTGGGTGTGAGAGTGATGGCCCTGCACCACCCAGAAGGCTCTGCTCTGGGGTCTTCTCCCAGACCCCAGGCTCGCTGCATCTGCAGGTCTTCTGCAGGTTCCCCTAATCGTCAGCCTGGCCCAGGCCAAGACCCAGGTTTGACTGAGTGGGCTCAGATATCCCCCCCCACACACCATACTCTTCTCTTGCAAATCAATCATTTTAAATAAGTGGGCCATTGGATGCGCTGAGACATCGGAATAAGTCAGAAATAGCCTCAAACTCCAGCTGTTACAGCAATAAAATCAGAAGCAGCCCATGTTTTGTTTGGAAATTTACTTTCTGCAAAGCACTTTTGAGCTTGTTTGTTTTTTTCCCCCCTAATGTATGCAATTCCTCACATCAGCCTTGTGAGGCCCTGATTCTAGCTGCACTTCGCTAGGCCACACACACCTGGGAGGGGGTGGGGTGGGGTCTGGGGCCAGAGCAGGTGCTAGATTTTGCTTTTGGGGCGTCAGGCTCTTCTTGGTGGTATTTCTTTGGTTTCCAAGCACCGGCGGGGGATGCAGGAGAACAGCCCCCCCCCACCATACCTGGAGGCGGCCGACAGCCTTACGAATGGGCATCGAGCACTGGGCTGGGGTCCAGGAAGCCCAGGTTCGGCTCTGGCTCTGCTCACGACCGTGCAAGTCATGGCCTTGAGTTCAGGAACCCTCTCCATCAAGGACAGCCTCCCTGAGTCCTCTCTCAATTCCTAGAGTGGGCCTGACCCCGGCCACATGATTCAGCAACACTGTCCTGCCCTGTGTTGGCCTCTCTTTCATGAGTGTGTGGCTATTGTTTCTCCAGTGAGCCTGCACTTTCCCTGAGAACTATCCTACTCCCAACCCCAGGCCGGCATCAGCACCACCAGACCTGCCCCCCGGGCCTGCATCAGCAATGGCAGCCGAGGGAACCCCTTCACTGGCAGCCCCATCACTTCTCCCTTCCTGGGCCGGGAAATGGAATCCAGGTGGCAGGGGGTAGTTAAGATGAGTTGTCACTGAGGCCAGGTGACAATTACTTCCTGCTTCCCAGGAGAGGCTGGACAATTGATGGCAAGTCTTCTCTGAGGCTCACCCCACCCGCGGAGGGCTGGGCGGCAGGGGGAGGGAGGTAGACACCGCGGGAGCCTCTTATTTCGGGAGCAGAGGCAGATCTGTCAGTGTCTCCCTACTCAAGGCTCTGTCAGGAGACAAATGGGACTGGCACTTGCATTTCAACACCCATCAGTAACTCAGGTGGCTTTTGGAGCGAGAAGCCAGGAAGGAGGTGACCGAGTCTGGGAGGGGAGCCCCCGTGGACCAGGTGCTCCCTACCAGCCAGGGTTTCCTTAGCCACGCCCACCCCCAGCAGGTAGGAGGCATGTAGCTCTCAGGCTCTCGAAGAGGCTGCGCTTGAGGGGACGTGTGGGTTGTGCTGCAGGAGACAGGGTCACTGTGCTGTTTTCCGGTGCGACTTTGCTGCCAGTGTGGGGAAGGAGGCTGCCCCATCGTCCCCAGATGCACCACCTCTGCCGCCCTCTCTCCCTCTCTCCACACAAGTGTTGGCACCTTCCTGAAATGGGACAACGAGCACGCTCCCTTATTTAAATAAATGCCTCCAGGGTCTTCCCAGGCAGGGGGATGGCCTTGTGAGAAGGGTGGCTGTCCCATGTCCCAAATTCCCCCATCTCCTGGGGCTCTGGGGCAGAGGTGGGCCACTTGGTCACCAAACTTGTTCCTCTCTGTGGCATGCAGAGCTCCGAGATAGTCTCCCGAGTCCCTGCCCTGACAGGCAGGCCTTTTATCCTCCTCTGCCCTCAATTTGTATTGTGTCTTATAAATATGATAAATGTCACTCCCCTCGTGAGCTCACGAGATACAGCAAAGGTGAAGGGATTGTGCAGATGTAATTAAGGCCCCTAATCAATTAGACTTTGAGATGAGCCAAAGTGATATTACTCCAGGTGGGCCAGACCTAATCAGAGGATCCCCTTAGGAGGGCTTAGGTGTTCCCTGAGCTCGGAGACTTCAAGCTACGGAGATTCTCTCCTGCTGACCCTGGAGAAGGGAGCCACCAGGAGTCCCACAGCCTCAAGGAAATGAATTCTCCAGCCGTTGTATGAGCTTGGGAGAGGACCCTGAGCCCCAGATGAGATGCAACCCAGCCAACACCAGGACTGCAGCCTGGTAAGACCCTGAGCAGAGGCCCCAGGTAAACCGAGCCCAGACTCCTGACCCGAAAAGTGGTGAGAGGATAAACAGGTGCTGTTGTAAGCTTCTGAGTGTGCAGTAGTTTGTTACGCAACATAGCAGACTGATACGCTCTCCTTCCTGGGCACTTGGCTGGGCTGCGTTGTCCAGGCCTCTTCCTGTTGGGTGTGGCTACATGGCGAGACTGCCCGACGTCGTGTGGAAGAAGGAGATGTGGCCACTGCCAGGCCTGGCCCATCCAAAGCCTGCAAGCTGATGTGCTGGCTTCATAGACTTGAGCTGGTGCCTCTGGAGGCTGTAGGAGGCAGGGTTCTCCCGAGACACAGGACCAGCGGGATACACGTTTGTATCTAAGAGATTTATTTCAAGGAATTGGCTTATGTGGTGGTGGGGTCTGGTAGGTCTGAAGTCTGCCGGTGGGAAACTCAGGCAGCTGCTGAGAGAGGCAGAATTTCACCTTCCTCAGGAAGACACACTTTTGCTCTTGAAGGCTTCAACTGGTTAGACGAGGCCCACCCAGACTATGAAGGTTGACCTCCGTTACTTAAAATCAATGATTCTGGATATTAACCACATCTATAAAATGGTTCACGGCAACACCTGGATTAGTGTTTAATAGAATAGCTGGTATGATAGCCTAGCCAAGTTGACACATCTAACTCACCATCACAGACCAAATGATGAAGACGGGAGAGGGACAAGCTGGAGGAAGCCTGGGTCCCTGAATGCCCACGCAGAGGGGGGAAGCCAAGGAGGGACCCCATTTGGTATTTTACCTGAGTTAGAAATACATTTCTATCACAGAGCCATCGCCTGGTAACTAACACAGCCAGACCCACCTAACCATACGAGAGCCCTCAGCTCAGCTCCCGGCCCCAGAGGCCCTGTTCTCCTTGTAACACCTTGACCCAGGAACAAATGGAAGAAATCCCTTTTCTTAGCCCCAAAGCCCAGGCCAGATCAACAGGCACTTCCCATCCTCCACATCGAGCAGGAGGCTCATAGGCAGGGAGGGCAGCAAAGACAGGAGCAAGACGCCCGTGGCTGGACCCTGCTCCTTTCCTGCTCCTGTGGTCCCAGGGTCCCTGACACAGCACATCCCCTGCTCACTGAGGGGCATCCATGCCAGGGCCCAGGCACAGGCGTCCATCCACGACCTCATAACCCCCACGACTGCCCAGGGGTGAGAACTATGGTCCCATTTGAAGGGTGGCTCCAGCCACCTAACTGAGGCTCCAGCAAGTACGCAGCTTGTCTGGGGCCCCACAGTGGCTATGTGGTAGGGGCGTGTCCTGCACCCAGGTCTCCTCAACCTGCTTAGAGGAAGAGGGTGATGGAGATGTGGTTTGGGCCCTGAGGGTCTGAGAATCGAGGTCATGTACTCGCCAGGTGCCCACTGGGGCTGGGGCCATCAGGCGTCGGCACTGGGCGGGTGCAGGCAGATGCCCAGGCTGCTGCTGGGTACCCCTGCCGTCTGGATCTGCCCTGGAGAGAAAAGGCAGGGAGGGGTGGAGAGCAGAGGGGAGAAGCGGCCCCTGCACGTCCAGGTCTGCCGTCAACACCCAGGTCATGAGACGCCAGCGTCTGAGCACTTGGCCCCCGAGCAAGGGTTTCAGTAAACTCACCATGTTTCCCCTCCAGCTGAGCCAGGAGCATGGGACCCCCTTCCCCTGACTCCCCAGTACGCCCACGGGGCTCACGGCCTTGGCCTCCCAGAGTCTGGACAACCTTTGTGATTCAAGGCTCAACTCAGCAGAAATCGAGGCTCAGCGCCCAGGCTGGAAGGAGAGTGGAAAGGACGGGGGTGGGAGGGGAGACAGGGACGGGGCAGGATGCATTTTTCTTCCTGGCAATCTTACTTCCTATCGGGCCGATGGGGTCACCTTGCTCCCGCCCGGGAATGAAGCCACAGCCTCACCCTCAGCTTCAGTTTCTCCAAGTCCCAAGCTCTGCGCCCTCCCCCGACACTCCGCAAGAACAATCACAGGGGAACCCGGTCACGTATGCTAACGTCCTCCCCCACCCCCTGGAAGTGGCAGGGGCTGCCAGAGAGAGACAGGGCAGCCTGGGTTCTCCAGGGCCCATTTCCAGGAAGAGAGGGACTGCCCCCACCAACCCCGGTGATATCACGATACAGGTGACATTTAGGTGATATTTGATCCAGGCGGAGCGAGGCAGACAGAGGTGGAGAGAGAGACTGAGACTGGGGGCCTGATGGAGGACAGGCGTGCCTGGGCGAGGGAGAGCAATGACAATGCTAGTGCTCACCCTAATAACAGACGACATGTGCTGGCCGCTGTCCTAAGTGCCTCAGTGCGCTTGCTCATGAAACCTGCAAAGTGAGCCTGGGAGTGGGACTTGGATGACCCAGGGTCCCTGCCCTCCCCTGGTAGCCTCGTCTCCTCCCACCTCCTCCTCGTTCATGGCTCCAGCCACATGGGCTCCCCCCGGGGCCTCAAACAGCCAGCTTCTTCCCATCCCACAGCCTCTGAACTTGCTGCTCTGGAAACCTCTTCCTCCAAGAGCTTCAAGTTGTTTCTTTAAAAATAAATAAATAAATATTTCATAATTATAGAAAAGTTGCCAAGTACAGCATATGTAACTTTTCTCCCTGAACCATATGACAAAAAGTTGCTAAATTGTTGCCCCTTCATCCTTAAACACTTCTGTGTGTGTTTCTTATGAACTAGGACATTCTCCTACCTACCCACAGTACAAGCATCAAAATCAGGAAACTCACACTGATTTGTGGCTCTCATCTGGTACTCAGACTGAGGGTGTGAGCTGGGGGGGTACTTTGAAACATTTCTCATATTCCTTAGCAAACTTTCCATTTATTCATTCTTTCGTTCATATTTGTGTGGACTCGTGGTTGCTTTTTCCCCCAGGGGGTTATAATACACCACCGTCATGCTCAAATGGCCCCCAATTTGGGAGCCCTTCCACTGGCTCTGTGCCTTTCCCATGACCCCATCACCCCCCCACCCAGTACTTCCAGCAAGATGCTCCAGGCTCGCCCTGAACTCTCCCTGCCCCCACCCTGGTCAGCCATTTCTCCAAGGATCCCTGGGAGCTTTTGGTGGAGAAAGGTGTTTAGATGCCAAGATCTGGGCACTGTGTGTGCTCATCACTATTGGGTGTCACTGCCTCCAGGCCCTCTCAGTAGACAGAGCTACAGAATTAACTTCTCTATTGATGTGTAAAAAACCATCCCAAAACTAGAGGCTTAAAACCACAAAGACATTTATTTTGCTCAAAAATCTGCAATTTGGGCAGGGCTCAGTCACGACAGCTCAGGTCTGCTCCACTGGGCGTCAGGGGGGGCAGCTTTGAGGGCTGGAACCTTCCGAAGACTGGCCCACCCACACATCTGGACATTGCTGGCTGTTGACCAGGAAGGAGCTCCCCTGGCCCTCCCATGCGGCCACTTGGGCTTCCTCACAGGACGGTGGCTGAGTTCCAAGGGCAGTGACCCAGAGGATGAGGTAGTCTTATCACCTCTTGACTTGGCCTCGGAAGTCACTTAGCGTCAGTTACACTGTGGTCATGGGCTGGCCCAGGTTCGAGGAGTGGGGCACAGGCTCCAACTCTCGCTAAAGCCGTGTCAAGGCCTCCTTGTAAGAGGAACAGGAGACACGTTGGTGTGGCCCCCTTGAAAGTACAATCCATCACAGGGATAGCTATCTGTCTGGAAAACCATGAGTTCATGCTGTGTGTGGCTTAAAACAACACAAACTCGTTCTCTTATGGTTGGAGAGGCTGGAAGGGGAAGTGGGTCTCATAGGCTGAGACGAAGGTGTTGGCAGGGCTGGCTCCTTCTGGGGGCTCCAGGGAAGAACCCGTTTTCTTGCCCTCTCAGCTTCTAGAGGCTCCTGCACTCCCCTCTCACGGCCCCTCCTTCCTCTTCAGCGCATCACTCCAGCCTCAGATTCTGTCGTCTCCTTCTGGATCAGACCTCTCTCCGCCTCCCTCTTACGAGGACCCTTGTGATGACGGGCCCACCTGGACCATCCGGGACCATCTCCCATCTCAAGAGCCCCGAGGCTTTGTTACGTCTGTCAAGTCCCTCTGGCCATGTAATGCAACATACTCCCAGGTTCTGGGGATCAGAACGTGGATATCTTTGGGGACCATTATTCAGGCCACCACAGTTTGTCAAAGCGTGGACTCCAAGAGAAACGAGTTTCAAGGCAGAGGGGCTGGTTCTGGCCAGAGTCCAGCATCTCTGCACTGCTCTGTGTCCTTCAGCCCCCACCCCCACTGCTTCCAATTCACCTCCACTGCCAGGGAGCAGACCACTCCTTCCCGTGGCTGACAAGACCACGCCTGGTCCTGCTCACCGTGCACCCTGCCTCTCTCACCCTCTGAGCAGCTGCCATGCTCACCCTACACCCTGCAGAACTTTCCTGAACATTCCAGGCCCTTGGACAACCTTTGTCTTAGCTTTGCCCTCTGCCCAGCCCCTTCCTCCTCCTCCTCCACCACCACCTCAATCCCATGCCCTATTTCCTAACTATCCCTCAGGATGCCTTCTAGAACCTTCCAGAACACCATAGGGTGGGTTGCTGGCCCCTGGGGTGTCTACAACTTCCACTCTTACCCCTTAGTGTCGACAGCAGGTCCTCAGCACACCCTGACTCTGTGCCAGGCCCCCAACCCAGCCATTACACCTGTTCACTTGCTTGCTTGTCACAGCCGCCTGGAGGCAGGGCCTGCTGTCATCGTCCGGTTGACAGGGAGGAAACTGAGGCTTGGGGGGTTAGTCCGGCCGAGGTCTGGCGGTCTGGCTGCCGCATCCCTCTCTCACAGCGTGAGTCACTCTGCACTGGAACTGTCAGTGCCCCCATCTTCCTCCCCAGCCTGGGATTCCTTGTCCCTCCCTTTGGCCCCCAGCACAGTGCTGACAGAACGGGTGCCCAGCAAATGCGTATCGAGTGTGCAAATAAATGACCACGAAGCCCACTCAGACCCCATGGGAGCCCGCGGGAGACCCATGTGCCCCTCCTCCTGAGCTCCCATGCACACCCAGCCTTTTCCCAGCAGAAACAACAAGAGCCCCTTGAGATCCCAAAGCCCAAACAAACGTGGCTCTTCATTGGCAGGCGAGCAGTGAGACGAGTGCTCCTGAGCAGCTCGGGGGCTCCCGGACCGGCTTCTCACCTCGACTCCTGAAGCTGAGTCGGAGACGGCCAGGGGCCCAGCGGCCCCACAGAGAGGGAAACCACAGGGCCACCGTCAAGGGAGTTCTGGCGGGGCCCCCAAGCAGCTGCTTGGCTTCCAGGTGCCCCCTCATTCCTCCCCCATGAGGCAGGCGAGGTCGGATTCAGTCCCCGGCCCCCAGCACCACATAATCTGTTGGGGTAATGACACAGCTCCCTCCAGTGTGTCTGGACCACGTTTGCCACCATCACAGTTAGAGGTGGGTGGGGCGGGGGTGGTGGAGAGCAGTGAAATTGAAAGCCCTCCTGCCCTGGGTTTAAATCCTGCTCTGAACTCACCGCATCTCAACTTCGCAGGCCAGAATACTCCCGTCTGCAAACCAGGGATGAGACACTCCCCCTGGAAGGATTCATCTCCAATCCTGTCCCTGTTTAGATGAGAAATAACACAGTCACCCTCTACCAGAGGATTCGGGGTGCCCAGGGCAGGCCCCCTTCTCCGGCTCCCAAGGAGGGCTCGGGGGAGGCTCAGACGCACCCGGCCCCACACAGTCAGGAGCCCGTGGAAGTGCCCGTGGATCACGGATACGTCACCTTTTCAGTACCAGCCTCCTCGGTGGATATCAGAGTACAGATCGTATGCGAGTCCTGACTTGTGTTGTCATTTCTCAGAAGACCCCGTACAACAAGCCAACCATACCCTATAGAGTAGACCTGCTCATTGCAGAAGGTTTGCCCGGAGGCTGAACATTACCTCCAAGGGAGGCGGGATCAGAGGGGAGCGGGGAAGGATAACACTGAGGGAGACAGGACAAAGTCCCCCACGACCGCCTCACCCCCCTCCTGCCATCAACATCCCAGAGGTGGGGGTTTGGCACTGGTGGGAAGGGCAGCATGGCCCGCGTGGCCAACTGGGGAAGGCCTGGCCACATGTGGTCACAACTGAAGGATGGGGCGTCCAGGCCCTGCACCTGCTGTGCCTGGACCCCGTGGCTGTTGCCAGGAGCCCAGCTTCCCTAAGGCCATGGGCCACATATGTGGGGAGTGGCCTGTGATGTGGGTGTTCAAATGAGCTGTGGCCTCTCAGATTCTTGAGAGGCCAGTAGCTGGTTGGGGAGCCTCAGGTCCTTTTGCCAACCTGCAGGGTGCTATCAGCAGCCCTTGGATTTGTCAGACTGCCTGCAGACCCTCAGTCCCCGGATTCTGAGCGTGGCAAGTGAAGATCTAGGCAAATCTGAGGGTCACCAGCACGTGGCACCCTGACACCCCTCAGAGAGCATGAAGGATCAGATGACCCTGTAACTTATCAAAACTGGGGCACAGTTAATGATTAAGCTGAGACCTGAGGTGCAGAGGGGACTTCTGGTGACCCTCCAGATGGAGAAAACCAGAGACTGAAGCCCAGAACAGCTGCTGTGTCGCTAATGTGAAGTCTGACTCCAGTCCGGGTTGGTGCCGAGGGAGATGCCTTTTACACAAATACTTATCACGTTTACGATGGGCACACACAATTCAGTGCACGTGCCCTCTGCATATGCCTTGTGGTTTTCTCCTTGTTGTCCCCTGTGGCGAACACCTCCGCACCCACGTGGACTTTCCAGGCACGTCCACACCTCCCCTGCCTGCCCCACCCGCCGAGCAGGGCGTCCCTGGGCTGGGGGAGCAAGATGTGAGCTGTCCGCCAGTGTGGCTTTCCCTCTACTCTAATTTATTTTTCACAACTTGAAGATCCTGGGGCAATCCTGGGTCATGCAGTAATAATCAACACAAACCATCTCTTTAGGGGTTAGCCAGGCCTTTGCAAAATGTGTTTGTCTTATAAAAGGTAGTACAACCAAGTAAGGGAAATTTGGGAAAGTAACAAAGAGTGAAATGAAGAGAGCGTGGCCTATACCCCACCACGAAAGGTGAGCTCTGCTAATTTTGGGGCGTGCCCTTTCCTGATTCGTAATGCACTTGTTTTCACAGCCTTTTTTAATATGGTGGTGATTTTTTCTACATTGTCGGAATCACATTATGTTATATTACCTGTTAGGGCTTTCCCTGCCAGCATTCTCTGTACGTGCTCTGAGCAAACATTATTTTTAATGGCTGTAATATTCTTGCAACTGGATATACCACAGTTTACTTAAACATTCCCCGTGTTCAAACACTTAGGTTGTTTCTAATTATTTTTTCTAAAAATATGTATTTTTGTATTTAGGATGGCTTCCTCAGGATAGCAGCCCAGAAATTAAATTGCGAGCGGAGAGGAGTGTTTCTAAGCATGCGATGCACGTGGCCAGTTGTCTGCCCGTGGGGCGGGCCCCTGGGCCCAGCCCAGCCACGCAGCGCAGCCCCAGCACACAGCGCGCAGCGGCCACCATCTCTAACGCCTGCTCCCCTGGCTGACGAGAACGAGTGCTCTGTGCGCGCGTGTTTCCTTTATTCCTGGTGAGGGAGGGTTTGTCCCACGTCCGTTTCCTAATTATATTCAGGCTCCTGCAAATTGGGAACCGTGTACCCACCAATCTGTCTGAGGTTGTGCGTGTGACTTACACTTTTACGAGCTCATTACACACTGGAGACGTTACCGCCAGGGTGCTGCGTTTGCGAAGTTTTTTTCCATTAGTTGTAGTTGCTTTCCCTCGTTGCCTCTTTTGTGTTTGCTGGAGGCAGAATTTTCCCATTTTTGCATCATTTCCACCTGTCCTGTCCATTTGAGAATTTGTCCATCTTTCCTACTCCTGAAATGTCCTTCCCTTTTATGTTTGATAACCATCCACGTCCCTCTGGTTCTAGGTGTACTGGTTGTGAGTGTGTGTTAGTGTTGTGGTCTCAAGTCCGGGGTTTACCTGGGTGCATAGAACAGGATGAGCCAACCGTCTGCTCACAACCTACAGGGGAAGAGGCCACGTTTGAGTCCAGGCTCCCCCTCCCCTGCGGGCCCCATGAGACCAGGGACGGGGCGGAGCGGTGGAGACCTGTCAGGCGCTGGGACTGACTTCCGCGCTGCCTTGCTTCTCATTTTTTTATTGTGGTAACATACACACAACATCAAATTTACACCCTAACCATTTTTAAGCGTAAAGGTCAGTGGTATTAAAAACATTCATAGTGTTGTGCAGCCGTCACCACCTTCCATCTCCCTAGCTCTTTCTATCTTATAAAACTGAAATCTCGTACCCGTTAAACACACATATACCCTTAAACAACGGTTCTCCTCTCCCTCTGCCCCCAGCCCCTGGCACTCACCCTTCTACCCTCTGTCTCTATGAATTTGACTACTCTAGGAGCCCCATATGAGTAGAATCATACACGATTTGTCCTTCTGTGACTGGCTTATCTCACTCAACATAATGTCCTCAAGGCTCACCCAGGTTGTAGCATGTGTCAGAATTTCGCTCCTTTTGAAGGCTGAGTAATATTCCATCGTGTGCCTGCACCGCATTTTGTTTATCTATCCACCCACTGATGGGCACTTGGGTTGCTTCCATGACTCCACTGTATTTTGACCAGTTTTTCCCTGAATGGCCTTTCTTCTCAAGTCACCACTTGGTTTTGCTTTAAATCAGAAGTTCTCAACCAAGGGCCATGTTGCCCCCCAGGGAACATTTGGCAGTTTTGGGTTGTCACAACTGGGGAAGAGGGGTGCTACTGGCATCTGGTGTGGGGAGGCCAGGCATGCTGCTTGACACTCCACAGGGCGCAGGACAGCCTGCCCGTTCACCCAACAAAGAATCATCCAGCCCCAAGTGTCAGTGTCAAGGCTCAGAAATCCTGCTTTAAATTAAGTTAGCTTCCCCAGGTAAACTGGCTAAAATTATGCTAAAAAATGAGCAAACGTGGGTGCGTCAGAGGTGGCTAGTTGTCCTACAATGCCTAATCTCTCCTTCTTTCTTGAACAGAATGTTTGTCTGGGCACACAAAGTCCGAAGAAAAAGACTACATATCCCAGCATTCCTTGCAGCTTGATATAGCCATGTGACTAAAGCTCTGGCCAGTGAGATGTAAACAGAAGTGTCAAAGGGCAGCTATGGGGACCCACTTTAAAAGCCAGCTGCCACTTACACCTTGCCTCTCCCTTCCTATGCCCTGGAATGCAGACGTGATGGTGGGAGGTAAAGTACCCTTTTCGCACCATGAAGTGACTTTGGGAATGGAGGCGTGCTTTGCACCAAGACAAAAGGAGATCTGAGGGACAAAGTTTCCCTGATACCTCTGTAGAGTAGGGCTGCTGTGTCAGTCCTGGATAGTCTGCCTCCTGGCTTTATGCAAAGAGGAGGAAGTAAGCTTCTTATTTAGGCTGCTGCTGTTTTGTTACTCTGTGACTTACCACTAAATCTGATTGCTGCAAATGGTGAAATACGAATGTTTATGAGACTTTCTCATAAAATTCCAAGGTGAAGTTGGATGGATTAAACAGAATACAATGTGAAGATTGCTTAGCTGATCACTCGGAACACAGCAGGCACTTAATAGTTAATTAGCTGAGCTACCATGAAACTTGCCATGTGGCAGGCACCATGCCATGCAGCTTATACCCAGTGTCTTAATCCTCCCAGCCACCCACGAGAGGGTGCACTATGGCTGCTGTTATGGATGAAGCCACAGAAGCACAGAGACTACCCGCAACATGCTGAGGTCACAGGGCCAGGGCAGAGCAGGGCATGGTCCCTGCATTGTGTTCACTCCACCTCAACAGACTCTGGAGACTCCATATTCTGGGAGCGTTTGGGATCCAGCAACTATGAACAAAACTCCCTTTGCCTGATGATCTTGTTTTATACCAACCCTGTGAGCTTTTTATTGTAACCCAATGAGGCTGCTTCAGCTCCAACCATTGCATGTGAATTACAGGATGCATCTCCAACCTCTGAGGTATTTGCTGTGGTGTTAAGCAACCTGTGGCACAGAGTGGCAGAGTAACCCATACAGCATTACACAGCAAGTATCAGAGCTGGAACTCCAATTCAAATGGATTCAATAACAGAGTCTGTGCACTTAGCCACCAGGCCAGACTGCCTTCTGAAGAACACGACTGATGAGGACAGGAGGCGGGGTACATCAGCCCTGGTCCCAACAGCAGTGAGTAGCAGGTCTCAGCACCAGACGCGCACTGACTTGTTCACGCACTCAGCTCGCAACAATCCCCGTCTCGTAGGTAAGGAAACTGAGGCTCAGAGAGTCAGGAGATAGACCGAGGGACACGCGGCAAGGCAGTGTCAGGCCGGAAGGGAGAGCAGGTCTGTGTGACCCTGGACGGGCTCTCCCCCTGTGCCGTGTGGCCCCCTGATCTGTCTCCTGAGCCTGGAATGCCCTCTCTGATCCACAAGATGCTCTGGGGTTGGGCAGACAGGGCCCAGGCAGGGGCTGTCTCCTCCCCTCGCCTGCGGGCCTCCTCCCCGCCACGTCATCTGGGGGCTCCAGAGCCTTGAGAGGGATGGCACCCAATCCCCCTTGGAATCCCCCCCACAACTCATACAGGCTCTGTGAGTGGTGGGCCGTAAGTGTGTGGATACTGAGACAGCGAGCACACTGCCCCTAACATGGAGACAGTCAGCACGTTTGGTGTTCAGGAAGTGGGGAGAAGGCTGGGAATTGGGGTGGGCAGGGAAAGCTTCCTGGAGGAGGTGAGGTTTGGCTCTCCAGCCTACAGAGGGGGCGGGGTGATCCAGGCAGGAGGCCGGGAGGCTCTAAGTCCTGATCCCAGGGTCCTGGTTCCCTGGGGGCAATCTGACTTCCTGGGCTCTGAGGAAGGAGGGGCAAGGGGCCGGGGAGGGGGGCTCCATCTCTCTTGAAGGTGCTGCCAGTTCCTTCGGGTAGTTAGGAGCTGAAGAGGGTGTAAAAGTGACTTACGAGCTGGAATCAGGTGTTGGGGCATAAACACGCCACGGCCCGTGATTGATTTGACGGGGTAAATAGCTTTTATAATTGGTATGTTTTTTATTAAATTTTAAAGGCTGCATATTTATGTGAGTGGGGACCGTGAGCACGTGGAGACCAGCATGCCTGTCCCGGTACCGCCTCGCCCGCCTCCCCGCTGGCAGAGGACCATAAAGTGTGTTTCTGCCGGTCGGGGCCTCAGGACCCTGGGGAGCTGGGAGGAAAGGGCGGGGGATTCGACTGCTCAGTCAGCTCCATCCCCAGATATGGAGGTGACTCCCTCCCCCCTCAGCCGGAAGTCCTGAGGGTTGGCCAGAAAGGGAGGCAGCCGGGACAGGGAGGGTTTGCTTTCTGCTTCCCTGCTGCACACGGGGTCCCTCCCGCAAGGGCAGAGCGGGCCGGGCTCCATCTCTGCACCTGTGTTGCCCAGCCCTGGCCGCAACAGAGCAAGGCCGTCGGGGCATCAGCGAGGCCGAGGGCCCAGGGCCTCCTGAGCCAGGAGATGCCTCCTGAGATGGCAGGGTGCCCTCTCTGGCTCACGAGGCCCCCCAGGGTCTGGCACGACCAGTGGGTGCTCATCAGGACTGTCTGTCCCGAGCCCAGGGGCGTGCTGGCCAGGGGTGGGGAGCACCCTGGCAGTGCGGAGCCCCCACTGGGCCCAGGCAGGGCACTGAGTGTTGCTTAGGAGGCAGACTGTGTCCTTCAGGACCAGCGGTTCTCTGAGTGGATCTCGAGAAGGCCCCCTCTTGGGCCTCAGTTTCCCCATCTGTCAAGTGGGTTAGTGATTCTCCCTCTGCCCACCGCTCAGGGCGTGTCAGGTAAAAGGTTCTGAGATGAACATCGTCAAGTCCCCAGATAGAGGGAAGGTCTTCTCACTGCTGTCTTCTCCTCCGAAATCTGCTGCTTCACTAAAAACCCAGGAACTTATAAAAGAACACCCAGACTCCGTGTGCAAGGGACACATTCGCCCATGTGGGGAGAAGGTGGGTTCTGACCTGAGTCCCAAGAGGACTGAGTCCTGAGGGGAGCAGAGGAGATGCCTTGCCAGCCTCCTGCCCTGCATAGGATTCCAGGTTCCACGCTGGGGCCACCTCCCCTCTGGTGCAGCTGAGCCATGGCCACACCCCTGGGCTGCTGCTGGGCCAGGGCCGTGTGTTATGGCCTCTGCAGTCTGCTCCCGGGGCTGCCTTCCGCTAAGCCTCAGCAGACTCCTCCAAGCCTGGCCTGGGTCTCTGTCGCTCACGGGAGATTCTGCCGGCGGGAAGGAGCCTCCAGGCTGGGCAAAGCTCCCGCCTCCCCTGTAACTGGCAGCAGGCTGGTGCGGAACAGGCCAGAATGACTTGTCCACTGGGAGCGGCTCCCAGCCCAGATGGGATGAAGGCAATTGCAGCTTGCAGCCAGATAAGCCTCCTCACGCTTAAGATAAACACAGACTTCGGCCTCCCTCCTTCATCCCATGCAGGCAGGTGGGAGGCTGGCATGGAGGTGGGTCCTGCTCTCAGAGTGACGGTCACCAGCTGCACAGGGTTCCTGGAGGAACCCCGGCCTCGGCCCAGAGCAGGAGAGGGCAGGAGGTGTTGGCGGTTGTCACCCTGTGAGCGGCCAGCGTGGGAACAGGGAGACCAGGGCTGGCGCCCCTGCCCTCACTGATCAGATGCTGTGTCCCCAGGCCCTGCAGGCCTCATCTTCCTCACCCCCAGAGCTCTCCTAAAAGGTGGGCTGCAAAACCTCGTGTGTAATAAGGAAGCAGGCTCCGAGAAGCCAGGCAACCTGACGAAGGCCACGTCGATCTATGAGTCAGAGCTGGGCCTCCAACTCCCACGGTCATCTTCTTTCTGAGGCCATTCTCTGTCCCTGAATCTGGGCAGGAACCTGAGGAACAGACTGGCTCTCTCTACCAGCCCTGAGGCCCCCGGTGGAGGACACCAGCAGAGGGCAGACCTTGGGCCCTGGGGATATGGTCAGGTGAGCCCGTGGCCAGTCCCATCCCAGTGGCTCTGGCTGACATCCCTCCTGGTGTCCACTGTGCTGGGCACAGCCACCTCACTGCTCATACTGGGGGCCACATGCCCTGCCAGCTGGGGACCGGGCAGCCCTTGCCCAGAACCCCCACTGTGGGTGGGGTTAGGTTGGCTTCTAAGACCCCTTCCGGAATGTCCTTGGGCAAGCAGCAATGGTGAGAGGTACTGCATTTTCCGCATAACCGTCACTGGTCTGGTTAGTCATCTGCCCCAAGCGCTTTGTCCCCTCCGCAGGAAGCCGGCCTTCGTGAGGGCAGTGTCTGAACACCAGGGTGCCAGAGTCTCTGCCAGGTGGGAGGTCTGGCCCAGGGCTGCGGGCAGGCAGCAGGAAGAACTGGCCAGGGCCCTGCTCTCAAGGCCCACAGTCAGGTGAAAGCAGCCGGCACGGGCCCCAGGGCAGCAGAGCATGCTGGGAGCTGGGGAGGAGGCAGCCCTCCTGCCAGGGTACCAGGAAGACTTCCCGGAGGAGGTGAGCTTCTTTCTAGGCCTTGGGATGGGGGCGTGGAGAGGTGGGGCTGGGCAGGCTGGAGAGAGAGGCACGTGGAGCCTGCCGGGTAAGGGTCTCAGGGTCAGGCCACCTGGTCTGGACTCGGCCCTGAGGCAGCTGAGCCTCTGAAGGGTCGGAGTAGCAGCAACGTGGTCGGACAGTCAAAGCTCCAGAGCTCCCAGGAGAGACGCCCCAGGGTCCCGAGTGGGGTGAGGTCAGGTGCAGGGTCTCGGGGAAAGGAGCAGTCGGGGCTTTTAGACCAGATGGAGGGGGCCCTGTCTGCCCGGAGACCCAGCGACAGAGGGATATGCACGGAGTGCTGGTAGATGGGTCCTTGGGGAAGGTCTGCAGTTTGCCAGGTTCTGTGGGGTAAATACTCCACGTCTGCTGGTTGCAGACTATCACCCAGCTCGTGACACTCATGGCCGAGGAGGAGGAGGCTCCAGCCCACCGCACGGTTCCCACAAGCCGTCAGAGACGACGGGGACAGTCTAAGTTCTTAGTCGGGCCGTTCGGGGGCAGGGCTGGGTGTCTGCTGTCCAACGCAAGCCGACTCTCCCCAGAGGGGCTGGTCCCCCGGGTCCCATCCTGGGAAGGAAGCCCTGTGGCAAGTGGGGAGGGGCAGACCCCACAAGGCCGAAGCAGCAAGGACCCTTCCGAGATTCGGGGTTCACCCTTGCCGGGCAGCTGGCTTTGGGGAGGTGCACAGGGACCTTCTGGGCTGGCTGTGGAGCGCCCAGCTCTCGGAGAAGCTGCTGGGGTTCTGCTGGTGCCTTCGAGCAGGTGTTAATCCCCAGCCCCCGACATGTTGCTGATGGACACCAGTCAATGGGCACCTTCTGCAGCCATCAGGAGCTAACAGCTGGGGCTCCCATGCTAATGCCTGCGCAGGACCAACGGGCGTGAGAGCTCTCTCCTGCGGAGATAGGACCGCAGTTGAGGAGTAAACTCACAAACGGCCAGACCCTTGCAGGGAATCCCTCTGCCCCTGGCTGTGTCGGGGGCAGGCCCTCCTCTGGGGTGGTTGACCTGCAGTCAAGGGAAATCGGTGAGAGGTGGAGACAAGCAGGGCTGCGACTCCTCCCCCAGCCCCTCCTGTCCCCTCAGCACCTCCACCAGCCCCATGGCACTCTTCCATTGTGGGCCCTGCGCTGGCTGCTGTAGTGACTGCTCCCTTTACCATTCTCGGCCCGTCAGCCACAGGGTGACGCTCCAGTTCTCGTCCTGCTTCGTTACCTGCGTCTCCCGCCTTCCCAAGCTTCACGCCACCTGAGACCCAGCAGCTCACCGTCGTCCTCAGAACCAGGCTTGCTCGCTTCTTGCCTTTGGTGATGCTGTCGCCTTGGTCTGAAAGTGTCCCAACCCCTCCTGGGCCTCTTGAACTTTTGCACAGCCCAAGGCCCAGCTGTCCCGAGTGTACCTCACTGGCCTTTGCTTCTCTGAGCCTGTGCTTGTCGCCTCCTCCTCTGCCCTTGGCTTCCCATCTGTGATCAGGACATTCACGGACATTTCCCGAGCGCCAGCTCCAGGCCAAGGTGGCAGGGATGGCAAACCCAGGCCTGGCCCAGAGTTCGGAGCCTGGTCGGGAAGACAGACGGCAGGCAGGGAAGCAGAGTGTGGCAGGGCTGGGGCAGGGGGCAGGGGAACACAGGGAGACCCCAGCCCCAGAGCAGGAGTCAGGGAGGACCCTGAGTCTGGGAGCCAGGATGCCTGGACTGAAAGGACTCAGCGAGACAGGGAGGAGCATGTTTCAGGGGTAGGGGGTGTGTGCAACGTTGGCGATGAGACCCGCTCCCCTAACTTCCTGTCTGAGCTTGAGGTCTGGGCTCTTTGCTGCCCCCGCAGCACCCATGACTTTGGATCGAATGGGATTGAGCCACTCTGCGCTCAGTGGAGCCGAGTTGGGACAAGGAGGCTGTGACAATGGGGAGTCGGGATTTGTCTGTGGCCAGAAAACTGACCCCCGGGGTTTGAATATCTATAAACCAAGACTGCTTTTCTTTTTCCTTTCCCACCCCCCAGAAAAAAATCCATGGTCCACCTAGTCCAGCCACATTCGGGACAAGCTGCTGTCAGGGCAGGGAAAGGACCCGAGGAGCTCAGCAGGAGTCACTGGGCAGGCAGGGACAGGGCGGGCAGCTGGGGCGGTGGGGCGCAGAGAAGAGCGGCTTCCTCTGAGCCCGCGCAGGGGGAGGGGCAGGAGGCCGTTGGGGGGTAGACACCAGACCCAGGACTGAGCAGGCAACAGGGGACCCTGCAGGCACAAGGGGCTGAGGTCCGTGGGGTTGGGCTGGAGAGGAGACCGGACCCCTGTGATGAGAGCCGGGGTTCAGAGCTGGGAGCGGAGAATTTGGGAGTGGCCCTTCCAGTGCCCAGAGCGGTGTGGCACCCGTGGTTGGTGTGTGCCTCCCCAGCGTGTCGGGACTCGGCGGTAGGTCTGCCTGCGCGGAGGCAGCAGAAGAGGGTGGATTCCGGCCCTGGGAGCCCCGTGCTCCAGCCTCGGGCCCTTGGACAGGACCCTTGTTAGCCGTTGACTTGTCCTCCAAAGGTATGTGGAAATCTTAACCCCAATACCTCCGAACATGACCTTATTTGGGAATAGGGTCCTTGCAGCTCAGACGAGATCGTGCCCGGTTAGAGTGGGCCCTAATCCCACGTCTGGTGTCCCTCTAGGAAGAGGAGGGACACACAGACACACACACAGGAAGAGGGCCATGTGAAGAGACACAGAGAAGGCGGCTGTGTGATGACAGAGGCAGAGACGGGAGCGAAGCAGCTGTAAGCCAGGGGACACCGAGGGCTGTCGACAACACCGGAAACAGGGGGGGGCAGGAGGGCTCCTCCCCAGAGCCTTCGGAGGGGCACGGCCCTGCGACACCTTGATTTCAGACTTTTGGCCTCCAGAACTGCGAGCGAATAAATTCCTGTTGTTTTAAGCCTCCTGTTTGTGGTCATCTGTTACGGCAGCCCTAGGGAATGAATATGCACCCCGTCCATAATGAGGAAGAAGCCCCGGCATGGGGAGGCTCAAATCACGCTGGGCTTCTCCTCATCGGAGCTCAGTTCGGTTGAATCCAGCCCTAGCGAGCAGAGCCACAGCCTGAGCCAGGGCACCCCGGCCCCCCTTCTGCCGTGTGCCTCCCCTTTCTGCTCGCGTGCTCTATTTTCTTATGTTCTGCGAACAATGCCCAGCCACACCTTGGGCACAGTGGGGAGCCACCACACGGCCTCCATTCTGCATGGCAGAGTGGGGACCCACCGGGGCCTCATGGAGTCCAGGCGGAGGTGTCCCCTGCCCTCGGCAGCAGGCTCAGAGAGGTCGGGAGCAGATCGCAGAGCAACTCAGCTCTCAGAATATTAAGCCCTGGCGGGGTGTGGATGCCATTTGGACAACAAGGACCCAGGGTCGCCCTGAGAGGTCATCCAGGGGCCCAGACTCTCAGCTGGGGGAGACTCCGAAGCTGGAAGTGCCCCCAAGAACTTCTGCCCTGGGCCCCACCCTCCCATCTGATGCCGTTGGAACGCGCAGCCCAGGGACACCATGGCTGCCCCAGGCCCCACAGCCGGCCTCCCGCCTGGGCCACAGCTGGGCTGGAGGGAGCAGCAGGGGGGCTTCGTGTAGAGCAGGACTGGCATTGGCCCTGGACCACCCGCCACCCGGCAGGTTCCCACCCCGGCTCTGTTCTTCTCCTTGTGGCTGCTGGCCGGCTCCAACCCGCCCCTCCTCTCTTCCCTCCGAATCCTCTTCCAGTCTCTCGTTTTCTCTCTCATCCCCTCACGTCTGCTCCCCTGTCCTCCCCTGTCAATCCACCTCCCTCCCCAGCTCACCCTTCCGTCTCTCTGTCCCTCTCTTAATCTCACTGAAAAACAACCAAATGTTTATTCTGAAGTAATTAGACTCGGGAAGTTGCAAAAATCAAATAGAGAGGTGCTGTGTGCCCTCCCCAGGCTGCCCCAAGGGTCACATCTCACCAGAGTGCGCCACCACACCAGGGCACTGACAGCGGTACAACCCACACCCTCGCTCAGTTGCACCAGCTGATTTGTGTGTGTGTGTCTATGAAAGTGGGTCTGTACGTGTGTGTCTGTATGTGTGTATATATGTGTGTGTGTGTCTATGTGTATCTGGGTGTCTGTGTTACATGTGTGTGTCCGTGTCTCTGTGTGTGGGTGTACATGTGTGCACGTGCATGCGTGCATGTGCGTGGCTCTATGGACTTCATCACACCTACACCTCTGTGTAGCCGCGGCCACAGTCAAGGCGCAGAGCTGCCCAGTCCCCAAGCGCTCCCCCCATGCTGCCCCTTTAGACTTGCACCCATCCCCCACCCCTTCCCTAGCCCTTGGCAGCCACTTCGCTGTTCTCCATCGCTACAATCGTGTCATTTAGAGAAAGTTATATAAATGGAATCACACAGTTTGTGACCTTTGAGATTGGCTCTTTTTCCACCCAGCATAATGCCCTTGAGATGCGTCCAAGGTGCTGTGTGGACCAGCAGTTCCTCCCTCTTTGTTCTGAGTTGTATTCTGTGGTCTGAACGTAGCATGGTTTTTATCCCGCTTTTTAAAAATTCATGGTAATGACCTTGAAGGTGGACCAAGAGTCCAGGGTTCTGGCGAGATTGCCATGGATGCTCCAGAAGGGCCACTTTAATGGAAGGGGTAGGGGCAGGCTGGGTCCCCCCTGCTCAGGGGGCCCCCGGGCTTGGCCCCAGCAGCGGCAGTATGTCCCGATGCAGCCCCCATTTAAGGACACCCCCGGGATGGAGAGCAAGGGAAACAGCCACGTGGGCATGGGGGTCAGTCCACGGAACTGGCGTCACCTGCTCCCAGAAGACCGAGTGCCTTCACTGGCGCAGTCCCTCCTGCTGCCTGGACTCTGGACAGTTGACAGAAGACTCTAATGTGAGCCAGGAGAAGGTCCTGCTGTCGGATGCTGGGTGGAGTCGTGGGGGAGAGCGGGGAGGTGGGCTCTCAGAGGCTCGGAGGCAGGAGCGAAGGAGGGCAGGGCAGGGCGGGGGCTCCGCTGGCCCGAGGGGTGCTGGGGGAGAGGAGTAAGCCCAAGCAGAAATAGCACAGAGGAGGGAAGCGGGCTGCCGAGGGTCCCAGGGTCCTGTAGATAGGCCTCCCACGGGGGGTGGTGTTGTGGCGTTCAGTCGTGTTGCAGTTTTGGAACTGACACTACAAAGAAGCTGGCAATGGGAGCAGATGATGCAAATTAAAGTGCGTTCAGGGGGTGATGGGGAGACGGCTGGATGGAGGCCCCTATAGACAACCGTCCGAGGACGGTCTGTGAGTGCCCAGATGGCGAGTTGTGCCAGAGCCGGGCTCTGATTGAAGGGGAACAACCACCAGACAAGTGAGATGCCGGGCAGGCTCTCCCCGTCTGAAGGGGCTTTTCTATCGAGGAACAGCTTGCAGGCTGAAGAAGCCTGGGAGGGAAGGGGGCTCCCAAACTCTTTCTCAAGGGCTCAGACCCAGCACCCGGTGTGGGGCCTGGCCACAGCCTCCTGCCTGCACTGTGGCCCCCACGGCCCTGCCTTGACTGACATTGCACAGAGAGTGAGCCCTGGGCCAGCCAGTCCTCTGCTCCGGCCACAGCACCGCCATTCAGGCCCCTGGGCCTCAGTTTCCCCAATTGTAGAATCTCTCGAAGATGCGGTGGGAGACAGACAGGGCTGAGCCCAGTCCTGGAGAAACTCTCAGGGCTGCAGAGGGCGTGCGACATGGAGCCTCCGGAGCAGGAGAGAGCAAGTTCCCTGGGGTGCCCCAGGTGGTGTCCAGGCCACCGGTCCTCCCTCCACCTCATGGGACCTCTGCCCCTTGATGAAACCTTCCTAGCCTCTGTGCCTCCAAATCCCACCTTTTCCCTTGGGACGCGGCCGGGTTGCCCCCAGCCCTCCTGGGAGGGGCTGCGCCTGCCGGAGGTGTTGTGCCATCGGGACGGTAATAACAGAGAAGCAGCTGCTCCTGACAGCTGATGGTGTCAGGCCCTGGGGCACTTGCCTTCATTCACTCGTCCCACAGCAGGTCCTCAAAAAGGACACTAGCAAGCCCACTCCACAGCAAAGGACACAGAGCCACTTGCCCCAGCCAGCGTGCCGCACACGGCTAGCAAGAGGCCGGTTGGGAACACCAGCCCGCTCCTCCGGCCCCCACTGCTCCCAGCGTTTGCAGTGGCTGGGGCTGCAGAGAATCCGGTAGACAGGGGTCCCGGGACCGACCTCCAGGCACACAGCTGGCATCCAGGTCTGCTTGCTCAACAGCGAGTCTGTCAGACACATTGTCCCCAGTTCCAGCCCCTTTTTGAACCAGATTCATCTGATTTCTCGTTTTCATTTTGGCAGGGGAAAAAATGTAATTTCTAATTTAAAATTTAAAAAACCATCATCCTCATTAAAATGCACTTGGCTCAGATGGTGTTTGGGAAATTAGCTCTGTCACTGTCACACACTCCAGCACGTGGCCCAGGAGCGGCGACGGCCTCTCCCATCAGGACGCTCCATATCCCCCAACTTGCCATGTGAGGTGGTGCTGAGCCATGCAAGGGCTGGGGGCCTGCGGGCTGGGGGTCGTCTGGCAACTCCAGAGGGCAGAGTGAAGGCAGGTGGGAGAGCTGGCATCTGGGGCAGGACTCCAGCTGGCACCGCGCCTTCCTCTGCCCAGCTTGCTGTGCAACATCCAACTTGTGAACTCACCTCCCTGGCCTGGATCTGGCTCTCCCTGACATCCAGATGACAGCAGAGGGGACATGCTATGACATCGTGGGCATTCGTGAGAGGAGTAGGGGAGACCATAGAAGGGCCCACGCGCAAGCTAAGGAGTTTGATCCGCCAAGGTTTCACCCCAGGTAATCCACAAATGTGCTGTGCAATGTGGGGAAGCCAAGGGACCTCCCTGAGCTTCAGTTTCCTTGTCTGCAGAAGGGCTTGGCCTCCCATAGTTGTCCCGGGCACGCGAATGGCATGTGCATTGCCTGGCACAGCTCCTTCCGCCTCGTTCTCAGGGGGGTCGCGCTCTGCAGACGGGAGGGCTGCACACACCCTGTACTTTGAACAGGACGACAATCAGTTAGATGACTAGAGGAATTCCACGGGGTAGTCAAAGGCTGACCACGTCCAATCCTGCACTTGCCGGACAGAGAGGCAGAAGCTAAGGGGGATTCAACACTCCTCCTAACATGGCACCCCTGCCTGAGTTTGGGGGAGTGTGGCCCCAGATCCTAGGCCTGTGCCCACTCCTCACCCCCAGGAGGGACCTTCACCTGAGCGACGCTCCTACAGCATCATAAGGGCTGGCCCGCGTTTCGTCCTGCTCGTTACTTCCGCGGTGCTGTCCTCTCCTCTCCATATCTCAGGCGGAAAACCTGAGGCTCAGAGAGGTGAAGAGCCCTTCCCAAGGCCCCAGGTGTCTGTGTTACTCGGGGCTTCTGGTTGCAAATGGCAGAAACACAGCTCGTACTGGCTTAGAGAAAAAGAGGATTGATTGGCTCGTGGAAACCCAGGAGAGCTGGACAGCCAACCCACACGACGTTCAGGTCCACCTGTCTAGAAGCGTGAGCATTGAGAGTCTACCGGGGCCAGGTGCTGTTCCAGGCCCTGGAGGAATAGAGATGAACATGTGGACAAGTGGACAAGAAACAAGAAAAGATACACAAGCAAATGTCAGGAAGGGACAAGCCCCCCACGATGGTGGGAAGGGTTCAGGGGGGACCTCTCAAAGGAGGGGCTTTTGGGCTCCAGGAAGCAGCAGGGCCCCAGGAGTACCCCCCTCCCTTCCACCCAACCTCCGATTTCCTCTGCGTGTCGGCCCTGCTCTCACCACAGAGCAGGGCCCCACCTGGTGGAAAACGTGGGGCTCACAGCTGCCAAGGTGAACACTTGAAAGTTCAAACCAGTGTCCAGAGATTGGCCTTTATTAATAGGAAATCCCAGGGAAGCACTTTGATTGGGCCAGATTGGGTCAGGTGGCCATCTCTGCACCAATCCCCTGAGGGGAGTGGGCATGGCCTAGGGAAGATTGGCAGCTTCTGTAGCATCCATGTGGTTAGGGAGGGGAAGAAGGAAGAGGGAGATTCTGGGCAGACAGAGCAGGGCAGTTGTCTGCAGTGTTGGAGCCAGGATTCCAATGCATGACTCACGACCTTCCTCCTCATCCATGTGGCCACCCTCAGAGGGCCCTAGCACTCTCCTGCCCCTTTTGCACAGCACCAGGATTTCAGGTAAATCATTATCTTCCATTTGACTTGAGAACTCCTCTCTGCTTTCTCTGCCTGACCCCCTTCAGAGCCCATCTCTGTGTCCCTGGCCAGACATCTTCTGTGGGCTCTGAGCTATCCACCCTCACCCTACCATCTCCTCCAACCTCTGAGGACCACTCAGCCCCATAGCAGAGGCAGCTGTGTGCAGCTTTCTCTGGACAGAGCTTTGGAAGCTCCACCATTTTCCTGTAGAATGGCCTCAACCTCTTTTCCTACTTTCTGGGAGCCAGTAAAAGGTGGAATTACAATGCTCGCCCCAGGGGTGTTGTGTGGAATAAAGCGCATGGCAGGCAGACATGAAGCGCCTGGCATGGTGGCTGTGCGTGTTCCCCTCAGGTTTGGGGTGCTGTCCATGGAGGCAAAGTGCTGAAGTTCCAGCTCCTCAATGCTGGAGAAAGGGCCCACTGGCCACAGGGGTGGGAGGACTCAGAGGCCACAAGCATGTGGGCAAGCAAACTGGTGAGTTGTGAGCAAAGGCCGGGCAGCAGGTGCTGGGTGTCCTCCCCAAAGAGCCTGCAGAGGTGCAGGCCCAGGAGAAGGGGGAAGCCTGGAGTGTGTTCTTGGCCGGCCCCTCTTTGGAACTGCTTGTTTTGAAATTGTCTGCTGGTCTGGACTTCCCTAGAGGGAAAACCATCCTCCCTCATGGTCTGGAGACCAGCTCCCTGGGGGTGGGGCCTCCCAGGGGGAATTTGCCTCATGCGATTTTCTGGTGAAACATACATCATGCAGGCAGTAAAAATTACAGCCTGACATCCCATCATGGCACCCATTACCTTGAAAACCTAGCACAGGTGGCAGTTATGTACTGCAGATCTTTGGCCCAGGAGGCAAAAGCAGTGGAGAAGATGGAACGCCTCCAACCCAGGGGCTGAGGCAGGGGATGGGATAGAATTTTGAGTCTAATATGACATCACTGGGATATCGTCAATGCCTTAATCCCACAGCAGCCTCGGTACAAGGGCTTCCTGGAAAGTTCCAGGTGGGTACACCTGTTGTTCTGTCCTAACCTTTCATGAGGCATGGGGACTTGCTCTCAGAAGAGCCCAGCCTGGTCACCAGTGGGCAGGCAGCCACTGAACAAGGTGATGGTAGAGGCAAGCTGCCACCCAACGTCTCCCAGTGTCTTGCCACACTGCTGGAATCTTACCTTTAATTCTCCATTGCTTGAGTCAGACATTGTCCTCATAGATCCCACCATTAAACACACAAACACCCTTGGGATTGAGGAACTGTTACATCCCTTCTTTCCCAGAAAAGAGCTGGGGAGATGTCAAAACAGAGCTCATTCTCAGCTTCACACTAACGTGAGCCTCAGTGTGGAGCATGCTAAAGACAACCTCTCCCACCAGCTTGCCATAGTGTCTGCCCCTCAACCATCTGGCTCAGGCATCGGAAATCCCAGGGAAAATTGAAACATGGTACTTAGGAGGAAGAAATGAACAGCTGTTCAAGCCCTACTCTTTGTCAAGCACCTGACAAATGTTACCCCGTTAACTCCTCATAGCCACCCTGTGTCACAGGTAGGGAGCTGGGAGTCAAAGTCCTGACAGCACTGACGTGGATGTGAATCCAGTTCTGCCTGTCTCCGAAGAGTCATGCCCTTTCCGGGGGGACAAGTTGTTGGTCCTTCAGCAGCATCTTTGGTCAGATTCACGATCGGATAAAAGGGTCCCATGGAGGACCAAGTAGGGTGGGTGAGGTGGAGGGAGGATGTAGACAGGACACCGTGGCAGCTGGGGCACTGTCCACAGAGGCGAGGTGCTGAAGTACCAATTCCTCCATGTTGAGGGAGAGGTTCAGAAAAGGTACCTGGAGCAGAGAGAAAACTAAACCAACACTGGGTGGAGGGAAAATGAGTATGGAGGTCACAGACCTTCTCTTTAATTCTGCCCTGAATGTGCGCCTCCTGCAGGAAATGTAGATGTCCCCAACATCCTTTAACTTCTTCAAGCCCCTTCTTTCCATTGCTCTAATTTCATTTCTATTTATACTTTATTGATCTCCAAGCCCTTGTTTCCACCTCTCAGAGCATCCTCTTAGCACACATGTCTAATTGTCAAACCCCTACTGCTTTTGGAGGACAAAAATCCATCCATGAAGGCAAAAACATGAAATCACCACCACACTGGGTAAGGGTTTACCCAGAGCAGCTAAAGTCAGTGAATCCAGAAGGACCAAAGAGTCATTTCTACGGTGGCCAAAGCCATGGTAGCCATGGTGACATTAGGTACCAAGAACAGCTGGGATGCAGGTACAACTAGAAGAATGGCCGGGGGTGCAAATTGAAGCAGAGAGGCTACTCAGAATAAAGCTATAACTGAAGTGGTCATGGCACTGGTCACTTTAGAGATGATGGGCAGGAGTGTGGGACCAGGAAAGGACCTGGTTATCAGGTGAGGGTCATCCCTTGATACTCAAGGAAGGTCATGACTCAATTATGCCGCTATCCAGCTCATCTACCCAGTGCTTCCTGTGTGCACACAGGGTGCCCCTGACTCCTGGAATCCTCTCCTGACGCTCCCCACCCCCACCCGAGCCAGGGGCACCACACGTTGTTCATGTGACCTTCCGTCTCCCACCCTGGGCCACAGGTGCACAGGGCCAGGACCCCGGTTCCCACCCTCACCACCGCATCCTCACTACCTGGAACAATGATTAGTACATAGTAATCACATGATATGGTTGAAAAAGTTCATCTACTAAATTGGTATTATTTTCTCATGTAAATGTCGGATGAGAGCTTTGCCATCAAACGGCCCAGGTTCGAGGCCTGAACACTTAGGCTGTAAGGCCGTGGACACTGAGTTATGATGCCAGCTCTGCGTGCCTCCATTTCCCCAGCTCTCCGATGGAGACAAGGATCATGATGACACTAAACACCTTTCTCTCAGGGTTGTCGTGAAGGGAACACGAAGGGACAGACTTGCAAAAACCAAGTGGTTGTGCACGCTATTTCTTTTCCAGATCATTCTCCAGAAGGGAGCCTCTTTGTCATCCCACCTCAGGGAGGACAGTGGCCTGCAGGGCTCAGGTGCTCAGAAATACAGGGAAGACAGAACTGAGATGATCTACATGGGGGCGGACACCTAGGGACCAGCTGGGGGGTCCAAGGTGGGTTGAGTCGTCTTGGGTCAAACTAGAAAAATGACTGATGTTGAATTGTTGGCCAGGATTGGGTTAAAGTAAAGAAAAATTGGACTGAGGACAATTGAAATGAATTGAAGGAATTGAATTTACCTGAATTGAGGAAAGGAAATCGAATTGAACGGAAGGAACCCAATAGAATGGAAGTGAAAGCAAACCGGCCTGATTTGATTTGAATTGAGGAGTCAAAGTGAAAATTGAAAGGAGTTGAGTTGGAGATCTGGAGTTGAGCCAAAAGGAGGGACCTGGAAGAATTTAATGCAAAATTTCAGTTTTTTTGAAATTTTTGAAACACGTGACTGCAGCTTGCGTTAATTCTGTCTGGAGTTGGGGGAGCCCACACCAAAGATCCCCCAGCTGGAACATACCTGTCCTCTGGATTCGGTTGCTCAGAGAGCATTTATGGAGCTCCTACTGCACGCAGGCTCTGGGCTGGGGCTCGGACACCAGGTGAAAGAGACCTGGCCCAGCCCCAGGGTGCTCAGGCACAACCATTGTCCATCAGTGTTCCAAGAGCCCGGGGTGGGACCCCAAAAGGAGCAGACAGAACAGGCCAGGCCAGGAGGAGCCGTCAGGAGGTCTGAGCCTTGAAGGAGGAGGAGCGAGCCCCAGGAGACTGTGGTGAAACGTGGCCTTTGAGCCAGGCAAGGAGCCACGCCTCAGGCCACAGGGATGAGAGTCAGTAAAGCGGTGGGGCTGGGCTCTGTGTCCTCTCTGACCCCCAGTTTTCTTGTCTGTAAAGTGGGGACAACAATCTCTTCGTTCGAGGAGTGGTTCAAGAAGACGGGGGAGTCTGAGTTTCTTTTCTCCACTAATAGCCCCCCCACTAGCCCCCCTTGATTGCTGGATCTTTCCTGGTAGTTCCCCAAAGACGCTGGGATCTTCAAAGCAGCATTCAGAGGCCTTTGACCGCCTTTCCATCTCCTAGAGGCTAAAGGCCCAGGCAGAGCGATCATTTCCAGCCCTAGGGGTCTGCTTGCAGCCTGCCGTCCTGCCCAGCCTCCCACAGCTTCCCCACAGATTTCCTGAGCGCTGCCCCATAAACCCCTTGCCAAGTCTTCTCAACCCTCCCTGTGTCTCAACCTTGCAGCCTCCTGCAGTCCTCCTCGTTCTCCCGGCTCAGCAACACAAGCGCCTCCTCCAGGAAGGCCTCCAGTACGCCGAGACGGGGCTCACGCCACCTTGGGGGCGAGCGGTTTCCACGTCTGCGCCCTGGGCAGCGCATAGGGTGGGTGACAGCCCGTCTGTGTCCCTACTTTCTGGCTTTCTGTCTTGGGTCTTTTATCCCCCAGTTTGTTTTCTTCTGAAGCCTTTCAAGGACTTTTTCACACAATTCATCTTAGGACCCCTCCTCCTCCCCAGCACAATTGTAATGGGAATCACCAAGCAGAGCACGTGCCATCCCAGGAAGAGGAGTTTAGCTGCTTCTGAGCATTTTTGCATTTTTCTCTGTGATTTTTCCCCAACTTGTGTCAAGTTCAAGGATTTTCAGTCAATTAGTCTAAGAACACCTCGGCCGTGATTTCATATTTCCAATAAGCACTTAGTGCCCGTGGAAACCTGCACACGCCTGCCTCCTGCTGATTCCTCCCCAGGGGCTCGGCACCTCGCATCGCCTTCATTTTTTTTCTGTTTTGCTGGGAAGGGGAGTGGGACGATGGTGGATGGACGCACTGCCCTTCGGGGTGACACGGGTTCCTTGGGCCGATCGGCACACGCCGTGTGCACCGAGAGGCCAGAAGTGCTGCAGAGGGACCCTCCCCACCCCGGCCATCATGAGCCGTCCCAGGACAGCGCAGGGTCAGGGCCTCGTATTCAAACCCAGATCTCCCACGGAGCTGAGCTGTCCTGCCCCGGCCAGAGTCCTTCACCTCGCTGAGCCTCAATCTTCATATCTTTCAAATGGGGATAATGATCTCTACCTCTCGTGGGCATTGGGGGGATGAAATGAGATGATGGGTAAAAAAGGCCTCGCGTTCATAACAGTGTACGTGTGTCATATACATTGCGGCCACTTGGTAAATGGTGGTTATTGCTACTGTTTCTAATTATCATAAGGAGAATGGATCATAAAATATTAATTGACTCACATCACACTTTTTTTTAGGTAAAACACACCCCTTAAAGAAAACTTAGAGAAAAGAAAAAGAAAATTATAAAGAAAAATATAAAAAAATAGAGAGAAAGAGTAAATATGGAAATGGTACCACGCCCTAAAGCTCCCTCTCACCGCCGTGGTGCCCGCGCAGTGTTCCTTTAAGCACAAGATTTTAGTGTGTTTTTCCCACCGTTTTAATAACCCTTCTCTCTTAAAAAGAATCTGAACTTTACGTCACACGCATCTCTATGTTTTTGCAGATATACATATAAGCTCTTTATTTAATAAAGAAATTAAGCCTTTGTCTGTCATATTTGCCACAAATATATTTCCCAGGCCATACCTTTTTTGCCTTTTTATTTGGTGGTTTAATTTTGACATGCAGAAGATTTTCATTTTTATGCAGTCAAATCTGTCCATATTTTCTCTCCTGATTCCCCATATTAGCTCTAAACTTAGGCAATCTTCCCTCTCCCGAGGCGTGATGAATATTAAATTCTACTTAATTCTCACTTTTCTGGGCCCTGATTTTTTTTTTTTTTTAATATGCTTAACGCTAATCCCGATGGAATTCAGGTCCCTCAGCGGATGAGGTTGGGCTGAGCCCGCCCGCCCCCACCTTCACAGAGGAGGGGGCCTCCTTTCCACTCCCACCACCAGCCGAGCCCCCCATCCCAGGTTCCCTGCCTTACCAGCTCCCCCGGCCCTGGCCTTTGCCAGTGCTGCCCCTTCCCTGCTAAAGTCTCCCTGACCAGAGGCTGGAATGAGCCCGTGACTGGAAATTCACTTCCAGAGAACAAATGAGCTAGAATCGTTGAAATGCTCAAAAGTGGGCCCAAGAGAAAATGACCTCAAAAATGAGCCAAATTACTGCTAATGCGACAGGTTCGGTGAATAACTCCAGCTTCGGGCAGCTCCGTCTTGTGCTCCCACCTCTGGGCCTTCCCACTGGCTCTTCCCTCTGGCCCAGGCCAGCTCCTGCACACTCTCTGCCCTTGGCTGTTGGAGCCTCTCCCCAGCTGGTTCCCACCCCCCGCCATGCTCACCTTCTTCCCAGAGCTGCCCGGGCAGGGGCTGAGATGGCCGCTGCTCCAGGGCCTTTGAAAGATCGTCCTCTTCAATGCCGCAACCTCCTCACGCGCGGTGCCCCCACTGTCCACGCTACAGATGAATAAACCGAGGCCCCAAGATACGACAGCCTCCCACGGTCACCATGGAGTGACTGGTGGCGCTGGACCACAGGCCCAGGTGGTGGGACTCTGGAGCCAGCTCTGCCCATCACTCCACGGTGTCCAGGCACTGGCCCAGCCCCAGTGACAGAGCGCCAGTGCTGGCCTGTGAGAAGGAGTGAGGGAGGCAAGGAGACATGAATGTTGGGGGGTGCAGGGGGTCTGAGGTGCTGGACCACAGCTCGTCATCCTTCTCATGGGGGACACGGAACCTAGAGGCTGACCTGTGCCCCTGTCAGCCTCAGTTTACTCTCCTTGAAAATGTGAGGCCAGAACCGGGTGGCTGATCTCCACATCCCTCTGGATCAGCCCTGCCATCTTCTTGGGCCCTAAAGCAGCTGGAAGGTGCGCCCACCTGCGACATGGGGACATCGGTGGTGGCCCTTCAGGGTGCAGCAGCCCCACCCCCACCCCCATGACACAGGGGCAAAGCCTCAGACTCGGGTCACCTGGACAGGCATCAGATCAGCGACTCCTCCGGCAGGCAAGGCAGAGGGCGAAGCAGGAAGGAGACGCACACATCACGGCATCGTCCTTCTGACCCTCAAGACAGGCCCACCACCGGGCAGTGTCACCTCCATCGTGCAGATGGGAAACAGAGGCAGAGAAGGTGACAAGCCCCCCCAGGGGCACACAGTGGGTGGGTGGGGCTGGGAGGTGGGCCCCATCTGTCCAGGCAGCAGATGGGCACTGAGACCCAGTTCCTGGCTTCGGGAATGAGGTCCTGGCACAGAGCCGATGCTCTGGACAGGCCCATGAATCTCCAGGAGCTGACGGATGAGGGAAGGAGCCGTGCCGTGCAGCGGCATTTGGATGCCGGCATGTTTACGGGCCTCCGAGATGCTCGCCAGGTAGAGAGGGAGCACTCAGCCTGTTAATTTCCTAGTTAATCATGCAGGACGTGTGGCGATTAGAGCACTCGCATCCCCAGTCGTGCTGGCCAGCCCCGGGCTGGGCTGTAACTCATCACGATGGTGCAAACGGGTGCCAGGAGCTGCAGCCCCAGGGCTGGCTGCAGGAGGCCCCGTTGCTGGGGGTCCCTCGTCTCCTGCCTCCTGGACTCGCGAGTCTCAGGCACGCCGTGCGGGAGCCCGGTGCAGGGGGCTCAGAGCACCCCAGATCCCGGCCAGGCCTGGAGGCATGGAGGCGCCCTGGGGTGTCCGTGGGCTCTGGCAGCCTGAGACCTGGTCCCGCTCTCTGCAGGACCCCAGCCAGCGGGGCCCCTCCAAGCTCGCTCTCATCTGTAACGCGGGGTGACCTTAAGGATGAGGGAGACAAGGCTTCCTTAAGGCCTTACTGTCAGCACTCCCAGGCCTCTGCAGTTCCAGGAAGGAAGGCATTTCTGACCGCTCCGCCCCCGGGGCCACCTTGAGAATGCAGAATTGATGCTGGGAGCACAGAGCACACTGGTTACGAACCTCTTAGGACGGGGCTTCCTTCGATAAGGTGCCTGCCGCAAGCTGTTGTGGTTCAAGCCCGGAGCCTGGGCGCTGTCCTGGGGATGCCTGTGGCAAGCGGCCGATCCCTCTGCACCTCCCTGTCTGAGCCTCGTGGATCGTGGTGAGGAATAAAGGGGGAGGGGGACAGCGCCCTGACCCGGGTGGGTATTCAAAAAGCACTGACTGGCAGTGGCTCCCCCATTGTCCATCGTTTGGCGCCTGCACGGAGGTGAGGGGGCAGCAGGTGCACTGTTGGTCCCCTTGCCCAGTGAGGCTCCTGGGCTTCCCCAGGGAAAAGGCTGAGGTGAGGGGGCAGCAGGTGCACAGTTGGTCCCCCTGCCCAGTGAGGCTCCTGGGCTTCCCCAGGGAAAAGGCTGTCCCCTGGGCCCTGTGCTGGAGGTGTCGTCCCTCACCTCTGGTTCAGAGGAAGGAAAGGCTCGGAACTGTTGGGAGGTGTGCTCAGGGCACACTGCCGGCAAGGAGCAGGACGCAGGATTTGAAAACAAGCCGCCAGACCCCAAGTCCTGTGTCCTTTCCTTTCCGCCCTGCCCATGACCGGCCACCCCTGCAAGCAGGCGGGACGGAGCAGTAAACTGAGGCACCGAGAGCTTGTCACATAGCCAAGCACTGGGCTGGACCTCAGGAGCCCGGCAATGTGTCCCCCAGACCCCGATGAGCACCTGCTGCGTGCCCGGCCCTGGGGACTCGGGGCCCAGCAAGCAGGGAGCTCACAGCCTGGCGGGGAGGCAGGGTGTGAGGAGACAAGGACAGGATACAAGTCTCCCTGTGCTGGAGGCTCAGCGCCCCGGAGGGAGACCCCGGGAAGGCGTGGGGGCAGCGCCAGGGCTGCTTTGGGAGCCCTCTGGGCACACAGCCACCGTCCTTCCACCCCCGCTATGCTGGGGTGCACGTTCTGGGGCAGCTCGCCTGTTACCAGAGCAGCAGTAACGACAGCAACAAAAACAAGAGGGGAAACCCCACTGGCGCCCGTCAGACTCCCCCTCCCCAGACCCCAGCCCAGCCCGCCTCCCGTCACCCTGCGGGGGCCCAGAGGGGCAGACTCCGGACCCAGGCCAGCTGATGGTGATCTGGAAGCCCTGGGACCTCAGTTTCTCCGTCTGTAAATTGGGACGGGGGAGGTGGCTTATACGACGCGTGTGGCCCTCCCGGAGTTTAAGTTCTATCATTTCATGAACTGCAGCCCCCGGGGCCTGAATCTGAGCGGGACCCCAGACATGCCCTTTAAGGGGGTAAGAGAAGAGAATGTGGAGGATGAAGAACTCCAAGGAGCCCAGAGCAGCTGCTTCGAACATTGACATGGGGCAGGGCAGAGGAGGGGCCCTTGAGATGTGACAAAAGCACAGACCCGGTCTTTCCCTCCCTGAGTTCCAAACGCAGCCACAGCAGATTCCCCTTGAATAACAAAGCTGCTTCCATAGCTGAGACCAAACCAGAGCGCCAGCTTTTGTGAACCTGGAGTCGAAACCACGAGACCCCAGCCCCTGAGCGAACGTGCGCGCTTTCTGTCTTCGTGTTTGGTGGTTTTGTGTGTCTGCCAGCCTGGATCGCCCCCACGAGCATCAGGGTTGCCATTGAGTGCCCAGTCACAGTCACCCGGGGGACAGCAGCCAGGGCAGTGGGAACAAGAGCACGAGGGTTTGGGACAAGGGCTGCCAAGGAGGTGGACAGTGCTGAGGTGAGAAGAGCAGGAGGCTGGCTTGAGAAAGGCAGTCGGGCCCTTCAGCTTCGACCTCAAGCAGGGCAGGCAGCAGCCTGGAGACCTAGGGGAGACCAGTAAGCTCAAAGGCCCTGAGGCAGAGACCAGCTGGTGGCAACCCTAATAGTGGACGCCACGACCAGGACTGCATCACCCCAACACCACTTCCTGAAGCCCATCTCGTCCACTCTGCCCCTCCAACATCCCCCAGGACAGCCTTTCTCTTCAAAGTCTGCATCTGATCGTGACAACCCTTCCAGGGCTCCCGTGTGCTGAGACAGAGCCAGCTGCCCAGCATGCTTCTGGGCCCTGTGGCCACAACCAGTATCCCCAGATTTTTCTTCCAACCGCCCACCACAGTTCCAGCCACACTGGCCGTCCTGGTCACCCTCAGACTTGCCGCGCTCCCTCTTGCCTCAAGACCTTTGCCCAGGCTGGAACGTCTGCCTGGACCACCCTTCCCTTCTCTCTGTCGATCCCTCCCGTCCCTCAGATCATCACCCAGGGACACTTCCTCAGGAAGGCCCCCAACTTTCCTGATCAGACCAGACACCCCTGTTGGAGGTGTTCCTCCTGGGACACGTCACAGTCACTATGCTGCATTTGATCATGTGACTGAGTCACATCTGTCTCCGCACCCCCAAGGCTGGGGCTTCTTGAGGGCAGAGCCGCCTCTCCTTTTGGTGTCTGTGGAATTTCTGGAGCCTCACACAGTGCTTGACATGCGGTAGGCAGGGCACTCATTCACAAACTATTAGAAAACATGTTCCGAGTGAATGAATGATGTAATTCAACAAGCAAGGTAAAGATGATGTGGAGTGTAACTTGGCGCAAAGAAATGGTAGATAATGAATGCCAAGACACACACAGAGGCTCTCCTGGAGGGTCAGATGGTGGGTGACTTAAAATCTCTTCCTTGTGCTTTCCTTTGTTTTCAAAATTTTTAACAGAAAAAATCTGTAATCAAAAACCCATAGTGAAGGGCCAGCCCAGTGGCATAGCGGCTAAGTTCATGTGCTCCACTTGGGTGGCCTGGGGTTTGCAGGTTCGGATCCCAGGCGTGGACCTACACATTGCTCATCAAGCCATGCTGTGGCGGCATCCCGTATAAAGTAGAGGAAGATGGGCATAGATGTTAGCTCATGGCCAATCTCGCCCACTAAAAAAACAAAAACACCTCACAGTGAGAAGTGAGAGGAGAAAGGTTCTGACCTGAGGAACTTAGAAACCTGTGGAGTCTGGGAGGCTGGAGGCAGAGGGAATTGCACGTGAGCCTGAACTCTGTTGATAAAGCTGTTTCCCACGGAGGTTCGTACCGCTAACAATTCTGATCCTGCCACGCCTGTAGACTGGCACTGAATAACTAAGTGAACGGATGGCAGGCGGGGGGAGCCAGGGGTCTCCCTGGTGGAGTGGGAGGTTATAGGTGAGCAGGGGAGGGGCTGGAACAATCCACGAGGTGATGGGTTAGAGGTGGGGACATCAGTATGAACTCATGTTTAATTTAATACAGACACAGATGATTACACATGGAAATGTTTATGGACGTGTATACACACGGGCTAGGATACACACACGCATTTCCTGCATTTCCTCGCTCTGTCGGCAGAGAGAGCCTGGAAACAATGACCCCCAGGAGCAACGGGCACAGCCAGCACCCAGATCCTGGTTTCTATCACCATCCTCCAGGCAAAGGAACCAGGTCTCCTGGAGAAATGGCTGATTCCAGGACCAGGGACGGTGGGGGGTGGGGAGTGCAGAAAAAGACATACTGAGCCTGGAGCATCTCAATGTGTCAGAAAGCAAGGAAATGTTCAAACAAAACACATAGAAAGGGCCGGTCAGAGCCACCCAAGATAGCGAGCGCCCCCAGGGGCCACAGCAGGCACAATTTCAGCAACAAAATAAGTAAAGTGGTAACAGACTAACCATCCTTGAGTGCATACTGACATAAATACATGATTGGATAAATAAATTAATAAGAACACACAAAGCTCCTATGCCAAAGAATCTGAACTAAGGTACGTAGGTGCTCCGCCCTGGAGGGGAGGGGGCAGAACCCCACTCTGTAGGTGCGGGCTGGGCAGTCTGGAAAGGAGGGCGGGAGGTAACCTCCACTGGAGGAACCTGACAAACCTGATCGAGTTCAACACAGACCGCGGAGAGTCATGTTGACAGCACGTGCTCTTGACGGAACGTCATGAGAAGGCACCTAGCCTCTGTGGTCTTCCCAAAACACACAACCCCGGTGCAGTCCCTAGAAAAACATCAGACAAATTCCATAAAGCACCTGACTCCCTCAAAAGCCTCAAGGTCCTCAAAAACAAGGAACTCCGAGAAACTGTCAGCCAAGAGGAGTCCAATCGTGGAAGAGAAAAAAGGTTACTGGGTAAAAGCTGAGGAGATCCAAATAAAGTGAGGAGTTTCGTTAGTAACAATGTATCAACACCGATCTGCTAACTGTAGCAAATGCACCACAGTGGCGTCAGGCGTGAGTCAGAGCAGAGACTGGGCGTGGGTGGACGGGAACTCTCTGTGCTATCTTTGAACTTCTCTGCAAATCTAAAACTATTCTAAAATTAAAAGTTTATTTTAAAAATACCCACAGTAAATTACATCAAGAAAGTAAATGAGAAAGAGTACTGGTGTCCTTATGAGAGACAGGAGAGGGAGGTTTGGAGAGAGACACCCCGTCACACGCAGAGGAGAGGGCCACGGACGATGGAGGCAGCAGTGGTGATGCGGCCGCAAGCCAGGAAACACCCAGCATTCCTGGGGCCACCAGGAGCTGGAAAAGGCAAGGAAGGTCCTTCCCTGGAGCCTTCAGAGGGAGCCTGGCCCTGCCGACACCTTGATTTTGAACTTCCAGCCTCTGGAACAGTGACAGAATAAATTCCTATTGCTTTAAGAGGCCCAGTTTGTGCTGTTTGTTTATGGCAGCCCCAGGAGACTCAGGCAATGTTCTAAAATCTTTCCCCACCCGATGCTCGATGCTCGGAGACATGGGGGAAAAGGGATACAGCCATTCTCCTCATTCACAGCTAAGTGCCTGCAGCTCAGAGAGGTTAAGTCACGTGTCCAAGAGCGCTCGGCTCACTCCCTCATCTGGCTGGCCCAGGATGGCGCACTGACTCATCTAAGCCTGCAGCTTCAGGGAGGTCACACGGCTGTGGCCGAACGATGCAGGGCTGAGAGCCAGTGTGCTGGATGCAAACCCAGCTCAGCCACTGTCTCAGTCAGCTTCAATTGCCATAACAAAATACCACAGAGCAGGCGGCCTAACCAACAGGAACGTATTTCTCTCAGTTCTGGAGGCTGGAAGCCCAAGATCAAGGCACCAGCGTGGTCAGGTTCTGGCGAGGAGCCACTTACTATTTTGCAGACTCTCTGCTGGGTCCTCACGTGGTGGAGAGAGATCTCCTGTCTCTTTCTGTTTTTATAAGCGCACTAGTCCCATCATGAGGGCCCCGCTTCGTGAACTCATCTACCTCAGATCGTCTCCCGAAGGCCCCACCTCCGAATACCATCACATCAGGGGTTAGAGCTTCCTGACTGGGGGCACAAACGTTCAGTCCGGAGCAGCTTCCCACCAGCTGTGTGGCTTCAGGCCAGTGTCTCAGCCTCTCTGGCCCTTATGAAACAGGTGGGGCCACATTATCTGCTCCGTGGGGTTACTAGAGATTAAATGGTCAATACACACTAATCCACCGGGCAAAGCGCCTGTGAAGGTCTGGCATTCACTGTTCCTTCCATGCCGGTAATCACAGCCCTAGCCTCGGTGCTGTGTACATGCTGAGCTGATGGGACAGCCCTTTGTCCTGCTTGTAGCCCCTCGCGCCCGTTGTGCCCTGAGGTTGTCACCACAGCCCCAGGAGGCAGGTCTGGCACAGCTGTCACCCCATTTTCCTGCTGGAGAAACCGCAGCCCAGGGATGTGGGTGACTCGTCTTGATGACTCTGAGCTTGTTGCCACTCACCCAGACTGCCCAGGGCCAGGTCTCCACCTCCATCCCTCCCCAGGCTCCGAGGTTCACCCCCTTCTTCTCGCTGACCCCCTCACACCCAGCCATGACCCCTCCTCAGCCACATTTCTTGGGCCATTCCAGAAGCCTCTATCAGTTAGCAGTGACACATCACTCATTGACCAGCCATTCTGTGCCCCTGGGAAGGCACCACCCACCTCCACACACCAATGCACATGTAAGCCTTCCTTCCCAGGTGACAAGAGTCCCAGCTGTGTGACTTTGGGCAGGGCACTTCACCTCTCTGAGCTGCATTTTTCTTTTCTTCATGGTTCAGTGGTAACCGTGACTTCCCCGAGCTGCTCCCGGGGGCCGTGAGATTGTCTACGTGGACACCGCAACTCAGCGCCCAGACCAACGGCGCTCAAGTGTCATAAACAGACTTTTCCCTCCTTTATGGGGAGTCAAGGGGGCATTCTGGAGAAAAGGCCCCTGCCTTCAGCGTTGAGCACAGCAGAATCACTTAAAAATATAAAAATAACATTTTTACGGTTATTAAAGTAATAAGCATTGACTGCAAAAAACATAAAATAAATAACTAAGACAATACCTGAAGGAATGATGAAGTGAAAGAAAATTACTGGCACTCACCCCCTGGAGCTATTAAAATGTTGGTAAATAGGCTTTTAAGCTTTGTATTCTATGTTACTCTTGTTCAGAGCTGGAGTGCTGGAGAGCGAGCCCGGTGGAGAAAGAGAGAGAATTTCACGAAGTGGCCCCGTTTGGGACACGCTGCTCATGATCTGCCTGTATATGCAACACTATGCACCACGGGCATCTTTCCACATCAATAAACTCAACTCCACGTCGGCCAAGAGCTGCCCGGTAACCCAATCTACGGTGCACCATCATCGTTTAACCGCCCTTCCTCCGTGGACGTTCAGTTCATTCCCAGGTTCGCACTACACAGCGGCTGATCACTTACAGAGCCCACTGCCAGCGGCATCCTTGCCCTCACGTCCGCAGGCTCACGTCCAATTGTTCTGTTCTGATATGTCCCTAGGAGGGAATCGCTGGGTTAAAGAGTGTGAGCATTTTAAATCTCCGATGGCACAGGGCCAAACCACCTTCCAGGGATCTCGTGTCAAATGACACCCTGCCCTCAGAGTGTGGGGTGCCTGGTCCCCGCCCCTCGCCAGCCCCTGCACTTCCCTCAGGTGTGGGGGAGATGAGGCAGAGATGCCATGTGGCTGATTAAATGTGGACTCGGAGGCAGGGTCCTCATGTTACTGGCCATTTTGTTCCTTCTCAGCGAATTGACTTGCTCATTCTTTGTCCATTTTTCTTTTGAAGTTTATTTATTTACAAGATATTAGGAGCTCTCCTTTTTGTGACAGTCAAAGGGATGGATACAGAGAAAAGCAATCCTGAGCTGGAACTGTCCTGGAGGGAAAGCAGACAATACACACACACGCAGGTGCACACACCCGCACACACTCACACACACTTGTGCAAACACACACAAACATGCGCACTCGTGCATAGACACAGGTACACATACACGTGTGCACACACGTGCACGTACAGGCATGCACGCACACAAACAGACCCCGAGTGATTGGAGGGGGAGCCCAGTGCTGGGAGGTAACAGAGAATCACATGTGGTCATGGACGCTGTCCTCCCTCACAGACCGCAGTCTCCACGGAGGCGGCCGCACACCGGTCTCCGCGCGTGCCCATCTCGCCCACTGCAGCCTCGGCACAGCGTCTGTCACTATTCAGTGACTAGAGCTGCGTGCTGGACGCAGAGCCGGGAAGTGGTGAGACAGATCTGAGTCCTGCTGGGTGGACTGCAGGGTGGGGTTTGCGGGGGCACCACCACCCAGGAACTCAGAGCTGCTGCCGCCTCAGCCACACACCCTCAGACAGGACCCCACTCTCCCAAACCACGCCGAGCCCAGCCTCTCCCCACCGAAGGCAAGGTGGCCCAATGAGACCCTTGACCCTTTGTCCCGGGCCCCGGGGCTTGGGGCCCACAAGCAGGGAGGGGTTTGATAACTCCATGCACGAGGCCACCAACCAAGCTGCCACCAGCTCAGGAGGGGTTAACAGGAGCAGAAGGTCCAGAAGGCAGCAGACAACGGGGCCGCTCCGTCCTGGGCGTCGGACCCAGGGGCTGGCACAGCCCACGAGACCCATCTGTAGCCCACCCTACTCGGAGGTCTCTGGGACTCTCCCCTGGGCGCTTCTCTGCCAACCTCCCACCCTCCCTAGAGCCCACCCGAGCACCACTTCCTCCCCAGCCCCAGGCCTGGCATCGGCACGGGGCAGACACCGCCCACGAGAGGCTCAATCTCAGCACAGCATGTGCCCCGGGCCCTGGAGCTCACTTCCAGGCCTCCAGGGACACTCAGGCCCCCCTGAAAATGGGGCAACCACCCTTCACCATGGAACTGGTGGGCAATCCAATGAGCCAACAGCATACAGCACCGGGCCTGGAAGAGGGTTTGGATTCTGTGAATTTCTCACCCCATTTGCAGAGCGAGGAAACCGAGGCACCGAGAGCAGGTTGACTAGGCGCACAGCTGCTGAGGACAGAGCAGGACAGATCACAGGCCTGCACTGGCCACACGACCGCAGAGGGTCTCCTGGAGGACTCGGGTGGGGCCCCACAAGGTTTGAGGCAGGGAAGCCCGAGTCCACACAAGGAACGCGGTCTCCTTGGAGCTTCCCGTCTGTGTGTAGAGACGGGACTGGGGTGAGGAGAAGGCAGGTACCTAACCCGCCGTGTGCTGCCTCTGTTTCCCCATCTGTAAACCAGGTCGTCCTCGCCCCTGCGTCTCTGTCCTGTGGGGGACTCAGTTGGGTTAAGGGCTGAGAAAAGATTCCGTGAGGTGGGGGTGGGACAGAGGCCAGCTGCTGTTATTTTCTCTTTCTGCCTCTGTGAGCTACTTAGCAGTGAAGGGCTCCTTGGCACATCTGCTGTTGACAAGAGGGGAGAGAGAGAGTGAAGATGTAAGTCACCGGGAGGGAAGGACCACACAGAGCGACCTGTGAAGAAGCTCTCCTCAGGAGCCTCATGATGAAATATTCATGGGCCCTCTGCCTGGCCTCTCCAGAGCGTTCCGGTTCCCGGAGCTGCGGGCGCGATGGAGGATGTATGGCAGTGGCCCTTGACTGCGAGCACCGGAATGTGATGCTACAACATGGACAAGAGGAATTCCCACCGCCCTTTGCAAGGGGCCCCCAGCAAGGGACGGCCTCCGCCAACCTGTGCGTCGGCGAGGATGCAGCTGGGCCCTGAAGAGGGGGGATTGCAGGTAGCAGGCACCTACTGTGCGCCAGACTCTGCAAGGAGCATTTCACGTGTGCCGGTCACTTGGCCCCACAGTAGCCCGTGATATGATCACTGTTATTCTTACTCAGAAAATGGAGAAAGTGAGGCTCAAAGTGTACAGACGCTCACTCTATTGTCATAAATCGTTGGGCCAGGACTTGAGCCCAGGTCTATCCGTGCTGTGGGGCATGCATGTTCTTTCTCCTTCTGTCCAGGTGGGCTGCTGGTCATGTGCCCACCCCCGTCATCACAGGGGACCCAGGACAGACAGCCAGCAACCCCACACCTGGCACAGTCGTGTGGCCCAAGCAGAGGCCAACCAGACGTCTCCCCTGAGGTGTCACATGTGGACACGGAGGAGAACAGGCTCGCTTCCTCACAGTGTGGACACGGAGCTGAAGACCCGTTCCTCCAGTCACGGAGCCCACTCCTCCTTGGAGCAGCTCCATTCTGTACTGACTATGAGGAGAGGGGATTTTGATGCTCATTGTGCTCTGACAATGTGGAGCGTTCAGTGGGGTAAATGAACGGAATAAAAGAGAAGGAGCTGAGGGAGGGAAACCAGCTCCAAGCACATCTGGCTGCACAGCGGCCAAGAAAGTGAAGGAGCATTCACAGGCATGGGGCGATGGTGGGGCAGGAAACCAGGTCGGCCAGATGGGCAGGCATCTGAAGGTGAGCTCTGGCCAGCCCTACCTTCAACAACTGACTCCTCTCCCTCTGTGCTGGTACATGTGTACCAGGGTGGGGTACCCGGACAAAGCACTGGGCCGAGGGTGGGTGTGGCCCCACGGTGGGGAGCACACAAAAGGATGGAGCCATCACTCTCCAGCTCATTCAGGGCCTCTGTTACCAGCTCCTGTGGGGCCAAGTCTTTGGCATAAGGTAGACTAGAGTTTGAATCTTGGCTCTACCACTAGCTAGATGTGTGAGGTCAGGAAAGTTCCATTACCTCTCTGAGCTTAGTTTTCTCACCTGAAAAAAGATAAGACAATATCTCCTCCCTCCTAAGGTTGTGGTGAGAAGGAAATAAAATAATGTTAGTGCTCAAGGACTGCTTGTTGTTATCATTGTTGTCATATTGTCTTTGTGATGGCAATGGTGATGACAGCAATGATTATGGTGGTGATGGTGATGATGGTGGTGACAATGATGGTGATGATGACAGTGATGGTAACAATGATTATGGTGGTGATGATGATGGTGATGATGATGACGGTGATGGTGACGATAGTGATGGTGGTGATAATGACGGTGATGATTGTGATGATGATGATGGTGATGATGGTGATGGTGACGATAGTGATGGTGGTGATAGTGATGATGATGGTGACGATTGTGGTGGTGGTGAGGATGGTGATGATGATGATGATGATAGCAATGATTATGGTGGTGATGATGATGGTGATGATGGTGATGACGGTGATGGTGATGATGATGGTGATGATGGTGACAGTGACGATAGTGATGGTGGTGATAGTGATGATGATGATGACGGTGACGATGATGATGGTGATGACGGTGATGGTGATGGTGATGGTGATGACGGTGATGGTGATGATGATGGTGGTGATGGTGACGGTGATGGTGATGATGATGGTGATGGTGGTGATGACGGTGATGGTGATGATGGTGATGGTGACGATAGTGATGGTGATGGTGATGGTGATGACGGTGATGGTGATGGTGATGATGGTGACGGTGACGATAGTGATGGTGGTGATAGTGATGATGATGGTGACGATTGTGGTGGTGGTGAGGATGGTGATGATGATGATGATAGCAATGATTATGGTGGTGATGGTGATGATGATGGTGATGGTGATGATGATGATGGTGATGATGATGGTGGTGATGGTGATGGTGACGATAGTGATGGTGGTGACAGTGATGATGGTGATGATGACAGTGACGATTGTGGTGGTGGTGATGATGGTGATAATGGTGATAGTTATGACAATGATGAGGTTGATAATGTTGATGGTGATCATAAGAATGAAAAGCCCACTGTTCCTCTAAGACCTCCTGAGATATGGAGCCCAGTTTTGAGGTTAGGAAGAAGAAGCAAGAAGTGGGTTTCTCTCGTCATTTTCTACTCTTGGGTAACACCTCTCAAGGTCACACTGTTCCCTCCTCTTGTGTCCCCTCAGCTCATATGTATGAGAGGGAGAGTTGGCCAGGAGGCCTCTGAAGAGGAGTGCTTTGAGCTAGTCTGGGCTGGGCTGTGATGGGCTCAATCAAATTCCTTCTCAGTGCAGTAAGATTAGGGTGCACCAACGCTGAGATGACAGAGATGTTAGAATTATTGACAAACAGTTTAAAGCAGCCCCTCGTTAAATGCTCCAATGAGTAATTAAGAACAACTTGTAACAAATAAAAAAAATAGGAAACATCAGCAAAGAAATAGAAGACATAAAGAAACAAAATTGAAATTTTAGAACTAAGAAATACATTAACTGAAATTTTTTCAAACTCAGTGGATGAGCTCTACAGCAGAATGGAGGGGAGAGAGGGAGGAATCTGTGAACTTCAAGATAGAACAGTGGAAATTACCCAATCTGAACAGCACAGAGAAAATCTATTGAAAAAAATTAACAGAGTTTCAGGTATCTCCGGGACTGTAACAAAAGATTCCTGTCATCAGAGTCCCAGAAGAGAGAAAGAGGGAGCAGCTGGATAAGATACTTAAAAAAATAATAATGGCTGCAAATCTGCTGAATTAGGAAAGACGTAACATACAGATTAAAGGTGAGAGAGCCCCTGACAGAAAAAACTCAAAGAAATTCACACAAAGACATAGCATACTCAAACTTCCGAAAATGGAAAAAGAGAACATCTTGAAAGCAGCCAGAAAAGAACAACACCTTCCCCACTGGGGAAAACAATTAGAATGACAGCGAATTTCTCAACAGAAATCATGGAGGCTGCAAGGAAGTGACAAACATTTTTCAAGTACTGAAAGGAAAGAACTGCCAACCTAGAGTTATTTATCCAGTGAAAACACCCTTTAGGAATGAAAGGAAAATCAAGACATTCTCAGGTGAAGGAAAACGGAGAGAATTTGTCTTGTGAGCAGACCTCCGCTTAGAGATGGCTAAAGGTACTTCTCTAGACAGAAAAGAAACAATGCAAGAAGTCATGTGGAACATCAAGAAGGAAGAAAGAACAAGAGAGAGAGTCAAAACATGCTAAATGCAGAACATTTCCCTTCTCCTCCTAAGTTTCCTAAATTATATTTGACAGTTGAAGCAATATCATAACACTGCCTGAGGTTCTAAACTTACGTACAGAAAACATTTTAGGGGCCGGCCTGGTGGCGCAAGTGGTTAGGTG
>JABWHU010001774.1:25397184-25421962 GCA_014189135.1 Dicerorhinus sumatrensis harrissoni | reverse complement strand
CAGAATACACATTCTTTTCCATTGGCCACAGAACATGTACCAAGAGAGGCCACATTCCAGCTCATAAATCAAACCTCAACAAATTAAAAATAATATCATACTGTGTTCTCCAGCACAATGGAATCCAGCTAGAAATCAATAACTTAAAGACAACAGGAAAATCTCCAAACACCTGGAAACTACTTAATCCATGCGTCAAAGAGGAAGTCTCAAGGGAAACAAAAAGACACTGAACCAAATAAAAATGAAAATACAACATATCAAAACTTGGGGACACAGCTAATGCAGCGCTGAGAGGGAATTTTATAGCATTAAATGCTTACACTAGAAAAGAGAAAAAGTCTCAAATCGATAACCAAGCTCCCACCTAGATAAAGAAGAGCAAATAAACAGAAAGCAAGCAGAAGGAAGGACATAATAAAAATAAGAGCTGAAGTCAATGAAACTGAAAGCAGAAAAACACAGCAGAGAAAATCGATGAACAAAAAGCTAGTTCCCTGAACTGATCAATAAAATTGACTAACCTCTAAGTGCTCAATGAAGACCCACCTCCTCGTCTCTCCTCTCCCACCTTTTCAGACATAAGCTGGTCCCTGGGCAGCACTTCACAGTCTTCAGAGCACTGCTGAGTCCATTGTCTCATGGGATCATCAGCAAAACTCTTGATCACTTTCCCGTTTTACACTGAGGAAATTGATGGGCAGAGGGGGAATTGTGCTTTGCTCAAGATCTCTCAGTGGCAAGGAGCAGGACATTGCCAGAACAAGACTGGTTGGTCTTTCCCCACCTTCACTCTCAGTAAACATCGGTGTGTCTGGGGTAGGACACCAGGGACTTGTGTTCCTTCCACAGAAAAGCCCCTTTCCCTGCTCAGGTTGCAGCAGGAATGGAACTTGAAACCTGGCAGAGTCCCCATGCTGACAAGGGTAGCTGTGAAGAGGACTCTCAGCTGCTTCACTCCCCTTTGTTCATTCACTCATTGACTGAGGTCGAGGGAGATGGGAAGTTCTAGAAGACCCTGACCACGTGTGAGGATTGTTGTAGGCATTGATGCCAGAGCTGACCGCCTGAGTTGAATCCCAGCCCTCTCCTATCTGTGTGACATTATGCAAATTAACTTGACCTCTCTGAACTCCAAAGTCCTCGTCTGTATATTGGGAATAATGATAGGCTCTACCTCACAGGTCTGTGGTGAGGACAAAATGGGATGATCTGGGCACAGCTTTTAGCCCACCACCCAGCACTACAATACCCAGTAACTGGCTGTTTTTGTTACTGCTGCTGCTGCCGTTTTAATGTTGTTGTTGTCAGGGTGATGATGATGTTGTTGATGTTGTGGTAAATGATGACGTTGTGGATGTTGATGATGATATCGTTGATGGTGATGATGTTGTTGATGATGTTGTGTTCATGCTGCTGCTGTTGTTAACAATGATGGTGACATTGTTGATGATGATGCTGATTTTGCTGTTGATGTTGTTTTGTTGATAATGTGATATTGTTGACCATAATGATGTTGTTGATGATGTTATTGGTGATGGTGTTTATGACGTCGATGATGATGTTGTTGTCAATGTTGATGTCGCTGATGATGTTGCTGATGTTGAAGCTGATGTTGTTGATATTGTTGTTGACGATGATGTTGATGATGTTGATGTTGACGATGATGTTAATGTTGTTGTTGATGTCATTGATGATATTGTTGTTGGTGATGCTGATGTTGTTCATGTTTATAATGATGTTGATTATGTTCTTGTACTGTCATGCATCTGTCCTCATTTTGCCTGGAATTTGATGCCATCTTACTGCTTCAGCCACTGTCTGAACGATCTCTAAGCCCATTCCAATGGTCACTGCCTCTGAAAAGCCTTCCCAGACCTCTTTCCAGCCCAGGTCAGTTTAGATGCCCCTGCATCCAGGACCACTTGGCGCCTTATGTAGACCTGTTTCAAGCACTGATAAGGTTGTAGCCCACCAACTTTGGCAGGTTCTGTCTCCTGCAGTGATCAGTCTGTCCTCTGTGAGGGCTGAGTGCTGGGGCTCCACACCATGCTCCTCATGGTGTAGCTGCTGCAGGAATCCTTGCTTGAGGACAGAATCTGTAAATATGAGACTGAGGGAGGGAGCAGCTGAGTGGATTTGTGAAAGGCTTGCCCAAAGTAATGCAGAAATAAGAAACCAGAATTAGCTGTTAGAAGCAACATGGTGCAGAAGGAACTGCACTGTGTTGGGATCCAGTCCAACCAGAGTTTGATGCCCCCCCTTATTAGTTATGTGGCCTTGGGCCTCAATCTGTTCATTTGTAAAATAGAAATCATAATACCTGCTTCATAGAAATATGATAAGGACAGACTTTGAAAGGGCCTGTGAAATTACCCAGACCCAGGTGGCTGCTCATTAATGAGGACTGGCAGGTAATACAGACCCAGGCTGTCTGGGTTCAAAATGCAGCTCTGCCCCTCAGTTGCTGTGTGACCTTGAACAACCTATTTAGTCTCTCTGTGCTTTAGTTTCCTCAACTGTGAAATGAGGCGAATAATAGTCGCTGCCTCAGAGGTTGTTGTGAGAGTTAATTGGGTTAATATACACAAGGCCTTAAGTAGTGCCTGAGTTATTATGGTAAGTTCTGCTAACATGTTCACTGTTGCCATCACAGTCATGCGCCACATAACGACGTTTTAGTCAACAACGGACCGCATATTTGACAGTGATCTCGTAAGATTAGTACCATCTAGCCTGGGTGTGTGGTAGGCTATACCATCCAGGTTTGTGTAAGCACACTGTGATGTTCACACACGACAAAGCAGCCTAACGACACATTTCTCAGAACATGTCCCCATCATTAAATGACACACAGCTGTATTCAGAAACCTCTGGCCCTAGGCCTTCCACAGACTGAGCACCATGGGGAAACTGAGGCAGGCAGCCACTAGGCAGAAAAGGAGGCCCTTCCAATTCTGCCCGGGTCTAGCCTGAAGGAAACATTTGGACCCGGCACCAGGACAGCTCCATCCTCCAAACACTTATCTTTTCTGCTGTTCCTTCTAGTTTTTGCATTTTCCTTTGATTAACAGTTTTAATAAAGAGGCATAATTGTGCCTCACAGCAAATATCTGAAGAAGGCGGGGGGGACGTGCAAATAAAACTCCTTGAAGGAACTTGCCAAGGCGATGGCGTCTGCTGCTGCCCCCCACCTTCCCCCAAAGCACCCACAGTCAAGGCCACGATGAGGAAGATGAAAGCCCCGGTGCTCCCCCAGGCCGGGAGGAAACCGTGGCTCTGGACCCCACTGAAAGCGGCCCTCCTCCCGCCTGCCCAGCTCCGTCCAGAGACCATTAGCTGAGGAGGAGGGGGGCAGGGATCATCCAGAGAGGAAATCGCTCTGCGGACATGCTCCTTCGCTCAGCTAACGCTCAGGAGCCTCCCAGAGCTGCCCAGCGTGCAGGGAGCTGAGACTGCATAGCGCTTCAGGGAGCAGACTCGGCACAGAGGCCAGAGGGACCCCGGGGTGGACGCACACTCTGGTTCCCAGGCTCCAATTGGTACCTGATCCCGTCCCCCTCCTCTCCAGAGAGTCACGTTGAGCCCTGATCCTGGTCACAGGCTGAGACCTGACTCTGGACAGACACAGAGCCCTGTAACCCTAGTTACAGGCTAAGCCCTGAACCTGGACACACACTGAACTCTGACCCTGGTCACATGCTGAACCCTGACCCTGGTCACAGGCTCGGCCCTGACTATGATCGGGGGCTGATCCCTGACCCCAACCACTAACATGAATCCTACCACTGGCCTTCTGGAGCATCTGTGCCCAGGGCAGGTGGCGGGACATGGATGCCCAGGCACAGCCCTTTCCCTGTTGGCCACACCATGGGACGCTCATCCAGGTGACAGGGCCTCGGAGTCACTTCCCACAGGATGCCGTGTCACCTCTGTGGCTTATGGCCCATCTGGCCATTGCTCTCCCGGGACCCTGCTAGGGGGCTGCTCTCTCTGCCCCAGATTCTTACAGCCGAGCCGGTGTGAAAAGTTCAGGAAATCTCTTAAAGCAAAATGCTTTTCTGATGTTGGGCCTGAAATAGCTCTCCCCTTCCCCCACTTAATAAGCAGTTGTCCAGATCGTCAGTTCTATTTTAGAAATAAACGTCTGTTAGTGCTGTTCACCTTCCAGTGCGACTCAAGGTCAGCCCTTTGCCTCTGCTCCTCAGAAGAGCTGCCGCGGCCTGGGATGGAGGAGCCCCAGGGGTCTCAGGAGGGTCAGTGGGCCCTGGCGCCTGCCTGGGGGTGAGCGGGAGACAAGCAGCCGGTGGCGGGACCTGTGGCAGGGTGCAGCCCTCCTCTGGCTCCAGCCTCTACACCTGTCCACCCCCGTGGCTCACGGCGATACAGAGCCCAGGACTGAGCCTTCTACAAAGTGCTGTCACAGGCGGCTCATTTGGTCCTGTTGAGAGGAGGCCACAAGCCAGAGGGGAATGGCCACCACGAACCATGATGCAGATCGTGGGGCCTAAGCAAGGAGTGCTACCTGTGCAGGCACCGAGGTGGTGACAGCCCTGGAGACCGGCATTGTAATTAGTCCGTTGGGCAAGGTGCTCAAGTTCACACAGCTGGCAGTGGGTCCAGATCCAGAGCCCGGATCTAACCCTGGTCCTGCTATGAGTCCCCCGGGAAGCCTGGTTCCTGGGACCAACTTCATAACTAGCAGGATCCAGTGCAAAACGAAAATACGGGGCCCTTGCTTTAAGATTAAGAATTTTTAACACAGCAACATCAGAGCATTAAACCAAGTGAAGGGCCCTTCCAAACATGGAGCCCTGTGTGACTGCCCAGGTCACCCACCTGTGAAGCCAGCCCTGTTGGTCACATAACCTCTCCAGCCTGCTCAGTTTCCTTGTCTGTAAAATGGGTAGATTTGACCTCAGCTCTGCTGAGGGGGAGTTGAGTGAGAAACAAAGGGACAGAGAGATGGAGCAGCTTGCCCCGGGTCCCCCAGCAGCACAAGGAATGTGACAACTAAGGTTGTGGCTACTCATTCCAGCAGTTGAGACCACTGTGTCTGCTCGGTCATGTACCCAGGATCTCAGCCTGTGCTGAGAAAGCTGACGCCCCTGCAAGAAAGAAAACAACACGGAAGGGTGGTCTTTTCTTCAAAAATGAGCATTTGCTTTACTAACATGAAAGGGGAAACTGCTACATTGTCTCTGCCCCTCTGTAAGTGACAACTCCCATTCCATGCAGAATCAGAGGGGAAACTTTCTGGAATAATTTTAAATGACAGTTAGACTCAACACATGTAACATAACACACACGACTCAACTAAAGGGAGAACAATCAGAACAGTCATGTGTCAGTCAGCTATTGCTGCAAAACAAGCCACCCTAAAGTGAACAATTGCTTAAAACAGTACAATTGAAGCAGCACGATAGCTTAAAACAGTAGAATTTAACACTGAGTTCATGGGTCTACAGATCAGCGCGTGGTTCCTGTGGTCCCAGCAGGGCTCCTGCATCTGAGGTCAACCGTGAGCTGAGTTGGCGGCTCTGCTGGTCTTGGCTGAGTTCTCTCACTTGATTGGGAGTCAGCTAGCTGGGAGCTGGTCTAGAGTGGTCTTGACTGGGACAAATTGCCCCCCTCTAAGGGGTCTCATCCTCCAGTGGGTTAGCTGGGCATTGTCCACGTGGCAGTCACAGGGAGAGAGCTGGAGGTCACGGGTCCAGGCTGAGCTCGGACTCACACAGGGTGCACCCACTACATTGACAGGTGAGCCAGAGCCATCGTGCTCATCTCTTCCTAACCCACGTCCAGTGACGTCACATTGGCAGCTTGAAACCAGCCTTGGGGGGTGGAATTTACACCAAGGAAATCAGCACATGCTACAAATCGGGGGCTGGAGTGTTTTGGGGGGGAACTTGTTTATCAGCACACAACCGGTCATGTTTTATTGGCCAAACCGAAGCACAAGGCCAGCCCCAATCTGAGGGCTGGGGAGCAAATAGGATGACCGGCTCTCCTCAGTTTGCTTGGGATTGTCCCAACTTCAGCACTGAAAGTCCCATGTCCCCAGAACCCCCAGTCCCAGGGAAACCTCAAGGATGGGTCCCCTGGGAACACACCTCACCTCCTGATGGAGGAAGCAGCAGTCACGTTGTGAAAAGCCACAGAGCAGGGAAAGAAGTACATGCATATTTGCAATCCATCCTGCATGAGCCACGACCAAGTGCAAGTCCACACATGAGCGGCCACAGCAGCCACGTCCTGAACACTCCTGGACGAGGGCAACAGTAAGACCCCAGCACTAAAAGATGCACCCCAACTTCAGGGGAGATGAAATGTGGGAAAGCGATTGTCTTAGAACTGGTGAGACATGGTCTTTAAAGCCCTGGGCAGCGAGTTTAGGATGGGTGTACACAAGGAGAGGAAGCAATCGGTCCCCCGGGCCAGGCGGGCAGCCGACAGAGGACGCCTCCAGCCGGGCTCTGAAGAGCCGCACTCACTCCCGACTCCCAGAACAAGCAGCCAGCAGCCTCTTTTCTTTCTCCTGGTCAAGTACATATCTCGAATGGTCCTTTCAAGTCCAGCAGGCTGGGGCTGCGCTCAGCGTGGAGGGTCAGGGCAGCGATGCGTGGGGTCTCTCCGACTCGGGCACCCCTGGGGGCGACAGGGCCAGAGGTGACTAAGTATTGGGGCTTGAAAGGCTGTGGGTTGTAGGTTGGAATGGAAGAGAGAGGAGAGGAGAGAGCGGGCGGAGGGAGCGACACAGAGCTGGTGAGGCAACAAAGCAAAGAAGGCAGGTAACAACGTGAGGCCCGGAGGGCGACGGCCAGCCGAATGCCACAGCCGGCTCCAGGCTGTGTTTCTCAACCGGGCGATCCTGCCCCACAAGGGGACACCTGGCAACAGCGGGGGGCATTTTTGGTTGTCACCTGGGGGAGGGGAGCGTTACGGACATGTGGGTGGAGGCCAGAGATGCTGCTAACATCTCACAATGCAGAGCACGGCCCCCACAGCAAGGGATTACCAGGCCCCACACAGCAGCAGTGCGGAGGGTGCGAACCCTGAGAGGGGGGTCAGATTCCAGGCGGAGGGCACGGCAACAGTGCAGGACGGGGAGGAGCAGGCTCTTGCCCCTCGGTGACCTCGCCTGAGCCCTGGCCCCACCCCTCCTCCAATCTCTGTTCCAGCAGGTGCAGGGCAGCAGCCTCCCCTGGACAGTCCAGAGCCTGGGCTCCCAGCCCAAGAGGACAGGGCTCCCCACACCCCCCACAGCCCGCTGAGCTGACTCCGCCTCTGGAGGAAGCTGTTTGCTATTCTATCCCAGGCCCCCAGCACAGCTGGCTCCAGGCCCCCGAACGTGGAGAGGGGCTAACCTAATTGCACTAATGGTTTGTAATCAGATGTAATGGGGTGTTTGTACACACGAGCAAGCAGAGTGCAGGTGTGGAAGGCAAATCCCAAGGGGCTCCCGAAGGCTCATCCTGCCTGCCAGCTGAGGAGCGAGGGGGTCCCCCTAAGCGACTGCCCCCCGGGCCCTCCGCATTTCACAAAGAAGGCCAGCCATCTGCAGACCATGACAGCAGATTTCCAGATTTCTTGGTGCCCCCCAACCCTGTCTGCCGTTGACTCACAGCCCCTCAGGTTGGTGACTTGGAGAAAGCAGAACACGCGAGAGCCTGCAGAGCCGGGTTTGACTTTCCCCAAGTCACCAGCTCCCATGGACATGACAAGGAAGATGGAGCATCACTGTCCCCAAGATGCTCGTGGTCTGAGGGCTCTGAGACCACAGGGACAAACAGCGATCATGGCTGTTATTGTTGTTGTCGTAACCGGTCTTTATTGAGTGCTCCCTCCACCAAACACTGTATTATCACTTAACACCCGCAGCAGCTCCTTGTGGGGGGCGTGATACTATCATCCCCATCCACACATGAGGACCACTGAAGCTCAGGACGGTTCCCACAGCCACACAGCTACTAAGGGATGAGGCTGCACAGGGCCTGTGTTCCGGGGACCACGATTAATTTTGCTGATGCAGGCAAGGGTCAAGGCAAGCTTGAGGAGGAAGTACTGATTGAGCAGGGCTTTGTCGGATGTGTAGGAGTTGCCAAGCTGAGAATCGGGAGGATGTTGCCTTTACAAAGGCACAGGATGGACCAGGGACAAACCCGCATCCTACATAGCGAGAAGTGGACAAGGCTGGATAGGCAGGCCGGGAGCCAGGCTGGGGGTCCTAGCAGTTGGGATCAAGTTTCTGTTATGGAGAGATGGCTCTGGTGGCTTGGGTGAGAAAGACCACACACCGTCAGGGCTGGATGCCAGAGGCCGTGAGTGTCTAAGCTCAGGGGAGCAGAGAACAGAGACAGGAAGGGTAGTTGGGCACAGGCTCCAGGTTCAACACTTAGCTCTGCCACTAACATGCTGTGTCTCCTGGGGCAACTTCCTTACCTCTCTGAGCTGCAGCCCACTCACAGGGTTGTTGTGAGGCTTAGCAGGGTAAGACCCTTGAAGCAGCTAGAGCAGTTCCTGGTGCACGGACGGGCCCAGCACGTGTCATCCCAGCTGACACAGCAAGCTTTGGAGAACAGCTAGAGGATAGGGCAGAGGGCAACCCTGGTTGGCTGACATTAAACTTCAGGGTTCCATCCTGGTTTTCAGGCTCCACCTCTCTGGTGGGGAAAGGAAAGGCTGCAGGGTTTCAACCCAAACATCCGCACGCACGCCCCTGCATCCCAGAGGCTAAGATCCAGCGGTCGGTGCCGAGGGGTGCGGCTGGGTCCCCCCCCACCGCCGAGTCCCCAGGCAATTGACAAGCTATTGCCACCTGGGCCTGCTTCTCCTCTGCCAAACTCTGCTAACCAGCGCTCAGAGAACAAGCCCAGCCTCGGGGGTCCTTGCAAGAACATCAGAGAGGAGGAACCTGTACCAAGCCCTCCCCCGCTGGTGCCTAGTCCTCCTCAGGGGTGTCCATGTCACCCACCCGTCCACCCAGCCAGAACCCGGATACTGCTCCTGCCTTTTCCCTCTCCCTTGTCAACTCCATTGTGGGCGGAACTGTGTCCCTCAAAAGGTACATGGAAGCCCTAACACCCAGTACCTGGGGATGTGACCTTATTTGGAAATAGGGTCATTGCAGATGTAATCAGTTAGGATGAGGTCATATTGAATTAGAGTGGCCCTTAATCCAACGTGACTGGCGTCCGTATACGGACAGGAGAGCAGACCCAGACAGAGAAGCACAGGGAGACGCCGGCCATGTGACAATGTGACGGCAGAGGCAGACACTGGAGGGATGCGGCCACACGCCAAGGAACACCACAGACTGACAGAGCCAGCAGAAGCCGGAAGAGGCGGGAAGGATCCTCCCCTAAGGCTCTGAAGGGAGCGCGGCCTGCCCACACCTTGAGTTCAGACTTCCGGCCTCCAGACCCGGGAGAGAATGAGTTTCTGTGGTTTACACCACTAGTGTGTGCTACTTGGTTGTGGCAGTCCCGGGAATCTAACACAAGCTCCCACATCGAAACACTCATCCACCTCCCACTGCTCCCTCCCTGGGGCCACCCCGTGTCCGGCTGCCTCATCTCCCTCCTGGCCCCACCCCCTCCTCAGCCAAGTGCAACCTCATGTGAGGGCAGAAGGGAACAAGAGGAGGACGTCAGCACATCTGACCCCTCCCTTGGGGACCTGACCAGACAGCCTGGGCAGGGCATGGTGCGGGTCTGGGTGTGCAGCCCCCTCCCCTCCTCTGGCCACATAAGGGGAAAGAGCTTCGCCCTCAGGGCCCCCAGGGCCCCACACCAACTCCACGAGGAACACATCACCTACAGAGCCCACTGGACAGATGGCGAGAGCGGCACAGTCCAAATTCGAACCCAGGTCTCGGGCTCCGGAAGCATGCCTTTCCCCTGCTCAGGGATAGCAGGTGCTGGACATGGGCCCAGACATTCAAGGGGCTGCCACTGAAGCAAGGAGACAGATGCCTCCCCTACCAACTATATTCCAAGGTAGAGCCCAACACGAACTGTATTTCAAGGCATATTTTAGGGATGGAGGCAGCAGACTGTTGACACAGAGGAGGGGTCGCCCTGCCACCTCCACCACATGGGTGACCAAGTCCCCGACAGAGCGTGGGTTCTGAGTGGCACACAAGTCCTGTGGCCCGGATGTAGCTGCTCTATGTTCCTGCTCTGGCCAGGAGCCAGCTGAGGGGCCGCACCCTGTGCAGATTCCCAAGCTCCCCTGCTGTGCCATGGAGCCCAGCCCATGCCTGAGACCTGCCCCTCCATGCATCTGCACGGGGACCCAGCTCATCGTCACCTCCGCTCAAGCCACCTTCTTTGCCTCTCCCAGGGAGGCTTCAGGACTCCCCTCCCAGCGCTGCACTGCACCTCTGTAAGAGTCTCCTTCTCCATCTCGCAAAAACAGAATCCCGCCCGTGACGCCCAGGTGCTGGGGACAGAGTAGTGGGACCGCACCGGCCCTCGGGTGTGGAGTGAGCACCAGTGTGTGTGGTCAGAGAGAAACACAGGCTGGAGAAGTGTGCAGAGGATGCTCAGCCACGTACCGAAGAGCCAAGAAGGAGGGCATAGGAATATGCATGGTCATTTGCATACAGTTAAGAAACAATGGAATTTCAGAGCAAACTCTTGAGGAGGAAAATAATCTATGGCTAGAAAGGAAGCTGAAACAGGATGGAGCAGACAGCAATGGAAGCCGGGCCGGCGCCGTGCCAACGCCCCACGTAATTATGCAACAAAATTAAATTTTGAAAAGAACAACCTCTAAAGATTAAAAGCAAAACAAAACCAATGAAGCTAATAGTATATCGCATTGGTGCATAACAACGCGGGAGCATCCGATGTGAGTTTACAACACCGTGACGTTATTGTATGTCCCCGAGGGTTACACCCTCAGGACAAAAAGAAAACTCTCTAATGAGTCCCAGTAATCACATTGTTACTAATAATACTGGTATTGTTGTTCTGAAACTATCTTTATATAAAGATACAGTAAATACACAATGATTTTACTTATTAGGAACCAAGTTTGTCAGTGTGAGAGAAAGAAGATACAAAGTCAAGAAATCAAATAAAGTCCTATAAGCCTAAATTTGACCTTATTTTCAATAGTTCTTTTTTTTATTGTGAAATTTTTGTTGTACATTATTGTTTGTCAGTCACCATATAAGTGCATCCCTCCACCCCCCACCCCCCTAGCCCCTGGTAACCACCAAACAGTTCTGTCTGCGCGTGTGTTGGTTTATCTTCCACATATAAGTGAAATCATGCCCTGTTTGTCTTTCTCTTTCTGGCTTATTTTGCTGAATACCCTCCAGGCCCATCCATGTTGTTGCAAATGGGACAATTTTGTCTTTTTTTATGGCTGAGTAGTATTCCACGGTATATATACCACATCTTCTTGATCCAATCATCAGTCGAGGGACACTTGGGTTGCTTCCATGTCTTGGGTATGGTGAATAATGCTGTGATGAACACAGGGGTGCATAAGAGGTGTGCATAAGCCTCTTTGGATTGTTGATTTCAGGTTCGTGGCGTAGATACCCAGTAGTGGGATAGCTGGGTCATCAGATATTTCTATTTTTAATTTTTTGAGGAATCTCCATACTGTTTTCCATAGAGGCTGCACCAGTTTGCATTCCCACCAGCAGTGGATTAGGGTTCCCATTTCTCCACAGCCTCTCCAGCGTTTGTTGTTTTTCGTCTTGGTGATTATAGCCATTCTAACGGGTGTGAGATAATATCTTAGTGTGGTTTGATTTGCAGGAGCAATGCCTTTTCCTCCCCCAGCCTGATGACAGTCCTATGCCATTTCCCACTAAAAGACCCAGGTTCCTTGGAGAAATGGCGATTGCAGGGCTGGTGCTGGGAGCCTGGAGTGTCATAGCACAGAGAGCAAGGGAGCAATTGAAGACTCCAGGGCCCTGCAGAGGGGCTCCGGGATCAGGTTGAAGAGGTTTCCACAAACCAAAGATGGGTAATTTAAGTATCCACACAGATTATAACTGCAACAAACTGAAACATACCAAAGATGTCCAAATTCCTGAGTCCAAATGACCAGGGAAGGCCTCAGTGGAAACCGTTGGCAGATGCAAGAAAATCGACTCAGTATTTCCAAAACAGGTAAATAAAAGAGGAGAATCAGCATGTCCCCAAAACACGTCATCTCAAACTGCACATCCCGGTCTCTGAGAGTTGGCGAGTAGAGGCTTCTCTGGGGGAAGAGTTCCGGCCCATGATGGCAGGGGGGTGGTGGGATGCTACCGCCGTTCTGCGACGCCTGAAGAACCAATGCACGGGTGCAGTGGTGGTCAGTGGCCGGCCGCCGCCATCACGGAGGAGAGCGATGGGAGACGCTGTGCCCCTCTGAGGGACCAACACCTGACACTAGTCCCCACTGCACTGGAGACCCGGGTCAGAGGAACCGGAGCGATGAGGCCCTGTACGCGTCAGCAAAGTCCAGGCTGGGAGGCTCGGAAGGACAGAAGACCTGTTTCCTCAACAAATAAATTGCAAAGGAAAAAGAGAGTGAGCGAGATGGAGGGGCATCTATAAACTGAGAGATCTGGGAAGCTGTCAGTTGCATGTGTGCTCCTTATGTTGAAAATAACTTTAATAAAAATCATGTAACAACACATTTATGATTTAATCAGGGAAATCTGAAATCTGGCTGGACGTTGGATAATTTTAAGGAATTACTGTTCTTTCCTTTAGGGGAGAACAGTGTCGTGATTGTGTTTTTAAAAGCCCTCATCTTTCAGAGATATGCTCTGAGATGTTTATGGGTAAAGGATGAGTAGCTGTCTGTGTTGTGACGTGGAAAACATTCGTAATTTATAACTTCAAGTGAATGTAGCATGCCACAGATCAGTGCATCGAATGTGCTCCAATTTGTGTTGTGAAGAAAAGAACAGAGCTGGATGTTTACATAGCATCATGCTTGCTTGTGCCTAGAGAAAGATCTGGAAGAACCATACAGGATGTTGGCACTGGCATCTCGGAGAAGTAGCTAAGTGAGAACGGGGAGGTGAGACTTTCACTTTTTACTGTCGGTAAATTTTTTTTGTGGAGGAAAATGAAGGGAAGTCACCATCTTGCACCTCCAATGAATTAATGGACATGGGCATTGATCACTCCAGTGGCCACCGTCACAGGACACCACACCCACTGTGCTGCTGCTGGGAGACCCCAGCGCCGCCTGCGAACATGGACCCGATCCGACCAGCTCCAGGCCCAACCACCGGGCATGGAACCACGACAAAGGGGTCCAATCTGCAAACCCGGGAGGCAGGCACCCACAGACCGACCACCAGTTTTTGAACCACTGTGTTATAAGGGGGAAAACAGAGAAAGGAAAGGAAATCCATAGATTAAAAGAGGCCCTAATGTCAGAAAATGTAATCCTCAGACCTAATTTGGATCCGGACTCTAATAAGCTTTAAACAAATGTGAGACAATAAAGCAATGGGAACACTGTTGGGTATCGGATATTGAGCAATCGTTGCTATTTTAGGGTGATGATATCGTGGCGATGTTTTGTAAAAGAATCTTGTGTTTTACAGGCACATATTGAAATAGGAAGAGAGAGAATGAGGTGAAGCCTGGGATTTGCCTCAAAATAGTCGAGCGGCGAAGCGGGTGGGGGTCCCGGCCCAGGCGGCTCAGGACGGGAGCAGTTCATTACAGTTCTCTCCACCCAGCCTACGTGGGGAGTTTTCCATAACAGTTACAGTTATTACAACACTACTTACAATAATTCACAATTATTTTTTAAAGAGGGGCTGTGGGGAGGCATGACAGGGTGACATACGATTTCCGTGTTGGAGGGAAAGCGGCGGATCAGTCACCAGCTGGCGGGACTCGCTGGCGAGCTGGGGCCACACGCCCAGCTGCTCTGAGCCCTCCTGCGCCTCATTTCTAAAGCAGAGGTGACAGCGCCCACTCAGAGGGTGACCATGAGGATGAGGCAGCGAGGGACAGGTGTGAAATGCTCAGGACCCAAGACAGAGCCAGCACGCAGTAGATGGCAACTTTAGGAAAACTCCAGAACAGTCAGGCCAACTACGGAGGAAGCAGGAGAGGGAGAGGGGGTCAGGGAGACTGGAACAGACAGGGGGAGATGATGGGGCCTGCGTGTCCCTGCTGCTCCCAGGCACTGAACGCCCCTCACCCTTTTGGCACTGGGTTAATCCCTCGAGCTCAGAAGCCACCTCATGTGCCAAGAGAACCCTCCGTCCGTGGGAGGAGACGGCCAGGGTGCCTTCCTGGAGTCCACAAAGGGTAGACTGTGGGCAAGGTTTTCCTGTTGCTCCCAGGTAGAATCTGTGTCCTAGGCCCACCAACCTCCTCACGCCAGGCAAAAAGTGAGGCACTGGCCAAAGCTAGAAGGTGCCACCACCTCCAAGAAGCCCCCGTTCCTCCCTCCAGCTGAGCAGAGGGTGCCCCTCCACTGCCAGCCCCACTTCTCACACAGGCTCCTGCCATCAGGGCTGAGCTAGACCCAGCCAACTCATCTCCCTGATTCCCGCACCCCGCCTGCCCCTGGGCTCTGTGCCCGTGCCCAGTGGGGAGTCTTGACTGCTGCCCCCATGGCCCCATCCCCTAAGGCCCCTCTTGGCTTGCCCCAGGGCGAGGTCCAGGCTGTGGCACGGCCACCATCACCTGTGACTGCAGAGCCCGCCCCACCCCATCATCGGCTCCCCCATCTGGACTCCACGAAGCTTCACTGGGGGCTAGGATCTTTCCCCGAGGCTGCCCCAAGGGGTGGGGTGACGGCTGGGGAGCCACTTTGATGAGTGAGAGACAGGAGAAGAAAGAGCTGGCAGACACCTTCCTCCACAGGCCCCTGTTCTGACTCTGGGGGGCCTCTCTCCTGCAGAGGACCTTGGTGAGGGAGCAGCCTCGTCCCTGCGTCCCCGCTCCCTTGCCCCACCTTCCCTTCCGCGCACCGTGGAGCCCGGGCTTGCACCCCAATCCAGCCTGGGCACACATCCAGCTTCAGGCTCTGAAGTGTGGGCCTCCCTGCACATCCAGCACCCAGGTCACCCAGACAGGGCTCGTCAACACTAGTTCACAGGGACAAACGAGGTCCCTGCCCCCAGGCCACTCACACGGGGACCCGATAGTGTCACCATCTCTGGGACTTAGTCTCCGAGACCAGAGGTGGTCCATGAGAGAGAGAGGTCATTTGGTTTCCACTAAGATGAGACTGAGACCTGAGACCCCAAGGATTTTTCACCATTTAGCCTTTTTTAAAAAATCATCTATGGAAATACAGACATCGTCCACCCCGAGGAAAACTGGCACCTAACCTGGTCTCTACCATCAGCAAGTTAGCGGTTAGCTGACTGCCACTGGCGGTGGCTGCAGATTGCACAGGCTTGAAGCAACTCTGGTGGAGTCTGGCCCCATCGGCCCCCCAGAGGGAGAACCTCCTCTCGAGTCGGCATGGCAGGTGGCCGCCTAGCTGCTGTGAAGGAGGCAGGGCAGCAGGCACTCCAGCTCCAGGAGCTCGTCCTTGGTGAGAGAGGCCTCCTCTTTCTGGGCACAGGCCCCCGACCATCCCTGTGGGGTCCTGCGTCTCCCACCACGGGCCTCACCATTCCCCATTGCCCTCGTCCACCTGTCCTCCCCACTAGCCCAGGAGGGCCTGGGAGCTGGGCTGTGTCTAGTGCCCCGTCAGGAAGTCAACGCTGGTTGGATTGAAGATGACTTGTGCTGCCAGGCAGCAGAGGGAGGGTCCTCCAGGCGTGGGGCTCGTGGCGTCTGGCCTTGGTGCTAACACAGGCATTTCCCCCATCGCCTCCCAGAACATCTGTCTCCCCTGGCCCCTCAGAGGTGGTATCTTCCCCTCCTGCTGGTTTCGCAGCCCCTGCATTTACATGGAGCCCACATGGTCAGGTTGCACAGCCCCTCGCCTGCCCCTGGTCCACGTCCCTGGACACGGAGACCAGCTGTGCCCAACCTCCTCTCACCAGCTCTCCAGGCGCCCCAGATCACGGTTAAGTCTCCCCTCATTGCTTTCATCTCTGCGCTAAACCCTGCACTTGCTCAGCCTGTCCTAATGGAAGTCTTCCAATCTGGGGCCCACTCCCGCAAGGCCCCTCCAGCCCCTCTCAAGTTCTCCGTGCTCCACTTCAAGCCCAGCTCCTCCAGCTCAGATAATGGCCTGGGGAGCGGAAGCAGAGCAGAGGATCACTTCGTGCTCTGGGCTGTAGCGCCAAGAGCAATCTCCCAGAGCGAGCGCAAGTGGAGGCGTGGGGGAGTTTATTTTTAATTGAACTCTACACATCGGAGCAGAGAGAGGGCCAGCACCCCGGTTCCCGTGCGCCGGGCACCAGCCTGTTAACCCTGCAAAGCCACACAGTGGTCTTCATCCCCACCCTACAGATGGTGAAAGCCAGGCTCAGAGAGATTCTGCAACCTGCCTGAGCAAGTGGGAGACGAGTAAATGCTCCTCAGAAGGGCAAGGGAAGCTTTGGTGGTGGACTGCCCGGCGAGCGCCCAGCCCCTCCCTCCTCCTGAAGCCGCTGGCGCCCTGGCTTCCCTCTCTCTGTGCTCGGACCGGGCCTTCTGAACTTGGACATCATGGAATCCCACCTGTTCGCCATACAGGTGGGGAAACTGAGTCCAGAGAAAGGTGAAGGCGAGCCCAGGCTCTCTGACTCTGGGTCCCCATCCTTCTCAAGGGGCTGCGTGCCCCACTTTGGCTACCTCCACCCCCCTCTGGGCCTCAGTTTCCCCATCTGTAAAGAGGGTCTGTTAGGCCCGCCCTGCAGAGCTGCTGGGAGGCTATGCAGGCTGTGCATGCTCAGTGTTGGGACGACGCCTGGCCCTGATGGACCACTGGGGAACGAGACCCCTCTGACCTCCTCCACCCAGCCGTAGCCACCGGCCTGCCTCTTCCTGCGCCAGCAGACCCCGCTTGGGGGCTGAAGCCGGGGAGGAAGGGGGAGACCATGTGGGAGAAAAGTCCCACCGTGAGGGGCTTTGCCGGCCTGAACGTCTGTCATGTTCCTCTGCAAAGGACGAGATCCGCTGGTTATTAAGCACGCGCGGACCCGCAGACTGCCGCCGGGAGATAAGGAAATCTTCCGCAGGACAACTGTGGGATGGAGCTCTCATCCTTTTTTTTTGGTCTTTTGCTTCTTCTCTCAACTTGGGTATTTTCAAGCTTAGATGTGACTGCTCTAATCGAACCAAGAGACCAGCAGGAGGAGGCGGATTTGCTCAAGGAAAATGGGAAGTTAAAAAAAAAGGAGGCGGCGGGGGGTGCAGAGGGGGACTTATCCTCCAGGTTGGGTGGAGATGACGCAGTGCCAGCTCCAGGCCGCCAACACTTTATAGTAGAAACGTGGCCATGCCTTCAGTCACCTCTAACCTGAGCGAGGAGATGGGGCCCCACCTCCGGGAGGCCCCAATCTGATGGCAGAGGCAGAGGCGCACTCTGGGGAGATTCCAGGCCGATGAGGTGGCACAGCCGCCCTGGGTGACATCGGCGCCACGGGAAGCTCCCACACACCCCCAGAGGACCTCGGGCGCTCCTGCAGCGTGGACGTGCCGTGCAGGGAAAGGAGGCCTACTGCGTGTCCACGCTGTGTGGCCAGGGCCTCCCTCTCTCGGACGCACGCTGCTGCCCCGCCAGCCCTCTGAGCAGGTCCCTCTGTCCTCGATGCCCCTCCTAGCCCACAGCCTGCGAGTGCACCGCAGAGCACGCCCACAGCCTGAGTCACCTCTCCGGGTGACAGAGTGACATGTTCTTGCTGGGGAGCCCAGGCGAGGGTGGGGGGCAGGGCCCATGTGGCCGCCGCTCCTCCAGTTCCCCCCCCACAGCTGTCCTCGCCACATCCAGCTCGTGGGCTCGGGGAACACTGTCCCTGAGCCCCTGACAGAGCGTCATCTCTGCCTCCTGTGGTTACAACTGTCCCTTCCACGGAGAGTGGGCAAGCTTCGCCAACCTCAGGTGGAGGCCCAGACAAGGCCACGTCCCCCAGAGAAACAGGGTGCTTTCTTTTAACCTCAATTCCTTGTGCACACAGACTCCACTGTACACAAACTCACTTCTGGAAACATTTTCAAATGTGACCACTGAGGTTTGAGCTGCAACAGCTCCCTCCCTCTCACTCTGTCTCCCTAAAAAGCTTACCAGCATCTGGCACCTCAGAGCCTCCCCACATGCCGTTCCCCTGCCCAGAATGTTTGTCCCTGCACTCTTCATAGAGTGGCTGGCCCCTTATCCTCTTTGAATTTGCTACATCCTTGTCTCCTCCTCCAGGCAGCCCTCTGAGACTACCCCTTCCAGTGCTCCTGTCTGGACCCTGCTGCTCTCCCTCGCCTCCTCAAACACTCAGGATTACACACTTGAGTTTGTCTGCCTCGTCCCTCCAACCAGAACACCAGCCGTATGAGGGCAGGGGCTGTGCCTTGTTCCCCAGGGTTTGGCCCCTGGTAGGTGCCTCATATAGATACATATGTATATATACAGAGAGAGAGAATGAATGAATGAAGTTGTCTCTGAAATCTCTCTGCCACCACCCCCTCTCCCTCAGGTCACCCCCACTGGCCACAAGCACATCACAGACACCTCCTCGCCACGTCAGGGGTGTGGGCCCTCCCTCAGTGGCCCCCGTCCATGTGCTAGCCCTGGCCACTCTCCTGCCACAGGAGGTTGGGGGGGCATTACCACAATATTTTGTAGCCGCTCCACTCACAGGAGGGGTCTCCTTCCCCACCCCGAATCTGGGCTGTGGTGACTCGCTCTGACCACAGACTGCGGCGGAGGTGACGCTGTGTGAGTGCCGGGGCCCAGGCTCCAAGGGGCTGGCAGTGCCCCCTCTCCCACTCTTAGAGGCCAGCTCCAGGCAGAGAAGCTCCACTGACCGCTGCCCGATGAGGGCCACGTGGCGAGACCTTCCACCTGGAGGGAGGATGGCCATGTGAGAGACCCTCCGTGTGGAGGGCACCAGGCTCCCAGCCCAGCGCTGGCCACCGGGCACCTCCTCATGTGGACGAGGCCTCTGGGCATTCCAGTCCTGCTGAGCTCCCAGCTGACTGAGGCCCAGTCAGTGACGCCAGCTGACCCCACAGGAGCAGAAGAAAACCCAGCTGACTGACAGAATGGTGAGAAATGGTAAATCTCCACTGCTCTAAGCTCCCAGTTTGGGGTGGTTTGTCATGGGGCAGCAGGTAGATGAGGGGACACTTCCCACCCCTCCCCACGGCCCTCGTCCGAATCCCCACATGAAACCCTTGTCTCCCACTTCAGCCACCACAGAGGACGGGGGGCAACGAGGGGCTTTAGAAGTAATTTAGCAGGATGAATGCGGAACCTGCGAGCGGGCTGAGCGCCTGCCCCCGGCCACTGCCCCGGACCACGGTGTGGTTGCCCACGTTTCAGAAACTCCCTACCAATGCACACCGGGGCATCGATCGCGCCGCCCGGCTCTGTCCTGGAAGCCCGTGCACTGCGGGGGCCTCTCTGAACCCCTCGGTTTAGGACTCCCGGAGGGGCCTCAGGAGCCGCTTGCAGGAGGTGCCTTCTCGCACGTGCCCTAATGGGATCACAGTCTTTAAACAAGAGAGCTTCTCCTTCGTAAACAAGACACAGCGCAGGGGCTGCCCTCTCCCCACCCTCTTCACAACCCCCTGAGAGGCACAGAAGTCAGGGTTCTGTTGGCTGCAAGTGACATGCACCCAACTCAAACCAGCTTGAGAAAAAAAGGGGAGAGGTGTCAGGTGGGGTCCATCAGAACACAGAAAACAAGCTGGAATTTTCAAACAGAGGGAACATGATGCCAGTGAGTCTTCACACAGGGAGGGGGCAGGTGTGGAAGAGCCGAGAAGCCAGTCAGGGGACACGGAGGCCGCCCAGAGATGAGCAGCGGCAGGACGGGCCCCCACCTGAGCAGGAGGGAGGACGGGAGGTGGGGTCTCCGGAGAGGGTGCCTGCCACGCCACGTGGTGGGGCTGCCCCAGGAAATGGGCCTGGTGGGGGCACCCAGCAGGCCCTGGAGCCAGAGGAGATCCACCTGTGCCACCAAACAGGCAGCGAGGAGGGTGAACACATCTCCTCCTCCGCCGGCCGGTGTCCCTGCTGGTCCCCAGTGGCCCGACCCTCAACACTGTGGAGAGGCTGGAAACCTCCACCAAAACCGGAGTCCAAGAGAAAGGGGGACTCTGGGCAGACCCCACAGCACCTGGCCCTGCAGTGGCTTCCGTGCACTCGGGATAGAGGCCGAACTCCTGAATGCGCCCTCCCTGGGGCCCCTGCTCTCAGCTCACCAGCTCAGAGTCCCTGCCTCAACAGAGGTGAACCTCTCAGCTCCTTCCTGCCCCATGGCCTTTGCCCACACTGTTCCAGGCACCCGTGCCCCCCCATGTTGCCTGAGGACCCCTACCCTTACAGGTCCCCTTCCCCACGATGCCTTCCCTGACCTCCAGGTGGAAAGGCGGCCCTTCCTGCTCCTCGCCACCTGTGGTCCCCCGGGCGGTCCATCTCACATCTGCTGTCTCGCTGTACTATGTGCACTGTGCATGTGACAAGTGTCTCCCTTTGCCAGGGGGTCACTGCTCACAAATCCCTGAAGGGCTGGAGCCAGAGAGAGGCAGGCCTGTGGGGAGCTTGTGGTTGGTCTTAGGCGGAATTCTCACAACTGAAAGACAGCAGGGAGGAAGGGCAAGAGGTGTGCCCGGCACCCTTCACAGGCCGCCCCGTCCGGTCCTCCCATGGGCGCGGGGCAGGGGCATGTCAGCAGGCACAATTATCCTCAACTCCTTTATTAGTAAACTGCGGCGGAGACTGTCCTGTAAGAGTGTCTTGGGTTGTCTTGCAGCAGTAGGTAGTGAGCCCCACATCGTGGGAAGCATCCAAACCGAGGCTGTGGGCATACATGGCATGGATGCCATGGAATATTCTCCAAGATTCTCTGGTTCTCGAAGGACCTCCGAGGTGCCAATGGCACAGCTGGTTGCCAGGGACAGGAGGAAACACACGGAGAACAGGGAAGCTCAACCAGCTAGCTCCACTGGGGGCCAGGGCCGGGTGCTGAGCCCTCGCGGACAGAGCAGGTGGGACGGGGCGTGTGGACACTCCGGTGTGCGGCCGAGACCTGCCACGAGCTCCAGCAGAGGGAGAGGCAGGCGGCTGCGGCCGCACCTCCCTGTCCACCCACCCCCGCTCCGCCTGGAGGCGAGGCAGCTCCAGAAATGCCCCACGGACACGGGCGGGTGTGGCCTTGGGAGCAGAAGCCTGAGGCAGAGCCGGGCTGCAGGGAGCTAGCTGGGCCACCACTGCCACCCAGAGGCTGGCCGGGAGCCAGGCTGCCAGGCACGGGGACAGCCCTAGAACATGTCCAGCCAGGCCAGCAAGGCCCCCAACTGGGAGAGGGGCACGTGGCGGCCCAGCAATTCCTTCCACAAGCCCAGGGGGGCTTCAGGTCAGACCCTACGGCCCAGAGAGGGCACGGAGTCGCCCCAGGACCCAGAGAGCCAGCCGGGGCAGGCACAGCCTCTGCACCCTCCGCCCACTCACTCCCAGCAACCAGGTGGCGCCTCCGCCTCATCAGGAGCCGCCTGGGCTGGGGTGGGGGTCTCCGTCTCATGGGGGGAGAGACCTGCTCCTCCCTGGGCCTCAGCAGCCTCCCTGGACGGGGCCCCTGAGCCTGCGACGCTCTCCGAGCTGTGCCGGGGCCGCTGACAGCCTTCCATCCAGTCTCACGGCATCTGCTTCCTGTCCATGGTTCCCTCCTCCACGCAGCCCCGCCGGCTTCCCGGCCTGCACCGTGCAGACCCGTCTCTCCCTCCCCGACCTGGGCCGAGGCCGGGCCTGGCCCGTTTGTCACACTTTGCCAGGAGAAAAGTCGTACAAACAAAGACGTAAACCGGTCCCCAATGCATGGGCTGGTGGGGCTGGTTTCCCGGGGACAGGAGGGCTGGAAGGAGCGGACACACCCCGCACGGCAGCCCGGCCCCTCGGACTCCCTTGGCTGCCCCCAGAGCACCCCACCCAGGCCTCAGCTCTCCACTCCCCACAAACCTCTGCACCTGCACATCCCGGGCCCCCTGCCTCTCAGGAACCTGACACACCTGGGCACGGGTGGGGCGTCAAGGCCCCTGTGCCCGGCGGGCCTGCCTGCCCCGACCACTGCCGATTTACAGATGAGGACGTGGAGGCCACGGAGGGGATGTGACTTCACCATGGCCCGACCAAAGCCAGGCCCCTTCAGGCCAGCCAAGAACAGCGTCCAGCATGGAGGAAGGAGACCAGAAGGGCCACCGGGGGCCCCAGCTGGGCTCAGCCACGGGGCCGTGGGGCTTGGCGGCACCAGCCACTGCCCCTCAGAGGAAACTCGTGCCCAGCCAAGGCGTCGCCCAGAAGGACAGACGGTGAGTGACATCCTTCCCGCGGCCTCTGCCACCTCCAGGCCAACCTCATGACTTCAGAGTCACCCTCTCCTGCAGCAACAGCTGACCCCGGGTTCCTAGCGTGACCGGTGGAGACGGGCACCCAGGATTCCTCACCTCCAGTGTGGGCCTCAGCTGTGCCCATCACCCCGCGGAGCCCTGTCCTAACTGCAAAATGACAAAAGGTGTCCACTCCGGGGGCTGCTGCTCCCGGGTTGTCAGCGCGCCTGCATCGCATGGCTGGAGCGAAGGCCCTGGCACCGAGGAGGTGTGTGACGGTCCTTCCTTCCCCTCACCATCTTAGATCCGGGAATGCAGGGGCCAAAGGGGCCTAAGAAACGTCATTAATGCAAATCCTCCCACACACGTCTCAAACGGGAAATCAGGCCCAGAGCAGGGACGCGGCCTGGTCCCCGGGACTCAGCTGGGTGAGCCCTTGTTCCCTGGTCCCCAGTCCTTCCCATCAAACAAGTTGGTCTCTGGCCTATGACAGTCCATGCTGTGCCCTGGGCCTCAAGGAGGCCGAGGAGGCAGGTCGGGGACCCAGACCGAGGGATCCGGCTGTTGGGGTCCACGTGCCCGACCCAGCAGCATCCAGAAAGACTGGAAGGAAGGGACAAAGCTCTCGTCATGGACTAGACCGTGGCAGGCGTTGGGCTGATCCTTAGCGGACATTCCTTCTTTCTATCCTCACAACCACCTGGGGGGGGCGGTCATACTCTCCCCAATTTACACAATGGGAAACTGAGGCTCAAGGTCCTGACCTGACCACCAGGAAGCAGACCTGGGGAGGGGATGCCGGCTGGAAGAGCCGCCAAACTCAAGCAGTTACCACAGAGGACCCCAGCCTGCTCTGATACACACCAACGCACAGGCCCAGGACCACACAGCCAGGCTCCGAGCCACGGCGTTAGTGCTGTTACTGTTATTATTATTCTAGAGTGGTCGCGGAGCAAGCGTCAGCTTCTCCTCCTTTTTCTCACGGTGCAGTTCGGGCAACATCCTTGTGGTTGCTTGAATGATGGCAGAGCGGTGGGGGGGAGGTAAACGCCAGGGTGGGCGAGCATCCTGCAGCGCATCCAGGTGAGCGTTGACACTTCAATTTTACCAGAATAAGAAGAATGATAACATCGCATCGGCCACCACTGACGACCACTGCCAGATGCGGCTTTCTGGGGCCCCGGAGGGGGCGGTGTCCTCAGCCGGGAGGTTATGCACACAGACAGCCATCCATAGTACTTAAATGACAGCCCCCAAACCGGGCCGGGCGCCTGTCCAGATCTGGCCAGGGAGCTGGCATCCACAGGCCCTGCTTCAGAAGGTGTCACAGCAGGGCCACCGACAGGCCTCACCCCGGGCCAGCTGAGCTGCCACCCCCTAGGAAGGCCCTGAGTCTGCGGCGTGCGGGAGGGAGAGGGAAACGGACCCCTGCCCAGCAGAGGGCAGAGGGGCAGGACACGTCTAGAACTTCACCAAGGCAATGAAACCTACAGGCCAATGACTCCAACCCCTTCATTTTGTAGACTGAGTACTGAAGATCAGACAGAGTAAGCAACTTGCCCAAGGTCACACAGCAACAGGATGAAAATTAAGTCCAGGGTTCTACCTGCCCGTCTAGGGCTTTAGCCGTGCACTTGACCCACCAAATATCTAATTGCCAATCAGAGAGGAAGCCTAAAATATCAGCAGTGGAAAGGCCACAGACATCATCCACCCACTCACCCAAAATCCATTTATCCAGCCATCCTCCCGTCCACCTACCCACCCACCCATTCATCCATCCATACGTCCTTCCACGCCTTCATCCAACCTCCCATCCACTCCCACCCACCCACATACGCATCTCCATCCGTCTACCCATCCACCCTCCACCAACTCTTCCATCCATCCCTTCCCCCATCCACGTATCCATCCACCAACCGTCTGTCCATTAACCCACCACCCACCCATCCGTCCTCCCACCAACTCATCATCCATCTCTTCTCCCACACACCGATGTATCCATCCATCCGTCTGTCTGTCCTCCCAACCACCTATCCATTTAACCATTCACATATCTTGTCTTCCATCCACAGATCCACTTGTCCGTCTCCCACCCACTCCTATCCAACCACATATTTGTCTCTTCATCCATCCACCTGTCCATCCACCCACCCACCCATCCGTCCGTCCACAGACTTATCCATCATCTCTCCTCCCACCCACCTATGTATCCATCCATCCATCCATCCTTCTGTCCATCCTTCCAACCATCTACCCATCTATCCATCCGCATATCTCTTTATCCATCCGTATTTCCACCCATCCGTCTCCCACCCATTCATACCCACCCACACATCCATCCACCTACCCGTCCATATGTCTCC
>JABWHU010001774.1:25384004-25396409 GCA_014189135.1 Dicerorhinus sumatrensis harrissoni | reverse complement strand
CCGTCCACTCCTCCATCCATCCACCCGCCCATATGTCTCCGTCCACTCCTCCATCCATCCACCCGTCCATATGTCTCCGTCCACTCCTCCATCCATCCACCCGTCCATATGTCTCCGTCCACTCCTCCATCCATCCACCCGCCCATCCTCTCTCAGGTCCATCCATCCAAGAACATTTGCTGAGCGTGAGCCTACATGCTCCCGGCTCTGACTCAACAAGAGCGACACACAAGTCTAACTGGAACAGACCCCAAAGTACAGCTTGTTGACTCTGCCCTTTATGTACAGGGGGAAGCAGGCTTGGGAGGGTGGAGAAGCTAAGAGGGAGCAGAGTCATTCTTCAAAGTGCAGAAGCTCTCAGCAGCCCACGCTGGCCCCTCTCAGAGCTCCTCACTGTGTCACTCCACCCAGGGCCCGTGGTCGGCACTTTCCCAGTTCCACACCACCATTTTACCCGCCAGTGCAGTGGCCCAAGCCCTGGACTCTCTTCTTCCCGTCCCTCCCCAGGTTGTAGGTAAAAACAAGTAACCCTGGACTCTGCCCCTCACACCTAACAGGACCATAAGTAGCAGACAGGTCAGGTTCTGTGATCTTCCCCCAGCACGCCTGCTTCCTGGTGTAGTGCCTGTGGGCAACCCATGTGTGGTGTGCAGGGTCCTCATCCTGTCTCCCCATCCTGTCTCTCTGGACCTCAGTCTGTCCATCTGTGCAATGGGATACCAAGACCAGCTTGTCTCCCCACCCAGATCCCCCAAGCAGCTCCGGGGGGTGGGGAGAGTGGGGACCAGGGATCGGAGCAGCGAGTGTGTGAGCTGGCACTGTGGCTTACGCACCCTCAGTGCCCCCAGGATGTGCTGTCAGTCAGCCTTGCTCTGGGCCGGCATCCTGGAGCCTGGAAACCCTTCCTCGCCTCCCCCGATGACTCACCCTGTCAACCAACACCTGATGAGTCATGGCCACTGGCAAATAGGGGCCACTGCTCCAGCCACCCCCACACGGAGGACTCAGCCCGCCCCGGGCACAGCCTGAGCAAGCACCACCTGGCCTAGGAACAAGGCCCGGGAGGAGGGCACGTCGTGCCTGTGGGTGGGACTCAGCATCAAGGTCTCTGGGGCATAGGCCCACCCCACGAGAAGCCCATCCCCCAGCCCACCTTGACAATGAAGCCACCAGGCCCAGAGAGGTGACTGGCTCACCCAGAGCCACACAGCTCCCGAGGGTCCCAGTGAGGACAAGATCCCAGCGGCCCTCCTGCAGAGCTTGTCCGCCGGCCTCTGTGCTATCTCCACCAGCATTGGGCTTATGCCTCCAGACGGGCCCCCCGGCTGGGCAACAGCTTCCCCCACCTCGCTCACGCCCCCACCTCCTGACACTCACTCCCTCTCATCAACCTCACCAGGAGGGAAGAGGCTCTGCCCACGCGAGGCTCAGCGTCCTGGCCCTGGACGGGCAAACAGGCCCCGAAAGACGAAAGATACTTGCCCACGGCCTTAGGTCAGCAGGTGACGTGGCTGTGATTGAAACTCGGGTCTGTCTGGCTGCGGGCCCAGGACCTTTTCAGGAGGCCCACCTGCCCTCAGCTCTCCTCTGACCTTGACGTTCCCTCTGGATGAGACAGATCGCGGTCACTCCGTGAAGTTCATTCACTCATTCATCCATTCATTCATTCGTGGGGCATCTAGCCTGCACTGGGCACGGAGGTTGCTGGGGGAAGCAAGCCCCACATCTGACTCCCAGACCTGACAGGCTGCCGAGTGAGGCCCCCACCCATCCTGCAAGGTGACGGCAGCCCCAGCCACGGGAGCAGGCCACCTGACCTTCTGCTGCCCCCGGCCCCACCCAGGACCTCCACCCCTTGTGAGCCCCTCCTGGGCCCACATACATCCTCTGACGGTGCCTGGAACGCCTTCCTGCCTGCCCTCATGATCAGTTACTTGTCCCCCCCTTGAAAGCGGTGACTTGAACCCACTTCTGATCCCTGGGACCTAACACAGGACCAGGCTCATAGCCAGATGCTTGGTCAAGGCTCTATGGGTGAATGAATGAAGGAACGAATGAAGTCTTGAGAACCCCGCCAGGCCCCTGGCATGCAGAGGCCGTGCTCTGAGCTGGGAACCAGAGACAATGGCCTCATGGCATCTGTCCTGCAGGAGGCGGGCGTGCTAGACGCCTCCTCCCCCGGCACTGGGGGGCCCTGCCCCGGGACGCTCAGCAAAACGCGGTGGGTGGAGTGAGCAGGAGCATTGGAGAAGCCCTGGGAGGAAGGTCAGGGCCACGGGCCTGCAGGGGCTGTCCTCAAACAGCCTGGGGGGCAGGGGACCCAGTCAGCCCCTTGTGGGGTCCAGGCGCTGAGAGCAAGACCTGGAATTTCACCAAAGGCACCTGTGCCCACAGGACGCGAGGATGGCGCCGGGCCTGCTGGACATCTCCAGGGACAGGACAATCGCTCCCCTCGTCTGGGTAGCAGATAGAGCATCCGCTCACCCCGAAAGTGTGGGCGGACCCCTTCCTCCAACCCAGGATTTACTCTGGGTCCCGGAGGCGGAAGAGTCCGGCCATGATCTTGGGAGCTGTGGCCAAGACGCTCACAACCGCACAGAGAACAGAGCTCTGGGGCACGCAGCTGGAGCCGGGGTACGAGATGGCCTCCAAGCACCTGGCAGGTAAAGGCCCCCGAGGACGCCGAGGTCTGCTCTCATGACCGGGAATTCAGCGGGCACCCCCTGAGCACCTGTCGGTGCCCGGACCCTGTTAGAGACCTCCACTCACTCTCCACCGGGGGCCAACTCCACGAAGGGGCTGCCGTGCGTACTGGGAGATTCTCCGAGGTGTGGAAGCTGCTACAGGGTGCAGGCCGGGCCAGCTAAGGGGGCAGAGACAGGGGTCAATGAGAGAGGGGAGGCGCCGGCTGACCTAGGACACCGGACAGTGCCAGGTGTGCGGGGAAGCAGCCCCAGCTGGGGAGCTGGATCCTGTTCAGGCTGGAGAGGGTGTGCCAACAGGCCGCATAGTGGCCCAGGGCAAAGCTGTGCATGAAGCCCCTCCAGCCACAGTGACCTTGGCTATAGACCCCGCCTAACCAGCCACCTCCTCTGGGTGGGCACCAGTGCCCCAACCTCTTCTTGGACAGGCCCCAAACCCATAAGTGTTGGGATCCACTGTGCATAGACCCCAAGTTGCTGGGAGCAGAGCGGCCACATCAGCCCCTGCACCACTGACCCTCCAAACAGACCTTTGCAGGACTCTTGTGAACCCACCTGAGCAGGGACTCAAGGCCAGACTGGTGCAGCCTAGTGACAATCAGGAGGATGGCCAGGACAATGGGGCGATGTGGTGATGGGTGATAGCGATGGTGACAGTAGAGCTGATGGCAGCGAGCACAACAGCAGGTCACACCTCCGGCCCCTGTGCTTGTGTCCTACATTGGTCTGAGTGCTTCCGTGCACACCGCTGGGGCAGCCCATGTGATGGGAGGAACCTGAGCCTCAGCCCTCAGGTGACAGTGGGCAGATCACAGCTCCCAGGTGATGGTTCTCGGGCTCATGGCTGTCTGACTCTAGTGGGGGCAGGTGGTGTTGGGGTGGGACCACGGACTGTGGGTCGTGGCCGTCAGGACAATGGGCAGAGACCCAAGAAGTCGACCTGGGGGTGGCAGTGGTGACAGCGTGGTTGGACCCACCCGTTATGAGGTTATGAGGTCTATAATGATGCTCAGGCCTGTGGAAGAGAGAGATGTGACTATGACTCTCCTCCCGCCAAGGTCAAGGTCACAGAGAGGGTGTGCCCCTCACCCCCTCCATCGCCTGGAAGGAGGCGGCTGGGGCGCAGCCTCCTCTTCCCGCCATGGCTGCTCCTGTTCTCGCCTCCCCGGTTCCCGCAATCCGTTTTATTAAATGATTCTCGAAATCAGTGCTCTAATACTTCAAGCAGATTTGAATCAGCATACCCGGCCCTAAGTGGAAATAAATTCATGTTAGTGCATAAGCAGTTCCTCCAGACAATTAGAACTCTGACTAAACTGATATCTAATCTTTCCTCCTTTCACTTCAGAGTCCTGCTTCTCAGATGGTGCGGGGTCCCCAGTGGACGTGCGGGGCGCTGGGCTGGGATGCGCACAGAGACACGCCCCATCGGGAGGACAACACCCAGCATCGACCTGCCCTCGGCCTCATGGGGACTGGGAGACCAGGAGCCGGAGGGGAAACTGATGCACTGCGGGGCGGCTCAGTTGGGCTGGGAAAGGCAACCACGTGGAGCTGAGCAGGCACGTCCGGGCAGTTGTGGACACCGAGCCGAGCGGCCTCAGGAGGACACTCTGAGTGCCCTCACCTCCCCGGGGGGCCAGCGAGTCGCTACTGTAGACACTGAAGGAGGACTTCTCAGTGCTGTAGACAGCCTTGGAGGGGGCCACTGGGCAGTAGCCCCAGGACAGACGCTTGCATCCCCTCTAATTTAGTCTTCCCGACAATCCCACATCGGAGGAGGTGATGTCCATCTCACACCTGGAGAAAACCAAGAGCCATGCCCAAGGCCACCAAGGGGCAAGTGGCCGCCAGGGAGCCTATCCAGGGGCTCACCATGGTAGGGGTGGCAAGCCTGTGCAGTCCCTGCTGGAATGTTCCAGGTGCTCTTCAGGCACTGGGTGGAGGGACCAGGTGGGCCAGATCTGGAGTCCAAGACGGAGTAACAGAAGCCCCTTCTTGGGGACCCCGTGGCCCCGCTGAAAGCCTGTCCTCCCTGTCCCTTACTCCACTCTTCCCCGCAGACCCCTCCAGCTGCCGCGGCTGGCCCAACTCTCGGCCACCCTAGTCAGCGCTTCCCTAAAGCCTCCACCCCATCAGAGGTGGAAGGGGAAACTGAGGCCCAGGGAGGCAGCACCCTGCACTGCGTGTGTGGGGACCTCCGGCCCAGGCCCCTGGCTACACCTCCAGGAAAGGGGCTGTCTGTCCACCTCTGTGACCCGGGACCCCAACCTGGCCCATTGCAGGAACTTGGAAAGACTCCTCTGTGTGCAGCTTGTCTGCTGACCTGCCCAAGGTCGCAGAGCCGCCAGGCAGAGCGGAGCCCGGAGCCTGCGTCTCCTGGTTCAGTTCAATCAAAGAATATTTATGGAACACCTACAAGGAGCGGGGTCTTGAAGGAGGAAGAAGGGCTGCCTGGGTGGAGAGAGGTGGGAGATGCTCTGGGGGTGGAGTGGGAGGGGAGGCCTCCTGTGGCCCCAGCTGACCCCCCACCTGGGGTCCTCAGTGGGCAGCCCCCAGTCTCCATCCTCTGTGAGCGCCAGAGACGACACCTCACCTGCTGCTGCCCCATCCTGGTCAGAGGCCGGCAGTGAGGAGCGCAGTGCCAGGGCTGTCCAGGCACCCTCGGGCCAGCCGTTCCAGTCACTTCTAGACTTCGGCCAGCCCCTCTGGCCCCCTCTGACCAGCCTTCATCAGAGAGACATGGGGAGGGGCTGCATCCACCCGGACCCTCACCGCAAAGAGCCACGGGAAGTTCTGATCAGGACTTTGGAGCAGCCGTACTTCTCCCAGGATGCTGTGGGGTCACCTGTGGTCACCGTGTGCCCCGTTCGCTGACCCTGTGCCCCCTCTAGGAACTGGCTGCCAGGAGCCCAGTGCCAGCCTGTGCCCCAGCAAATGTACAGAGCCTCACGATGCTGTCTCCGCAGTCCCCCCACCACGCCTCCTCACCCTCACTTTGCAGAGGAGGACATTTTGGGCTCAAGGAAACCAGCCAACTTGCTAGTGGTGACATGGAGAGGCAGGGCTGGGCCCGAGCCAGGGTCTCCGGCTCCCCCCAAACATCCTCCACTTGTCCTGGAAGCAGCTCCCCAGGAGAGGCTGGGGCTGGAGGGACCCCAGTTCCTTCCCAGGTTCCTCCAGGTGGGAAGTGATGGCCAGGCACCTCCAGGGCCAGGCAGGGGGCACTGAGGTCACTTCTTTGCTCCAAGGACTGCCTGGCGCATTATTGTGGCAGAGGGCTCCTTAAGATCCCCCTCATTTTGCAGACAGGAGAACAGTTCCCAGAGAGGGCCCTACCTCAGTGTCACATGCGGGAGGAAGACACAGAGCTGGTACCCCCGTGCCTCCATGACTCCACACTGAATCTCCTGGCAGCAAGGATGGACGCCACCCCAGCCCCCTCGGTGACGTGCATGCCCATTGGCGCCCCGGGTGTCCTAGCCTCCTTCCACAGCTGTCCTGGCAGTGTTTTTGCTCAGGATCGGTTTTTTGAGGGGGCGTTTAGGAGAGAGATGTCACCTGGGAAGATTTCTGCCAGAAAGGACTTAATCTGGATGCCGCCAGCCCCCCGTCCCCACACCTCATCCACCAGGTCCTGCTCCAGCCGATTTGCCTCCAACTGCCCCTCAGATGTGGACTCGCTGCCCAGTACTCCCTTCGTGGCACGATGCCGACTGCCAGGGTGGCTCTGACCTACTCCACAGGGGGACATGTAGGGGGTACAATGGGATAGTCACACCGGCCATGGGCCAGCTGGGAACAGTGTCTGCAGAGCATGCTCTCTTATGAGCACATAACAGCACCCTGGCGCTCTGACACTCACACTGCACGAGGATCCAGAGGGGGACATCGATATTCATCTTCCTTGCTGGCTGCTTTGTTTCATCTTTATCTGGGGCGTGTGGGTTCAAGCTGGCTTCTCAGAGATGCTGTCTCCCCATCTAGAATGGCTGAAACCAGCTGGCACCACACACCCCAGTTTGCTAAACCGGCAAGAAGGAGAGGCTGGACTGGCCGAGGGTTTCCCCGCTGCCCGTAACTACCCACCTACTCTGACATCAGACCCCAGCTCCCACGTGTGGAGCAGCTAGGAGCCTCCCATCTTGGGGGCCTGTGGCAGATGCAGAGAGATCTCCCCCGACTGAAGACTGTGAACCCGTCCTTGCTTGGAGGGGAGGGGACACCAGGCTAGGCAGGGCCTGAATGATCATGGCCGCCTGCCCAGGCCACAGAACCAGTGAACCCCCCGCTGCCCCTCACTCGCTGCGTGTCTGTGGACCGTCGCTTCCCCTCCCTGGGCCTCAGTGTCCCACGTGTCAAATGGGGACACTAACACAGGCCTCGGAGCACAGCTGCAGGGACCCACGTGGATGTGGGTAAAGCACTTGAACCTAGAAGGTTCTCAGTAAACACCAAGTCCTTTCTCTTAGGGCGGGAAAAGAGGACACTCCAAGTGTCATCTGTGCCCCACTCCCAGGTGCCCCATTTTTGTGTTCACTTAACCACCGTTGCTCCAACGCCCATCATGTGCCTGCTGAGCCCTGGGGACGGGGAGACGGCAAGGCCCCATCCCTGCCCCTTCCCTGTCCAGTCCCTGCCATCAGGGAGCTCACGGTGTGGGAGCCAGCGTCCACCTGAGAAGCCACAGCGCAGGGAGCCGGGATGAGCACGGCACGCAAGTGCCACACGCGAGCGAGCCGGTGAGGAATTGCGAGGAGGCGACTCATGAATTGGCTTTGAAGGGGGGCAAGGGAGAAGACTGCAGGTGGAAGGGCATGCTAGACAGGGGCCTCCGCCCTGCACGAGTCACGCTAAGAGGACATCTCCCTTAACCCTCCATCCCCAGCCCCGACATCAATCCTGCAAAGTAAGCAAGCGCTGGCAGCCTCAGTTGACAGACGGAGAAAATAGAGCCCAGCAGGGTCAAGTGGCTTGCCAAAGGGCGTCGGCCACATGGCAGAGCCAAGCTTGAAGCCACGCTGATTCCACCCTTCCCAATTTGGTTGCAAGAGACAGAGACCCCAACTCAAAAAGGGCCCGTCAGACAACCTGGTTAAAAACTGGGCCAAAGACCTGGACAAACATCTCACCAAAGAAGACACTCAGATGGCAAGGAGGCAGATGAAAAGATGCTCTGCAGCATATCGTCAGGGAAACACCAATTACAACAAAAACGAGATGCCGCCACACGCCTATTAGAACGGCCCAAACCCAGAACACAGACGCCAAGTGCCGGCGAGGTCGGAGAGCTACAGGAGCTCTCCGTCACTGCTGGCGGGGATGCAGAAGGGTGCACCACTCTGGAAGACAGGGTGGTGGTTTCTTACAAACTAAACGCACTCATACCATGTGATCCAGCAATCCTGCACCTTGTGTTTACCCAAAGGAATTAAAAACTCATGTCCACACATGGGGCCAGCCCCGTGGCTTAGCAGTTAAGTGCGCATGCTCCGCTACTGGTGGCCCGGGTTCTGATCCCGGGCGCGCACCGACACACCGCTTCTCCAGCCACGCTGAGGCTGCGTTCCACGTACAGCAACTAGAAGGATGTGCACCTATGACATACAACTATCTACTGGGGCTTTGGGGGAAAAAAAAAGGAGGAGGATTAGCAATAGATGTTAGCTCAGGGCCAGTCTTCCTCAGCAAAAAGAGAAGGATTAGCATGGATGTTAGCTCAGGGCTGATCTTCCTCAAAAAAAAAACTCATGTCCACACAAAACCTGCACACAGATGTTTATAGCATCTGTATTCACAATTGCCAAAACTTGGAAGCAACCAAGATGTCCTTCAGTAGACGAATGGATAAATAGACTGTTGTACATCCAGACAAAGGAATAGTACTCAGCACTAAACAGAAATGAGCTATGAAGCCACGAAAAGAGCTGGAGGAACCTCAAATGCATATGGATAAGTGAAAGAAGCCAGTCTGAAAAGGCAACATACTGTATGATTCCAACTATATGACATTTTGGAAAAGGCAAAACCATGCAGACAGTAAAGAGATCTGTGGTTCCCAGGGGTTGGGGAGGAGGAATGAAGAGGCGGAGCACAGGGGATTTTTAGGGCAGTAACACTACTCTGTACGACACTATAATGATGGATACTTGTCGTTACACATTTATCCAAATCCACAGAATGTACACCACCAAAAGTGAACCCTAAAGCAAACTATGGGCTTTGGGTGACTGTGATGTGTCCGTGTAGATCCATCCAATGTACAAATGTCCCACTCTGGTGGGGGATGTCAACAGTGGGGGAGGCTGTGCATGTGTGGGGACGGGGAATATATGGGAAATCTCTGTACCTGCTCCTCCATTTTGCTGTAAGCCTGAAACTGCTCTAAAAATCAAAGTCTATTTTTTAAGTAAATAAATAAGGGCCCCAGTGTTGCCAGTCTGGATGTGGGATTTAGGCACGGCTGGATCCAGGGGTCCAATGGCACCATCAGGCCCTCTCTGCTCGCCTCCTTCCTGGCTGCTTTCTCAGGCTCCACGTGGCAGTGACACAGCTCCCATCAGCTCAGCCCCCATCTTCCCAGATCCAGCTCCAGAGGCAAAGAGCTGCCTCACCGTCAGAGATTCTCTCTAACTGGGCCACATCAGGTACATGTCCATACCTGGCCAATCCTGCAGCCCAGGACGTGTGGCCCTCTACTGGCCAGGCTGGGTTACACACTCCAGGCCTTTCTAGAGTGGAGTCTTCTACACCCAAGTCTGGGAATAGCTGGAAGGGCTCCTCAAGGAAAACCCTGGGTCCTTTCCCGTACAGAAGGAGACAGGAACCAGTCAAGCAAAAATAGCAACGCTCCCCCCCAGAGAAGGCTGAGCCCCAGCCATGGAGCTGAAGGAGGGCCTCGGGCTGGAGGCTCCCAACAGGTCAGTCTGAGAGTTCCAGGGTCTCCCACGCACCCTGACGAGGAATCTCTCGAGACAGGCCCAGAGACGGCTGACGCTGTGCTGCGGGGGGTGCCCAGCCCTCGTTCCTTCACCCTGGGGGTCATTCTGTGGCGTGAAGCTTGTCTGTGGCCCTGGCTCAGGTCCTGGCACCCCCTTCCTCCCAGGGGGACTCTCGGTGGCCCGTTTCCCTCATCTTTCAGGGTTGTGGGGACCCACTGAGCTGACACTGGAGCCTTGCAGGGCCAGCCCCGGCTCCTCGAGTCCTGAAGGCGGTGCAGACACACAGTGGCTGCCTTTGTCCTCCCCAAGCACACAGGTCAGCTCAGGACAGGCCAACCACTCAGGGCCATGTTCTGGGAGGTCAGCCAGCAAGGGGCTCTTGAAGCCACTTGGGCCACGAGTGCCCTTTGCCTCCGTGGGGCCGGGGTGTGTGGCTGCAGAGGGTGTGGGCCCAGATCCCAGAAGTCCCTCCAGCCTCGCGCACAAGTAAGCGCTTCCCCAGCAGAGAGGCTGTGGGTGTTGCAGGGAGGAATGGGCTTTGAGACAGACAGCCCAGGGTCACGTCCCATCTCCACTGCTTACTCACCCCTGCGTGGCCTAGGCCGCTTCCCTCATCTACACATGTGTGTGCACACACACACACACACAGGGATAGTAATAATGAATGTGAATTGGCTTGAGCAACTCCGACTCGTTGCCTCCCTCCCTCGCAGAGCTCTGTGGAGGGTCCGGGGAGGAAAGAATGTGGATACGGGAGGGGTGAGGGGGTTGTACCAGGGGACGCGTGTTCTGACCCCAGGACAGTCACCCAGTCAAACCACAAAGCCCAAGCCCAGGCCCCCGAGCAACACCGGCCATCACACTTCCCACGGCCATGCACTGTGGTGACGGGGACCTCACATCCCCTGGTCTCCGGGAGAAACAGGCCACCTGGAAACAATCACACCCAGGGCTTCAGAGGAACCCAGCCCAGGGGCGGGAGGATGTGCTGGAAGACTTCTCGGTGGAGGCGATGTCTGATCTGCGGGTTGCAGAATGCACTGGTGTTACCCTGGGCGGAGCCACAGGAAGGGCTATCCGTGCAGGGGTGACAGCAGGAGCCAAGGCGCGGAGGTGACTACGTGTGGAGCAGCAGGCGGGTGAGGGACCTGCGCTGAGGCCCAGAGCTGGAACATGTGTGAGCTGCCCCTGCTGCTGTGTGACAGAAGACACCGACACGTGGCAGCTTCAAAACGACAAACACGGTGTCTCACGGTTCCTGTGGGTCAGGAGTCGGGAGCAGCTGAGCTGGGTCCCTGCTCAGAGTCTCACAGGCTGCTGTCTTCTCCAGGCTCCACTGAGGGAGGGGGTCTGCTTCACGCGCCTCTTGGCAGGATCCGTTTCTGGTGGCTGTTGGACTGGGGGGAGCATCTCGTAAGGGAGCTCGGATCACAGGGCTGGTGCCCCAGAGCGAGGACTCTGAGAGAGCACGAGAGGGCCAGCAAGGTGGAGGTCACCGTCTTTTGTCACCTGATCTCAGAAGTGGCCCCGATCTCTTGGTGCACCTCTGCCTCTGTATTCTGTGGGGGCAGCAGGGGCCGATCGTGAGACCCCCAAGTGCCGGATCATGAGCTCAACCTCAGAGTTAAAATCCGAGAAGATTTTAAGTTGGGGAAGGGCCAATCAGATTTGCGTGTTACAAAGGTGCTCTAGAAGATAAACTAGCGGTGCATCAGGGGGCAGGAGGCTGCTGTGGACTGAATTGTGTCCCCATCCAGTTCACACATCGAAGCCCTAACACCCACCCCTGCGTGACGGTATTTGGAGAAAGGAGGTGATTAGGGTCAGAGGAGCCCATGAGGGTGGGGCCCCCATGACGCCATTAGCGCCCTTATAAGAAGAGGCATTGGAGAGATTGCGTCCTCTCTCCCCACCACGTGCAGACACAGCACAAGAAGGCGGCTGTCTGTAAGGCAGGAGGAGAGCCCTCACCAGGAACCTGACCATGCCGGCACCTGGATCACCGACCAGCTCACCTGTCTGCAGAACTGCAAGGAATAAATGCCTTTTTGTTTAAGCCACCCCGTCTGTGGTACTTGTTAAGAGGCCCCAAGCAGACTAACACAGAGGCTGACTGCAGAGTGACGAGTGGGGGCCGTGGCCGAGGTCCGGGGGGAGGAGGGAGAGGTCTGCGCCTCGCCAGGCCCTGTGGGATGGCCCCGCCCCACCAGGATCTTCTGAGGGCAGCCTAGCAAGGCAGCCGTCTCACCCATCTGAACCTGCACCATCGTGTCACCTGTCGTAATGGGGTGCCACCAACACCACAAGTCCTCGCTGTGGACACAAGTCGGGGTGGGCCCACCATCTAAGCCAGATTCTGGGATGGCTGGGAGGGGAGGCAAGCTGTGAAGTGAAGGCATGGCTCACACGACCCACCGCAGGGGGCTGCCGTGGGTATTCTGTCCTGACTCTGCAACTAGAAGGGAAGAAGACATGGGCAGAACCGGCCCGGCCCTCACAGCTGCGAGGCCCGGAGGAGTGTCCACGTGGAGGCCCCCCTTCCACACGCCCAGGCAGGCCAAGTTACTCATCAGGGTACGACTCTCCAATGAGCTGCTAAATGAAACGCATTCTCTTCTCCAGCCTCAACCAAGACACCTTCAGAACAGTGTGGAAGGCCAGGTTCCATCTCAGGACGCTCAGGCCCTTCAGAACTCCAAGGGAGAACATGCAGGCTCAGGAGGCTGGGAGAGCTGGCCCCAGACTCCAGCCCCTGCGCCGCA
>JABWHU010001774.1:25315578-25383454 GCA_014189135.1 Dicerorhinus sumatrensis harrissoni | reverse complement strand
TCTGCCCTCCATCAGGCCAGGGACACACACACCTGCAGGCTGCTCTGCCCTCCATCAGAACCAGGGACACACACACCTGCAGCCTGCTCTGCCCTCCATCAGAACCAGGGACACACACACCTGCAGCCTGCTCTGCCCTCCAGAAGACAGACTGAGCGGTGAACTCACGTGGGCCCAGGCCGGGCTTGGGGACATCTGGCAGGGAATGCCAGGTCCTAGGTACCTGGAACGTGATCTAAAACCAAGTGTGAGCCGCAGGTGAGCCTGCCCCCTTCCACAGACTGCTCACCCCACGGTTGGGGCCCTCAGAGATGCGGTGCCCTCCCCAGCCCTAAGGCAGCAGCAGAGTGCCGTCAGCGTCTCTGAAGCACCCACGGCACCACTAGCTGTGTCTGCACCGAGCCCACTGCTCTGAGCGCCTGCTCCACATCACTTGCACGTGGGGCACTGGGGACACGGTGGACCACATGGCCTCTGACCTCAAGGGTCTCCCCGAGGTTTCAACCAGTGGGGCTTCTCGGGGACCCCAGGGGAGAGACTGAGGCACGGAGGGAGGCCAGGCCCCCACCCAGGTCTGCTGCTTCCCTGAGTGGCTTCAATCACGTCTCTTATATGTTGGGTCCCATGCGTGATTTTGTATGAGAAAAATGTTTGCCTGCTCTATAGAAAGTCAGAAAGACCGTGGACCCATGTGTGTGCAAGGGATAAGATGAGACGAGGGGAGTGAAAACGCTGGGGACTCTGCGGAGGAAAGGCTCTGTCCTCAGTTGTTGTGTCGGTGGGAGAGAAGGGCTGCGAGCGTGAGAGGTCAGGGGGCGGCCACCCCGTTGGACTCATGGGTCTCCCTGTCGCTTGGCACCCAGGAGCGGCTCAGAAGCCGCGCGCAGGATGGAGGCGTTTCGATAACTACGACGAGAGCAGAAAGCAGTGGGGAGGAGTCCGCGTGAGCGGGCAGAGGGGAGAGGAGGGCCAGGCAAGGTTGGGGCGAGGCCGTGCGCAGAGGCGGCTTTGGTCCTGGACCCTGAACCCAGGGCACAGCCTGAGGAGAGGGAACAATGTGACGTCTCCCAGCGACAGAGGACCGAGAGCCCAGACTGCGACGCCTAAGAAATGCCACAGTGCAGGGACTCAGTCACATCCCACAGGTCCCTTCCTTCTCCAGACCTCGCGGTCCCCGCCTGTGGAACAACAGGATTGCCTCATCCCGTTCCAGAATCCTCTGAACCGTCCACAGCTGCAGTCTCCTCAAAATATTATAGTGCTTGTTCATTGTGCTCCCCAAAATATTAAGGTGCACACACCCATCATATGCATATTTCTTGGTTTGTAGCTGATATAATGTTCCAACCTCAGCTCACATCTAAAGGCGCGTACACACTAAGGGAGAGATTTTTGTTAGTGGCAGTGCGTGTAGTCCTTATTTCAAATTGTTTTTCAATTGTTTGGAATTGTTTTGTCCATTTTTCCTCAGCATTGATTTGCTCAATGATGCTACAGTTGGAGATTTGCTGGCAGATCTCATGTTGGGAGGAAGAGGCCAACGGTCTGGAAGCTTCTGGGCTGTGGGATAGCACTGTCCTCACCCCGGCACCTCTGGAGGCAGTCGGTCAGCGCAGGCTATATTATGCTGCAGTAACAACAGCACCCCCGAATCCCAGGAGTTTGTCTCTCGCTGACGCTGTGTGCCACCGAGGGCTGATGGGGCCGGGGCTCCTCGCTGAGGTCACCCGGGGACACACGCTGACCGGCAGCCCAGTCTCCACTGCTGCTGGTGGCTGTGGGAGAGGCAGACAGAGAGTCCAGGATCCGCGTGCCGGGGGGCGGGTCACAGAAGTTCCGTAAGCGGCTCTGCTGACCACCAAGAGGACACTTTCAGGTGTCGTCCATTCTGTGAGAGTTGAGTGAACTACAGGTAGAGCACGCCACGAGGAAATCCACGTGGAAACCACGAAAGGCGAGTTAAGCTGAAAGGGAAGGAGACGGCGGTGCTGCGGCCAGCCTCTGCGCCGAGGACCCTCTCAGGGGTCCACTGGGGGCCGCGGCACACCAGCACGCCGTCCACCGAGGCTGGCTGGGCAGCAGGGTGCAGGGTGACCAAGAACACACGGGGCGTCAAGGCCACCTAGGCCTGCAATGCCGAGATAGCAACGCACAGAAAGGAGTCACATTCCGTTAAGCCAGGTGACCGAGCGCAGACAAGAAACACACTGGGAGTTACCCGATTCCCAGAAGAACATGCGAGAAGGGCTCACCCGGCTCAGATGGAAAATTCATTCATTGGGTCTGATTAGGAACCATTCCTGGGGGAACGTGTGTGAATACAGCCCCAGACGCTCCCCCAGGAACAACAGACCAGTGTGAGTCAGCCCCGTCAGTGTGGCCCCAGACTGCAGGGGGCCAGGCTGCGCCCCACCCTCTGCCCGGCTGCCCTCCCGCTGCGGTCCTCTCTCAGCATGGGGGTGCGGGAGAGGGAGCCCCGTCCCCAACCTCTTCCTAGTTTTCCCAAAGAGGAGCCAGGCTTGCTAAATTTATCAGATAAAATTACAGGAATGTGAAATTTTGAATTTCAGATCACCAGTTAATATTTTTTAGTATAAGTGTGCTCCAAATATTAGGTGGGATATACTGATACTGAAAAATGATCCATTGATGATCTGAAATTCAAACTGACCTGAGTGCCATGTGGGAGCCCTAGACGGCTTGTGTCCGAGGCCGGGTCACTCACGGGGTCACTGTGCCCCCAAAGTCCTCACCCACGGGAAGAATCGACCCTTCAGCTCCCCCCTCCTCCGTGCTGACTGGCAAGGCCCCTCCTCTCCTCTGCCGCGGGCCTTCTCTTCCTCGCGGCCCAGCGTTGGCGTCCTCTCCATCCTCTCTTCTTCGTTCACGCCTCCCGGGACACCGTCGTCCGGCACGTGGTGGGCGCTCGATTACTATCTGTCGGGATGGATGGATCAGGAGTCAGATCCAGCGGCCTCTGGCAGGGGGGCCAAGATGTGGCTGAAGGGGGAAGGTCACACCTGGAGCCGCAGCCAGCGCTCAGTCCTGCAGCCTGCCCCCTCACCCCCACCCCCACAGTCACGGGGTGCCTGCCTCTCCTGGCCCACCAGTCCCTGCAGACGCGCCGTGAGGAGCCTGACAGGGATGGAGAGAGGCAAGAAGACACGGTCCAGGCACCCAGCCTTGGAGGCCAGCTTGGGGCCTCCCTCCCTCCCCCCTCGCCCAGCTGCCCACCCTCCCCGCCCTGCCTCACACCTGTCCTCTGGCTGCAAGGCCTGCCCAGGCTGCCCCACACTGCGGCCCCCCTGCCCCCCGCCCGGCTCCTGCTGGGACATGGGGTGAGTTGCCCCACATCTCAGCTCAGGCCAGCGGAGAGGCCAGGAGGCCCGGATGGTGGTGGAGCCCGGGGCAGCATCAAGGCCGACACTGGACACCCTCTCCGGTCAGGGCCAGCCCCAGCGCCTCTCCTGCCCTGGCGGCTGAGTACCGGAGGCCTCTGGCTCCAGCAATGGGGTGGGGAGGACAGGACGGCAGCCCCCACACACTACCCCTGCTCGCCACCCTCCGGCAGGGTGGACGCCCCTCTGACATGTCACTCCCTGCTCAGCCTTCACCAACACCCCCACACCCACCGACGCCTCCCCTGTGGCCGCAGAGCCCGCGCCCCTTCCAGCTAGACCCAGAGCCCCTCCGAGGGGGCAGAAGGGCCTGCACAGAAGTGCGGTTCTCTCGGTGCCTGAGGTCACCGCTCCGCCGACGCCATTTTCTCAATTTCTGAGACGTCGGGCCTCCCGCCACTGGAGAGAAAATCTCCTGTTCTGAGCAGCGGGGGTCCCGCGGCCCCGTCTGCTCTGTGGCAGAGCTGAATGCAGCTCCGAGAAGGAAGCAGACCCACCGGGGGCTGAGGAGTGGGCCAGGAGAGCCAGAGAAACCCCTGGGACCGGGGAGCCGGGCCGGGCGCTCCCCGGAGCTCGGGGAGACTCCAGCTCCTGTCGGCAGAAATCGCCTTTTAGGCTCAAAGCAGCCAACTTGGAAACTCTGCTCCTGATCCGAGTCAACAGTTTCATCTGTGGACCGTGGAATCAGGGAGAGGACAGTGGGTTGAGAGGGAGAGAGCAGTGGGTTGCACAGAGGGGCCGGGCTGGAGGGCTGGGCGCTTCCCCCCACTGCCCAGCTGGCTTGAGCCTCCTTGGGATGTGAGCCGGGCAGCAGCAGGGGCCGCAAGAGTGACCAGGGAGAGGAAACACAGATCCAGAGACAGGCGGGGTTGAGGGTGACGTGGATGGACTCAGGCCTTTGACCAGGGATGGGCCAGAGCTGGCTCCAGCAGCAGGAGCAAGGCACAGAGGCTTCAGCCCAGGCCGGGGGTCTGGGGAGGGGCAATTCTACACTGTAGTGGGCCGAGCCAGCACCCAAGCCCCGGGACGTCGGTAGAGGGAGCAGGGTCCCCTGCAGCAGCTGCATCAGGATGACCGGTGGCTGTGCTGCACAGAACCTTGCAAACAGCAGGGCTTTGAGAACGAAGAGTGCACACACACCGTCAGGCAGCGCCCCGCGACCCCCAGCCCTCCATCAGGGTGAACTCCATCACAGTTCACGGCAAAGCCTGGCCACTGCTACGGGCGATGGGGCACGGCAGAGGGCGGGAGCTGCAGGCCGCGACGCTGACCAAGCCCCCGTCAGAAGCGGCGGCCCACGCCGGCAGGACGGAGGTGTGTTTCTGACCCAGGGATGAGGCCCCTCGGACAGGAAGGGTCGGAATTGGAATTTCATATTGGAATTTCCTATCTAGGTTGCCTTTCCCAAGGTGGGGTCCCCGCAAAGGCTGCCCTGAACCCCCAGGGTCTTCAGCTGTGGGAGGGGGACCCGCAGTAGCCGGTGGGCGCCTGGACAAGGTGGGGCAGAAGCTTAGCAAGGCAGATTCCACGGACGACTCTGGGTTTTGACCCAGGGCGTCACCCTCTCTCTCACCACATCTAGCAACAGAGAAAAGAGAACACATCTGTAGCCCAATGATGGAACCAGAGGAGCAATTGTCCAAGTGACTATTTTAGGCCAAAAGCGGAGACAGGGGTGCAAGCGAAGTGGGGACTGAGAGGTGCGGCCCGCTCCTGAAGCTGAGTGTCTTGTTTTTAAGGTGATTTTATGAAGAGCCATGTCAATTTCCACTTAAATCCCAAGTCTGGGATCCCTTCGCCACTGATTCTATTTTAAAACGTTGAAAGCACTATTTCAGTGCAGAAATCGATAAAATGCACCCAAAAAAAATGGAAAAGGAGCTTGCTGAGCAAAACATCTCCTGCCTCTTACTAAATGCTATTTCTTGAAAACATCAATAGCTGAAGCTTTTAACTTAATTCTGGGGTCCAGAGTCAGTCCACTTAGATGTTTTTACGGCCAGGCAGCGTCCACTATCTTGTCCGGCCCTACACCGGGGGGTGGGCAAACCACAGCCAGGCAGGGTCAGCAGCGCCCTCCCAGGATTGGGCTCTCGGCTGCCCCAAGGCCGCCACTCACAGACGTGGCCCTCAGACTTGGGCGCTCAGTGGTTTAAAAGTCCACCAGGAAGCCATGCACGGCTTAAGGAAATGACCAACCAAAACCCCACTTCCCTAGCTGGGAGAGGCTCTGGTGGCTCAGAAGCAGGCACAGGGGAGGCTGGGCACACGGGAGGCTGGGCCGACGGGAGGGCCGCGTGGAGCCTGGGGGCCCTGGGACTGGCCCTGACCACAGCCAGCTCCCAGGTGCCCCCCGCTTGCGGGGACCACGGGAAAATGCACACTCCTTCCCGCCCCACATCTGGCTGCCGCCCCTCACTGCATTTTGGAATCTCTCTTTTGTCTTCCCCACTGGCCTGCGGACTTTGTAGGGTCTCCCCGGTGGTGGAGGAGGGACGGCCGAGGAGAGGGAGGGGGGCAACAGGAACAGGCCGGGTACCTGGACAATCTCGGGTGGAGGAGCCAGAGGGCAGGGCAGGCAACCCGGCCACGTGGGTTCCACAGGGCCCCACAAGGGAGCAGACTCCCCGCGGGTGAGACCAGGGGAGTCTGGACAGGGGTTCAGCAGTGGCCTCCCCTTCTCAGAGCCACAGTCTCCTTGGCAGAAACGGAGGTGAGGCTGGATCGGCTCACAAGCCCTCTGTTTTCTCTAATCCCATCACGTGCTAGGGGGCTGGAGACCTGGGCGGGCACCGGGCCAGAGCCCCTTAGGCCTCCCTGCCTCTCTGTGCCTCAACTTCCCTGGGAGCCCCACCACCTGGAGAGGAGTCGAGTCTGGGCCTAGGAGCCTCTTAAACCTAAAGCTCACCTGTTCTTGGACATGAGGGAGGGCCAAGGCCTGCTTTCCCCTCGTACAGACAAGGCCGGTGCCCTTCCAGAAGCTTCCAGAGCCTCTGCTGAGGTTGCCACCTGCTCGGTTCTTGCCCTGATGCCTAGAACCCCCAGCAGGAAGTGGGTGGAAGTTGAAATTAGGACGCATCCAGAAAACCCTTGAGCGCCTTTTCCGGCTCATCCTCAGGGCAGGCGGAGAAGGCGGCTGAAGCCCAGGGAGGTGGAGGGGCGGGAGGGAGCCTGGGGGAGCCGGCGCTCAGCCAGGCGGGAAACGTCAGGAGCTGGCTGCCTCCTTGGGCTGCTGCCAAGAAAGGGGGTCTTGAGCAGCGGGAACACAGACTCTGGGAGCCTGGCACTTCCGAATATATCACCTCAGAGGTCTACCTTGAGGCAGCAACAAAGGAAGCCCCCAGCCCTATAATTATCACAACAAAAGGACAAAGGAAGCAAGTCTCCGCGAGGTTTGCAAGGTGCAGATGCTAAGCTCACTGCTCCGGGATCAGGTCCAGGGAAGCCCCGTGCTGTGGACCCGTTTCACAGATGAGAACTCCGTGCCCAGGCAGGAAATGCACGAGCTGTGAATGAGGGGAATTCGAACCCAACACCCTGCTGAATATGCGCAGCCTCCCTGATGGAACCAGCCCTCGTCACACCCCTGCTGCCTGCTCACCTCCAGGTCACTCTCGTCCCGGAACCCTCATCCCCACCTGGGTCACGGTCCCCTATGAGGGAGGCCTTTCCTGACCCCTGCTGGAAACCGGTCCACCATCTCCTGCCCCTCCTAGTTCTGGTTTTCTCCGCAGCGCTTCCGGCCACCTGACCTCGGCATCAGCACTTGTCTATGTCTCCACCATCTAACTCTCCCCACTAGGATGTGATTCTATGAGGGCAGGGCCCATGGTGGCGTTGTTCATCTTTGCAGCCCATCCCCGGGCCTAGAACTGTTCCAAATATTTGTGGAATGAAGCAGGAAGTCATTCTTTCATTCATTAATTCCACAAATGGACACTGAGTGCCCACTGGGGACAGAGGGGTGAGCATAGCAAAGCCCCTTCCCCCAAGGAGTTCACATTCCCGTGGGAGACAGATGAATACACACCAAACACCAGGCATCTCAGGTGGAGATAGCGAGCTAAGGGATGTGGAGTAACGTGGTCACGAGGAGAGAGGCGCCATCTGGGCGGGGAGGTCAGGAATTCCCTCGGACCTAATGCAGTGGAGGAGAGAGCCACATGAAGAGCTGAGAAAGGGTGCTCCAGGCAGAGAACAGCAGGTGCAAAGGCCCTGGGGCAGAAGCAGGCTTAGTATGTCCAAGGAACCTTGGGGGCCAGTGTTAGCCAGGCTAAGATGAGGCTTCCCATGGTAGCTGATTGTCACACCAGGGCCAGCCCAGTACAGACAGACTGAAGCAGAATCCATATTCTCATCCGTAACCCAGTCAGGCCTCCACGGCAGAGGGCTCTGCCTTGACCCAACCATACCTAATTCCTCACCTCTGCATCGCCATCAACCTGGACACATCTTCACCCTAACTCTAATGCCAGAGCCAACCCGAAGTCCCCCTAGCCTGTGACTTCACCCCACCCAGGCCCGTCTCCAACTCTGGATGTCCTGCCTGACCTCCCCAATTCTGCCTACACCCCAGCTTCACCCCAAGCACCCGTCCGCTCAGTCCCAACTCCAGCCCCACACCCGGCCTCGCCCCAGAACGTTGAGGCCCGACTCAGCCTTCAGCCCTCCTACAGCAACCTGCACCGGCTCTCCCTCCTGGATTATCCAGGTAGGCCCTCCGTCCACGGTCAAGTGTCCTTATAAGAGGTGAGGGGAGATTTGAGACACACAGCCACGGGGAGGAGGCATGTGACCGCGGAGACGGAGACGGGAGGGATCGGCCACCAGCCGAGGAGCTCCTGGAGCCCCCAGAAGCTGGCAGAGGCAGGAAGTGTCCTCCGCTGGAGCCTCCCGAGGGAGCCAGGCCTGCGACACCCTGATTTCAGGTTCTGGCCTCCAGAGCTGCGGGAGAGGGAATTTCTGCTGGTTGAAGCTGTAGGTCTGTGGTCATTAGCTACCGCAGCCGTAGGAAACCCACACCCCTCCAGGACGGAAGCTCCATGATGTGGAAATGGCGTCTGGAGGGTCCCCTCTGTTACCCTGGCGCCCAGCACTGGGCCTGACAGACGCAGAGCAGCCACTCAACAAATTCGGGCTGGCTGAATAACCACAAGCCGCTTGACCGCCCTCAGGTGGCGGACGACCCTGACCAGTCCGAGTGGCCGAGCAGGAGTCAGGCCATGGTCTGCAGCTTTCTGCTCCACCCCCAGCCCCGCAGGCCCAGACCCCTTCATGTGGAATCTCCTTTCTGAGATGCACTGACCCGCAGTGATGGCCGCTCCATGGTCACATAGACTGGACCGAGACTGGTCAGCAGAGCCCACAGCTCTGCCCGCGCCTGCCCCGCCCAGGCTCCCTCGCCTGCCGGCTGCAGGTCAGGCCTGCCCTCCTCTCCTCATCCATCACCCTCCCATCTATTTATCACCCCGCGGAGGCTGGCCCCTGCCAACATCCTCATGAATCAGGTCCATGAGCCTTCCCTCCACAACCAACCGGCCGTGGGGGCAGTGGGGGCAGGCCCTGCTGAAGGATCTCCAGGAAGGGGCATTTTTCCTCCAAACACGTGCTGCACGTCCTCACCCGGGCCCCACGCCACTGAGTGGCTTTTGCCCAAACTCTGGGAATCAGGCTGGGCTCCGTTTCCCTGGGGGCAATGGCCAGGACAGACCTGTCCAAAGAAAGGGAATGGGTCTGTCTCCATTTCAACCTGATCAACAGACACACATGGCCAGAAGCTTGAGCAGGAGACATGGGCCGATTGTTACGGGTGGAGAGAAGACATGAGTGAGGAAATGCTCAGGGCGGCCAGGGAGGGGCTGGGGACCCCCAAAGGTGTGCAGCCTCTGGACGGCAAGCAGGCTGCCCTCGTGGGAGCAGGAGGCTGGCTGGGGCTCCAGGGGTCTGCCAGGGCCGGGCCGGGAGCAGGATGGGTGAGGCGAGGAGGCAGGGCTGCAACTGAAGGTGGCACTCATTCCCAGGGCCGTGCCAGGGCAGGGTTAGCACCAGAGAGTGGGTGCCACCTTCAGTCCTCCCCCTGTGCCTCACTTGCCTCACCCTGGTCCCGCCCGGGTAGGAAAAATCGGGACAACCTCGCCGATCCCAGTGGACACTGCCTTTCCGGTTCCAAGGAACTGGTGCCTTCGAGGAGCTGTCACCCCTGCAGAGACAGGTGAGCAGGCGGCTCCAGGCGTTGAGAACCCAGCCCGTGCCAGCTCGGAGAGGCCCGCCCCACCTCCCCCTGGGCTGCTGCCTCCCTGTCCGTCTCCCTTACCCGACCCCCTTGGGGGTTCCTGCGCTCACTGCTTTTCTGCTCCCCAGTGAAGCACAGCCCCCTGAGCAGGGACCCATCCTTTGTCACCTTACGTGAGGTGCCTGGCACTTGGCCAACACGTCTTGTTGAGGGAGCCCTGGCGCCAGGTGGAGCTCGGGGAACCCGCCGAGAGCCGGAGGCTCCCCACACACGCCCTCCTCACGTGGTGTTCTCCCGCCCCGTGTCTCAGCGCTGGGGGCTCGCGAGGCTCGGTGCCCCTTCCCTGAGGTGCTGGGCAGGACTCTGACCCTGACGGGCGCCCTGCCCTTCCCGCCACAGCACGGCTGCCACCTGGGCTGGGCCAAGTGCACCTGGAGGCTGTGTCTGCTTCCCAGGGCTACTGAGCAGATCACCACACACTGGGCAGCCGGAAACGGCAGAAATCTGTAGTTGCACATCCGTGTTCACAGCAGCATTATTCACAAAGCCAGAAGGTGGAAGCAGCCCAAGCCTCCATCAATGGACGAAGGGATAATAAAATAATGGAGTCCATCCATGCAGCGGAATATTATTCAGCCTTAGAAAAGGAAGAAAAGGGGCCAGCCCGGTGGCGTAGTGATTAAGTTTGCACGCTGCACTTCGGCGGCTGAGGGTTCACAGGTTCGGATCCCAGGCACAGACCTACGCACCGCTCATCAAGCCATGCTGTGGCGGCATCCCACATAAAGTAGAGGAAGATGGGCACGGATGTTAGCCCAGGGCCAGTCTTCCTCAGCAAAAAAGAGGAGGATTGGCAACAGATGTTAGCTCAGGGCTGATCTTCCTCACAGAAAAAAAAGGAAAGAAATCCTGTCACGTGCTACAACCTGGATGAACCTTGAGGACATTATACTAAGGGAAATAGCCAGTCACAAAATGGCAAATAGTGTACGATTCCACTTATGTGAGGTCCCTAGAGCATTCAGACTCATAGAGACAGAAGATAGGATGGTGGGTGCTAGGAGCTGCGGGCAGGGGAATGGGGAGATAGTGTTTAATGGGGACAGGCTTTCAGTTTGGGCAGATGGAAAGTTCTGGAGATGGATGGTGGTGCTGGCTGCACAACAGTGCGAATGTACTTAGTGCCACTGAAAGGTACACTTAGAAATGGTAAATTTTATGTGACGTGTATTTTACCAGAAAAAAACAGAAATGTATTCTCTCGCATTCTGGAGGCCAGAAATCCAAAATCCAGGTGTAGGCAGGCCCATTCTCCCTCCAAAGGCTCTAGGGGAGGACGCTTCCGGCCTCTGCCAACTCCTGGGGGCTCCAGGCGTTCCTCGGCTTGTGGCCACGTTGTCCGGTCTCTGCCCGGGTCTTCCCGTGGCCTCTCTCCTCTCCCACGTGCCCCTCCGTCTCCGCCTCGTGTGAGCACACCATCGCTGGATTTAGGGCCCGCGCTACTCCAGGTCAGTCCCCTCCCGAGACCCTTACCTTCATTACATCTGCAAACACGCTGATTCCCGAACCACCTCACATTCTGAGGTTCCAGGTGGACACGTCTCTTTTAGGGGGGCACTATCAGGGGACAGGGCTGGGCCGAGCAGGCAGACCGCAGCAGAGCGGACACAGGGCGAAAACTGCAGACGGCGGCCAAGGAGAGAAGGACGCGCCCCGGGCCCGGGGCTGGGCCTGGGCCCAAGAGATGTTTCCAGGCCGCCAGGAGGGCAAGCACCTTTCGTCCCTACCACAGACCAGGCACAGCGCACAGGGCTGCGGTGGGCCCGGGCCGTGTTGGGGTCCCCTTCTGCCTGGACCAGGGCTGGCCGTCTCCCCACGATGGTCCAGGGGTCTTTACCCAGAATTCTGTGAGGCCGCGGGGGGCCTGGCTGAGCGTGACGCGGAGACCCTCCGGCAGAACGGGCACGGCCGCCTCTTGAGTGCGGAGGCCTGCTTCCCTCCCCGGCCTGTTGGAGGGCTCGCTGGCTGCTCCCTCCTGTGCCCTTTCGAGTCAGACAAAGAGTCATTCGAGCCCCGCTCCCCAGTCCTAACGGGCGCCCTGCTTCCAGAGACCGGCGCTCTGCGGCTGCAGCGAGGTGTCAGCGGAGACGTGCTGCACGAGGTTCCTGGGCCTGGGGGGTCCCCTCCTCCCTCCTCACACTGCCCTCCTCTCTCAGAGCTGCCCCGCCGCCCCGCGGGCTGGCTGGCACCTGACCCATCCGTTAAGCAGACCCCTCTTTTTACACCAGTTGAGTGTCCTCCTGGGACCCGATTCTGGGGATGCAGCCAGCATTACCGGGAGATGATGTACCGAAGGGAACCGCCTCCTCCAGGAAGCCTCCCAGGCTGTCCTCCAAACTCCAGCTGCACCTCATTTCACCCTCACACCTCCACGTCGCTCCTTTTCATGTAACGACAGAGAAATGTCCAGAACTCACCACGTGTCCAGCGCATTCTGGGCACTGGATCCAGCCGAGAGCAGGTGAGAGTGACAGACAACGCGGTCTGGAATGAGTATCAGTGAGTGCTGTGATGATCAGGGATCCACGGCCCAGAGAGGGTGAGCGAGCTTCCCAGAGTCACACAGCCTGGAAGGAGCAGAGCGGGGACTCAGACCAGGCCCGCCCGCTCCTGTCGTGCACACAGGGCCGGACACGGCCCAGCCAGAGGCTGGCTGCCTCTGGGACCAGGACCGAGCTCCCCCGCGGGCAGACGTCAGGCCGGGCTGCCTCCTCCCTCACCCGCGGCCACCCCGCCTCCCTCTTCCCCACGTGCAGCCGGGACCCCCGGCTCCTCCTCCTCCGCTCGCTCAGGTTTTCTCGTCGCAGCCCTCGGGCTCTGCCGGGAGCCACCCCCACCACCAACCCCGAGAACAAGGACAGCAGCCCTCTCAGCCACGCGTGCTGTGGGGCCTACCGGCGTCTGTTGATTGGGCAGTAACGCCCGCTCCCGCAGCCGGCACCCCTGTCCGGCCCGCCGCGTTCAGAGGGCAGCGCCGCCGGCGGAGAACAAGATAAGATATGTAAGGCCTAACTCGCTGAGACCTTCCTTTTTTTCCCAAAAACCACTTGCTTAAGAAAAATCTCAGCCGTCATAAATCACCCTCGCTCAGGAGCACGTGGGCCGGCGCTGGAAGCTCGGTGCATTCATCATGGTTTCAGGGACTTTGACAGCCGGCTGGCTCTTGAATTTGCAAATTGCAGCCCCTTCCCCTCTGCCACCACCCTTCCTTTAGCACAGGAAACTTCTCCAACTGGAATCCCCTTCTCCCCTCCAATCTGTAGTGTGCATTCTTGCATTTCCAGGCAGCTCAGACATTGCCTCCTCCAGGAAGCCCTCCCAGACATTCCCACTAAGGATGAGTTTGTTCATGAAAGAGAAATTGGCGGGTGCTGTTGACAAGATGATGGCAAGACTACCGAAAGATGGTATTTATGTCTCCAGGACTGGAGCAGCTCCCTATCCTTCTGACCGTGAGTCAGCAGCCTACAGACCGTGAGTCAAATCTGGCCCACTATTTTTATAAATAAAGTTTTATTGAAATTGTCATGCCCATTCATTTAAGTATGCCACAAAGCGTAAAATATTGACCCTGGCTTTTACAGGAAAGGTTCTCCAGCCCCTGACCTGACCTTGCCCTTGACTGCCTCCCCATGAGCGTTCGCTCTTTCCATTTGCTGGTGCAGACTGAGGTTCAGAGACGGCCGGGGCTCTCCCAGGGCACACAGCAGCGTGGTCTAGAGACAGAATGCTGGAATCAGGGGCTCTGCTCTCCTCCGTCCCTCATAGAGGGTCTGTGCCTCTGACCTCAAAGGCTGACCTCACTCGGAGAAAGGCAGCCCGAGACCGGGTGTCCAGAAGCGGCAGCACGATCATTCTAGCCAGGTCCCCCCTCTGGCTCACAGGGCCCAGCCCAGCGGAAGCCGACCTCCGAGCTCTGTCCTCCTGTCCCAGACATCGGACCCCTGCTCACCCAGGCCTGGCTGCATGATTCCTCCAGGGAAAAGCTTCGTCAGCCCCGAGCAGCCACCGTGGGGGAGTGAGACCTTCCCTCCCGGCAGCCAGCCTTCCCCGAAGAGCCCTAAGGAGCTGGGAGTGGAGGAAGGTTCCAGATGAGCTCCAGGCACGGTACCCGGCTCAGAGAAGGAGGAACCCCCCGTCACAGCGCAGCGGGGTGGGCACGTGGGCCGGGGTCCTGGTGGGAAATAGAGGACACACTTGAAGATCACTGAGGAGAGTTTGAAGCAGGTGCCCTTTACAGAGGAGTGGGCAGGGGGAAGGACCCCGGCTCGGGGAGTTGGGCCCACCCGTGGCTGCAGGGCCAGAGAGAGAGTCGCTGACCCTTGGCCAGAGCCAAAGGGAGGGCTGCCGGCAGGAGGGGCCTTGTGGAGGAGCCCACCACAGCAGAACCACAGCCTGGCAGAGGCTCACCCTTGATCTCCTGCTGGGGCGTCCCACGGGCCAAACCCAAGCTGGAGCCAGAGGCAAGTGAGCCCAGAGGGTGGGGGATAGTCCAAGGGGGCGGGGCAGGGGGACCCCCTGCCCCCACATCGTGAGCTTGTGTCCTAAGGCTCCCAGCAGCTTTGAAACTGGCTTCGCCCACCCGCCCAGGACCAGCAGGCACGGCTCCCAAGGTTCAGGGCAAACCCCAGACCCCCGAGGACAGATGAGGATAGGTGGAGGGAGACCCCCCAGCCTCCTACCCTGCCCCACCCTTCCCAGAGGACAACCCTCAGCCCTCAGGAAGACATGAAAAGCTCCTGTTCTGAGGGGCTGGCCCTGTGGCGTGGCGGTTAAGTTTGGCACACTCCACTTCAGCGACCCGGGTTTGCAGGTTCGGATCCCAGGTGTGGACCTACACCACTCATCAGCCACACTGTGGTGGCGACCCACATACAAAATAGAGGAAGATTGGCACAGATGTTAGCTCAGGGCAAAGCTTCCTCAGCAAAAAAAGCACTTGTTCTGAGTCAGGAAGAGCCAGGTGGGTGGCTGGGATCTCTGAGGCAGAAAGTGCCCCCCTCCCCCACCACGCATGGAGCCCACAGTCTAGGAGACCAAGTCAGTCAAATGAGTGAGCCCACCTCCAGGTGAGTGAGGAAAGGGGAGGCTGGCGGGGCTGGGACCAGGGACCCGCTGGGGAAGGGGCAGGAAGAGTCTCCTGGGGAGGTAATGCTTGAGCCTAGAGCTGTGTGGAAGTCAGAAGTGAACCAGGAGGCCAGGATGGGGGTAGGAAAAGTGTTCCACACAGAGGGAACAGCATGTGCAAAGTCCCGCGGCAGGAGGAGGGAGAGCAGCACATTCGAGAAACACACAGACGGCCTATGTGAGCTCACCTCTACCCCTCGGGCAGTGGGACGTGCTCATCTGGTTGCCGTCGGGGAGTGTATGACGGGGTCGGGAGCAGAGGCTAGGAGACCCTGCTCACCCACCCCATGCCAGAATGTGGATGTTAAGGTGATGGAATGGGGCATGCAAAGGGAGGAAAGGAGAACTGATGGACAGGTGGGGTCTCTGAAAGGTCCTCTACTTCCCCCAGGTCCCCAACTGAAGCCCCAAGGGACCAGCTACGGTGCAGTGGGCCATTGCCCGCGCTCTGAGCTTGAGGCTCCTGTGTCCGTCCAGCCACCTACTGCACAGCTCCACGCAGAGGCTTCCAAGCTGGGGCAGCTCCACATTCAGGCACCCCAGATGCCCCACTGCCCCAGCCCCGCTGCACCCGCCCGGCCCATCCCACCACACCTGCGCACACCTGGGCTGCGGTGACTGCCTCGCTCCTTGTGTTTGCGCCACAAGCCACTCTGCAGCAGAAGTCAGAGGACCTTTCCAAACCGTCAAGTCTGAGCCCATCCCTCTCCTCCCCAGGCCCTCCACCCGCTCCCATCACATTCAGAAGAAGCCCCCACCCCCAGCCACCACCCTCGAGCCCCAGACCGCTCCAACCTAGCCTCTGTCTGCCCCTCCCCCTCCCTGTGCCCGGCGGCACTGGCTCTACCGGCCAGCGTGGGCTGGCTTACACGCAGTAACAGAGAGCCCCAGCTCTCACACGGGCTCCTCCCTCCCCCACACAGAGCGCTCTCCACGGGTCTGGAGGTCAACCCTCCCGTGGTCACTGTGCCAGGAGTGGGGAGGTGGCCAGTGCTTGCCAGCAGGAGAGTCTGTCCCTTCTACTCTCGCTTCATTGGCCAAGGCCAGGGCGGGGCATGGGGGCCTCCCCAGCACCCAGAGAGGACACCTGAGCAGGATGCGCAGGGGGGACGGCCACAACAGACCCCTGTCTTTCCCTGAAAGCACCAACCTCGCCCGGCCACCCACCCCGGGACCTCTGAGCTGTGGCTGCTGCCACCTGGAAGCCCCCCACAGACACTCAGGGGGCCTGTGCATCCCACCCAGCTGGTTTGCAGAAACTCTTCCTCCGCAGAGGTCTGCCCTGACCCCACGCACGCCCAGCATGTGGGTGCTCGCTGAAGCTTCTGAACGGAGGGGTGCACCCAGCCCCGGCTCTGCGTCCCTCCAGGGAACCAAACCTAACACCACCTGCAGTCATGGGAGCTGTGCTGTCCCCAGTGGAGGCCATTCACGGGCCAGCCCAGCCACCAGGTGCCAGAGGCCCCGAAGCACACCGCCCCTTCCCCACCAGGCCACATGGCTCCACAGCCACCTTTCCGGTGGGGGCGGGTCTCTGGAGCAGCGTCATGTCATCCGCCAGCACTGCTCTGTCACCGGCAGACGAGAACAGAACGCCGTACACGGCCAAATATAGCTGTGAGAACAAAAGCCTCTGAAAGCGCGTGCCCCCGCACTGCCGGAGACAGGAAGCTCCTGGGGGCCGTGCCTCCTTCCGAGGGTGCCGAGTGTCTGCAGAGCCTCCTTCCCCCGGGGCTGGCCCTGCCACCTGCTCTGCTCACGGGGCCCCCACGGGAGGGTGAGGGAGCCCCTCTGTGTGGTTGTCTGACACCAAGGTAGGAATCATGCACACAGTCATTCATTCATTCATTCATTCACTCATTCATTCAGTGAGAACCTACTAAGTGCGCACACCGAGGGAGCAGAGGCCGGCCCCGTGGCGAGATGGCAATCGGGCAAAACTGCTCACTGCCCAGTGCCAAACAACAGCGTGAGGAGGGCGTGGAGGGGGAGCAGGCACTACGGGCAGCTCTGCTGGGCTCTGACCAGCTGGGCTGGGGGCTGAGCTGAGCACTGTGGGAGGAAGAGGCAGAGGGAACAGCATGGCAGCCCGTGGGAACAGCACCTGCAAATGCCCCTGGAGAGGAGGAAGCTGGCTGAATCGGGAGCAAGGAGGGGGGGGGGAGAGCTCAGGCTGCCTGCGGAGGGGGCCGCAGCTTGCAGGAGCCTGTGGACCAGTGGGAGTTTTATCTTTATTCCGAGATCAAGGAGAGCCCACTGGAGTGTCTGGTTTTAGTTTTGTTTGGGGCTTTTTCTGGGGGTGGTGAGATCAGTTTCACAAAGTGAACTGTGAGAGCCATTTGGAGAGTCAAGTTGACAAGACAGGGTGGCGGATGGTGGGAGGTTCCAGACTCCCGGCTCCGAGGAGGGGGCCCTTCCCAGCTGGGGTGGCGGAGGGGGAGGGAGAGGACCAGGAGGGTAGTGTTGACGTGAGTTAAAGGGCCCATCTCTCCCTCTCTGGGGGCTCCTGAGTGAGGAAATCTAGCTTCCCCGGGGGGTCCCTCCCTACCTAGGGACCCAGGAACGCACCTCCACCCTGGCCTGCTGGGCAACACTCATGGGGAAGTTCTGAGGCCCCTCTGGAGCCCAGTGGCCTCTGCCAGGCCAGGGGACACTGACATCCCACCCCACCCTTCCTGGCTCTGATAAGGCGCCCAAGTGACAAAATGCAGGGGACGCAGCTTGCAGGACCCCGGGAGGGACAGGCCTCAGCGAAGCTGCCTTCAGGGTCCAGGACAAGCACAGGCGTTCTGCCTGGATCTGTTTGTTGAAATTTTCTTAAATGCCTGGGGCCTTCATGAAACCCACATGCATATTCGTGCAAATCATATGCAAATCACGCCACCCCCAGATCAGCTGCCTCGCCCTCCCTCCCCCTCGGGCGGAGGACTGTCAGCTTCCCAGAGCAGCTGGGAGACATCGGGCCAGGAGAGACCCTGTCACCCACCCTCACAAGCGTCAGATGGGGAAACTGAGGCAGAGGGGAGGATGGACTGGCCCGCAGTCACTCAGCGAGTCCAGGCGGAGCTGGTGGGACCCCCCCAGGCCAGGCTTCCTCTTGCCTCCTAGTGAACGAGGCTCTCCTCTGGCTGGGCGCCCAGCACCCAAGGTCTAGAATTCTCTGAGGGAGGGAGATGCCTTTGCAGAAGCTCCTAGATGTCTCTGATAAGAAACAGTAATATTTGCTCTTACACCCACTCCCGGGGGACACAGCTAACAATACCCTCCCAAAGGGTGTTGTTAATCAAAGCCTGCTCCAAAACTAAAGCCCCTGCCAGCCCCTGCAGAGGTTCAACATCACAGAAAAGAAGCTCAAGACTAGCGGCTCCGCATTTAGGGCAGCGAGAGCTGGGGCTGACGGGGTGCACCCCGGGCTGCAGATAACCACCCGCCGGCCCCCCACCAGGCGCCTGCTGCGTGCCAGCTCTGGGCTGGGGGCTCCAGTAGCCCCACTGCTCAGATGAGGAAACTGAGGGACGTTCAGTTTCCACGGAGAACACGTGCAGGGCTAAGACTGGAACCCAGGCCCCGGGTCCCACGGGAGGGTGTGCAGGAGTCTGTGGTCTCCCTCTCTGAGTTCCAGGGAGGCGTGTGTCCTGGGGTCCCAGCCACGGCCCCCTCCACTCTGGACCCCCATGCCCCGCAGGCACATAGGTCCGCAGGACGGAACCGCGGGCACCTCCCATGTGGGGCCTGAGTAGCCTCTTGACGGGAGGGGAGGCTGAGCACAGGACTCGCGGTCCTGCCACTGGGTCCACCGGCCTCAGGCTCCTCGTCTGTAAAATGAGCGAGAGAGGTGCCTACTGCTCTGGGTGGACGTGAGGACTCGGCGAGACCGGGAGCTGGACCATTAGTGCTGGAAAGAGCCGCTCAGGCAGGAGGGCCCCGAAAACGCCAGCTGTGGCGGCCGAGAGCATCAGCAGGAGCCGCCAGCTCGGGCGTCCGAGTTTCTCCCCTCCACGGCCCCCCAGCCCGCACACATGGTTTTCTAACTGGCCTCTGGGCACTTCTGGTGACAGAGAGATGAGGGTGACACAGGCCAGCCCAGGCTGAGACCCAGACTGCGGAGCTGCGAGCTGGGCTCTTGCAGCCTCCTCTGCGTTGTCCCCCCACGCTCCCTCCCACAGCAGCCGGGGGTCACACCCTGCCCTCCCCTGCGCGGCTCCTCCCTTGGCTCAGGTGCACCCACACAGCAGGCCCCCATCTGCTCCGTCACTGATGCCTCGGGGCCCGTCCTGCGGTGGCCACTGGATCAGCGTCTGCCGAGGGACACACTGCGCCCGCTGGCCCCGTCTCCCTGCCTTTGCTCACTCTGGTCTCTCTGCCTGCAGTGCCCTCTCCCGCCTTCCAGCCCGAGTTCCTGCAGCGCTGAATTCCTGCCTGGTGCTTGGGACAGGGTGCTGCCCTCAGGGTGCTCCCACAGCCCTGGGCTCCCCTCCCAGCCTGCACCTCCCTGCACAGGAGCTGTCTGGGGACAAGCCAGAGTCTCCTCTAGGACCAGGCCTGGAATGCAGGGGACCCTCAGTCAGCAGCCGGGAGCAGCCATGCCCACATGGCCACAGGCACAGGCTGTGGCCTCATGCCCCCTCCTCCGTCCACCCCTGGTTGGGGCTGTCCAGTGTGGCCACTGCAAGACTGGCCCGTTTCCGGAGGGAGAGGTGGTGGTGGCGCCTCCCTGAGCCTGGTGATTAACGACATGCTGGGTCCCCAGTGTTCGCAAGAGAGGAGGTCACTGTGGAGGTGGAGGGAGGCACCTTAGCAGAGAGAAAGAGAATCAGATTTATGAAACAGTGAGAAGACAGGAGAGCAGGAGATTAACCGGCAGGTGTGAGCCCCGCAGATCTCAGCCACAGGCTGGTGTGAAAGGGAAAAAGCCCGTCTCCGCAGGGAGGCGGCGGTGACAGCCGATGCTGAGTCTCCCGGGGCAGGAGAAGACAGAGCTGGCAGGTGGAGGGATGGAGACATGAGGGACGGCGGGTCCCTGGAATTCAAACCCACACTGAGAAGTCCAGCACCAGCCCCACGCAGAGACACACGCTCAGCTGAACCAACCAACACGCCAGGAGTGCAGAACTCGGGCCCCAGGGGCAGGCGGGAGGAGGAGGACCAGGAACACGCACTGCGGGCCACCCGGGGTCCCACCGGGCCCACACTGTAAATGCAGCTCCTTCAGGCCACACACCCTCCCAGGGAGAGAAATAGTGTGCCCGTTATACAGACGAGGAAACTGAGGCAGGAGAGATCAAGGCGGGAACACAGGATGGCAGAGATGGGCACAAACCTGCACCAACTGCAGTCAGCCCAAGGGTCTGCCCGCGGGGGCAGGACTCACCCTGGTGCGCGCAACAGACAAGAGTCATCTCAGTGTCAGTGGCCAACGAAGGGTGAAAGATCACCTCCACGGGATCTGGTGAGGATTCCAGTTCTGCCAGGATGGGGCCATGGGAAAGCGGGCATGATCCTCCTTAGTCATAAACCTGGGGGGAGGGAATGAGACCACCCACATCTTCATCAGGCTGGGGGGAGCTGGGGTTTCCCCAGAGCAGGGGGAGCTGGGGCCACCAGCATGGAGAACAACACTGAGTCCCCCGACCGTCCCACCGGTCTCCAGGGACACGGACGTGGGCACCAGCAGTTCATCCACCCGGGCCCCTGGGAGAGGCAGATGAAGACTGGGACAGCTTCTGGGGCAGGAGAGCGTTGAGGAGGGGCCCGCTGGGTCCAACAGCAGGGACGTGGGACAGGGGGTGGTCACCGAGCTGGTGCCCACCAGCACCGGCTCAGCACCACTCAGCACCAGCCAGGCCCGGCTGCCCGTGGAGGACAGCGGCTACTCCTCCTCTGTGATCCCTGATCCCAACTCCGGGGCCAGAGGGAACGCAACTCCAGCACGTTTTAGATTTTAGAAAAGTAACGTGGTACAGACACGTCACACAGTTCTGCAGCCAAACCCAGGAATACTCATATGGGAGAGACAGACCCCAAATGCGTCCGTTCGGGCCGTGTATACTCCCAGACCCACAGTATGTGGGTTTGTCTTCATCACACTGGGGATTCAGGTTGCAGACAAGGGGTGTGACCCTGCGTGCCACTCTGCAGAGAAGAGACTGAGGGAGCAGAGCCCTGCCCGCAATATGCGCCCTCACTGGGCACCCTACACGTCCTCGTTCCCACAGAAGTACCCCCAGCGCCTCCCAGGCCGGGCGCTCAGGCTGAACGAGGACTAAGACACCACCTCTCGAGAGCTCACCGTCACCTGGTGACCATCAGCGGGCTGAGAGCCCACCACAACCAACTCGGGCACCCCAACACATACACTAAACTTGGGGTCCAAAGCCAAATTACAGCAGGGCACTGAATCACCCCCAGTTTCTGTGGGGGGAAAAATGTTCAGGATTTCAGTTGCCAGCAACTCAAGAATCAGTAGGGCCAGACAGTGGCCGAAACTACAGAGGGGTGGTGTCCAGGACACGCGGGGACAGTGCCATTGCTCTGCTCTGGTCAGAAGGTCCTGAGGGCCGTGTCCCACCGTGGACACCAAGATGCAAGAGGGACACTTCAGGCCAGGGGCGTGCAGACCAGGTGGGAGGCGGCAGGATAAACATCGCCGGAAGACCCGCAGGAGGGTCTCAGATACTCGGCCACACCTGTGGCATCGGCACGGCATCGACACTGTGGTTAAGGGGTTGGGTAAGACGGGCCTGCTCAGTGGACAGGGGGAGGCAGGCTCCGAACACACGGTGACAGAGCGAGGCAGCTGCAGCCACCGCCAGGGCGGGGCACAGAGGGGCAGAGCGGACTGGGGCGGGGACCGTGGAGCCGGGGTCTCAGAGGGCCACAGGACCAGAGGGCGGGCGCAGGAGGCGGGCGCTTGCTCTGCAGGGTGAAGAACCAATGCCAGGCTCTGCCAGCCGCCACGCAAGCCCTTGCCGTCCACACTCACAGAGCAAGCGGATGACCACCGGGCAGGCAGGCATGTGGACCGAGCGGACCTGCCATGGTTGGACGTAGGAGAGGGCGCGTTAGCACCCAGTCTCCGCGCTCCTCCTCAACAGGGGGTCAGGATGGCACCTCAGAAACCCAGGACCGGCATCTTCCAACCCTACACCAGCACCCTCCAAACATGTGCCCCCCCCAGGGGGTGGCTTCCCGTGTGAATGGCCAAGGCTCTCCCTCTGGGAAGAGGGGGCACCACTGCTGTGGACGCCGACTGCGGGTACAGTGCCCACCACTTGCGCGGATGGGCTCTGGGTCTGAGAACCTGCTCGGGTCTGGCAACCAGGCAGCTACCATCAACTTCTGCTTATCCATTCTCCGTCTCTTCAGATTTTTTATCAGCAGATTTCTTGTCAGCTGGCCGATTTTCTTGCCCCAGGAGCACGGTGTTCTGGGAGCCATCCTCACAGTCCCCTGCAGGTGAGGTGCTTCCCCGGCCCTAGAGCTCCGGGCCTCGTCACCCTGCGCTGCAGCAGCACCTCCCACCATCCGCCCGGCTGCAGGGACGGCCACCGCCACCTTCCCCACGATGTCGTGCCCACACCAGGGCGGTCCTTATGCCCTTGGGGAGCAGCCCGTGGGTTTCCGGTCCTGTGCCGTGGAACCGTCCCAGCGTGCCCACTTCTCTGACCCTCTTGATCCCTCCTCCACAGTTTGCTACAGCAGTTCTGGCATTGCCACTTAATTTAACTGGAAGCTTCCAAGAGCCATCCGGGAGCACAGGAGGCCAGTCTGTCCCCAGCATGACAGGACAGTGTCCCCAGATTGGCAAGCCTTCACCCAGGCCCATACCCACCCTCCCCACTTCGCCCAGGCACCTCTTCCCAGACCTGCAGGTCCCCTGGCCAGGCCCTGCCCCTCCTGGTCATGTGGTCACTACCCCAGCAGACCCACACTCCCCCAGGGCCCGAGCATGGGTCTGGTGGGCAGATCCGAGAACACACGGTCTCCTAGGCGCCTGCCTCGTTTGGCACCTCTGAGTCTTCCCGCGGAGGGAGTCTGGGGGCTTGGGGGTCTCAGTGCATCTCCCGGAAATCTCCCCATCTCAGGGCCCGCTGCCTCCCCGTCAGAGCTCGGTGGGATGCAGGGGCGGTTCCCTGGGAAGCCAGCCTTCTTCCGATGAAGTCCTGTGCCTCATCTCCGAATCAGTCTGCCGCCGACCACAGGAGGGGCGTTCCCCTGCAGATGCTTCCGAGGAGGCCCTCTGACCCCCACGACTGGCTTTAAATTGATGATTAACAGACCTGAGCCTGCTGTTCTCTCTCCTCAATGCGTCAGCGGCTCTTAGCAACAGCTGCCCGATTGCACGGTCCTCATAGCTGACATCTCTCGTACCTCTCCGTGCCAGAGAGGCTGCATCAGCTCCAGCCTCTCCTCCCACTGTGCCCTCCCACTCACTCACCGCCTCCCTCCCACCTGGGCCCTCTGCTCACTCACCTAGCTGTCCTGCTGCTGTGGCCTTTGGCGACCATCAACCCTGGACCTGCCCCAGTGAGGGGGCCTGCACTGCCCTCAGCAGGCGATGCAGCCACCTCCAGAACCCCTCCCTCCCGGTCAGCGTCCTGGGGCCCCTCCTGGTCCCAGTGCCTAGGCCAGTTCTCTGGGGATCCCTGTGCGGTGGTCTCCTGCAGGAGCGCTCACGGGGGAAGGGGCGTGAAGGGGGCAGGACAGGGCAGGAGAAGGAGGGAGGCACGCAGGCAGCCGGACCCTCCAGGAGCTTGGGAGCGTGTGCGGCTCCCACCCCGACGCAGAGGCCGGCCTTCTGTCCACTTGTATCCACCGGTCAGTGGGGGCCAGTCCCCATGCAAGGACTGCACAGCCTCGCAGGTGAGGAGGGCCGCTGGCCGGGACCCCCGAGGGGAGAGGAGGGTGTTGTGGGCGGCCTCACTCAGTGCCTGGGCAGGGGGCGCCAGGGGCACCAGCTCTGGGAGGGGAGGAGACCGCAACTTGAGAGGGAAGTCCCTCTTAAGAACCGGGTCAAGACCGTTTCTTAAAGCCCCGTGTCTGGTACCTGCCTTGACACTGTCCCCTATCAATCGAAAAGGAGATGGGGCAGAGGTCTACCCTGGAAACGAGCCCGAGGGTCCCCGTGGAGGAAAGCTCAGGGTTCCCAGCAAACCCCTCAGGAGACGTCAGCTGTGGCCTCCTGAGCGCTCAGGAGGCTGGCTCAGCAGACAGGGAGGAAGGGGGGGCCCTGGCCGGGCTGTGGAGGAGGGACCAGGCCCCGCTGGGGTCCCCGGCGGTGGCTGGGAGAGTGAGACAGAGGCCCAGCTGTGCCTGGAAGCTACGCCTGAACCCGGGCTCCCCGAGCCACCAGGGACAGGCCCTGCCGGGCGTCTCCAACCCTCATCCTCTCAGCTCCCTGGCCCAGCCTGCCCCGCGCCGGAGATTCCCCCATCAGGCCTCACTCTCCCTCCTAACCCCTCCATGAGAGCCCTCCCTCACCTTGGTCAGAAAAATGACTAAGGTGGGACAAGCCTGCAGGGCCCTGGGCCCAGCGGGAAGGGGGGTGACGCCGGGAGGTGACAGAGGAGGAGGCATGGGACGCCACTCTGTGGACCCCACAGATATGCGCCACATAGGCGTGCAGACCCCCCTCTCTCAGCAGAGAGGCTTCATCTGGCCCCGCGGCCCAGGCTACTGCCCTCCTCGGGGCGGATGCGATGGCGGGACCTCCTGATGGCCCCAGAAGCTGTCCGCGACGGGGAGCCCGGGCTGTCGGACACGCGCCGCCTGAGGATTCGTCGATGGGGCTGCCCATCTGCACCCACCATCCTTCCCTTCCTCTCCCCGCAGCCCCGGCTTCCAAGTGCTTCTCCCCAGGACCCGGCGAACCATCGACGCATGGACGATAATAAAGGAATAGCGCACCTGGATCATAGAACAAAACAGTGAGATCACAGAAACGAGTCGTACATCAGAACAGGATCCTAGACGCCCAGAATAGAATCGCTGCACCCTTGAGGGTAATCAGGGAGCTGAGTCATAAAACAGTGGAACAAGCCCAGAGGAGGTGGAGCCAGAGGGGCCCCCGAGGGCCGCAGGTCCACACACCTGGATTTCTGGATGGGGAGGCATGAACGGAGGCACGGGGCTGGGGTTGGGGAATCCCAGCGGGCCGGCCGGCCTGTGGTGAGCTGTGCTCCGTCCAGTCCAACAGGTGAGCTCTGAGCACGCCTGGGTCCAGCCATATAGGGCCAAGCAGAAAAGGTGAGGGAAGACGTGGACAGGGTCCTGGGACAGCCCAGGGTCCTGCTGGGACCACAGTCTGGCGGCACAAACACCAAATGAGGTGGCTTCGAGGCAGGTGAGGCTTAGTCTAAAGTCAGCGGAAAGCTGAGGCCATCAGGGGCCCTGCTAGAGCATCACCTCTGGAGCGGGCACGTCTTCATAAACCTGTACAGGAGTTTGTTGAAGGAATAAATGAACAACCAGAATATTGGCTCCATGAGAGCAGGAACCACATCCCCAGCACACTGTTGGTGCTCAGTCAGTTACTTGGGGGAGGTCTGGTAAAGAACAGCCAACTACTTTTTATTGAGGTGAAATTCATGTAAGATAAAATTAGCCATGTTAAAGCAAACAGTTCTGTGGCATTGGTGCATTCACAACCTTGTGCAACCACCACCTCTATCCAGCTCCAAAGCACTTCCCTTACCCCAAGAGGAAACCCTGGACCCCTTAAGCAGTCACTCCCCTCTCGCACTGCCCTGGCCACCACCAGTCTGCGTTCTGTCCCTGTGGGTTTGCCTGTTCTGGACGTTTCCTATGAGTGGACTCTGCGACCCTTTGTGTCTGGCTTCTGTCACTTCAGCTAACACCTCCTAGGCGTTCGCCACGTGCTCATCTCCTGTGGGATTGCTATTTTTATGCCCATTTACAGACAAGGGAACCAAGGCACAGCGAGGCTAGCAAGGGGTGAGGCAGGATTTGAACCCGGGTCACCTGGCTCTGGGGTCTGTGCTCTGAATGACCACGCTGCCCCGCCTCTTGGGAGGCAGACGAGCTCCGTGCCAGATAGAATGGTCAGGGAGGGCATCCTGGAGGAGGTGAGACTTGGGCTTAGCTTGAAAAAAGTAACTTGAACCTTCAACAAACATGTGTTAAGTGCCTCCTGCATGTTGGTGCTGCGTAGGTAAGTGTGCGGCAGACTTATTTCACTCTCGTCCCCATCAATGTCCCCAAACACGTGTAATTATAGGCAGAAGGGCGAGCCGTCAGACATGTAGAGTCCGGCAGATCAGCAGACCTGTCCGGCCCAGCCTCAACTCACGAGAAATAGTAAACGCTGTTGTTTGAAGCCACTAACTTGTGGGGCAGTTTGTCACACAGTGTCCCCCTGGCCACAGCTGGCTGATACAGTTTGTACAGGGTCATGCTTAGCGATGGCGTTCCAGAAAGAGCGTCCTGTGTGAGCAGAGGCCCCAGCTGCCTGTCTCACTGTCTGCTCAACAATCCCCTTCCCGAATCCCTCATTGTCTGGGCCGCCTTTGCTCTTTCCTTCTTTCTATTTTTCTCGCTTGCAAGATAAGATCAAGGAAAGGTCTCAGAAACAAGACCCAGCATTTTTCTTCCCTGACAGATCCTGTATTGAAGGGCTGGGCAATGAGCCCCCGGGGACAGCCCTGTAACTGGTGCTACGTGGGGCGACGACAGCCGAGCAGGCCCGTGTTCTCTCCCAGGTCCCAGAGAGCAGCCAGGCCCCCAGGGCTCCTGCACCTCCGGCCCTGCCTCCCTGGCTGCTTGGATTGGACACAGTCACCTGGAACGGAGCCAGCTCCGGGCCCCTGGACTGGACCTGGGAGTCTGGGTCCATGGCGGGGCCTGGGCATATGACACCCACTCCCCACACAGCCCACCCAGGAGATGACAGGATTTGTGAAACTCTAGGGCTGGACATCGCTGAGTCCAAGCACCCCGTTACAGATGGGGAAACTGAGATCCAGGGAGGGGGAGGCGTTCTCCCACACCTCCCAGAGCCAGGAAAGGAGCCAGGATTCCATCCCAGGCCTGCGCCCCTTGGTCCACTGTGCCAGCTCACAGAGCGGGGAGGCGGCAGGAAAGGGCTGGAGGCCTCCCCTCCCGGGGCTGCAGCGTCCTGTCTCTGGGGCAGCAGGGCTGGGTGGACGAGCGGGGCTGGGGGCTCTTCCAGGCCAGGGAGTCAGGCTTTGAGGTTCCAGGCAGGCTGGTGGGGAGGGCTGAGCAGACAGGGGCCCCTGGTCCCCAGATGTCAGGCAGAGAGAGAGGGAGAGCTAGAGTAGTACCTCAGACAGCTGCCCCTGCTGGGCCAGGCAGGCAGGGCCTAGGGAGCTGGCGAGTGAGGACGGGCACCCTCTGCCCTCACCCTCCCTCCTCGTGGAGCTCAGCCAGCCTTTACCAGCAGTGCTGAGGGCTGTCTGTGGATTAACTCACCTCATCCTGACGGTCCTCTCATGAAGTAGCTATCATTCAAAAACCAAGGCACAGAGAGGTCGTTAAGGTGCCTGAGGTCACACAGCTGGAAGGTCAGAGAGCCCAGATTTGCCCCCAGACAGTCTGACAGCAGAGCCAGTGCTCACAGCGGCTACGGCTACTACGGGGTGCAGCGGGGCCTAGGGCGGAGAGAGAGAGAGAACCGGGGTGTCTGGCTGGGAGGGCAAAGCCCCCGAGTGATCCCCGAGGAGGCCTCCCTTGTAAGCACTCTCTTTCTTCTGGGGCCCGCCCCTCCTCTCCTTCGCCCTCTGACCCAGGCTCTGCTCCTCACTGCCTGCTCCAAAGCGAGTTCTTCCCAGTCCCTGAGGCTCAGGGCCTCGTCGTCCAGGTGGAAATGAGACAGAGGACAGCAAAGGGCTGACAGCTCGTGTGGAGTGGCCGCTCCGGCCTGGCACGCGGGATGAGCCCGCACACGCTCACTGCTCCGTGGGCCCTCCCTCCACTGGCGCTGCCCGCCCCGCTCTGCGAGAACCCTCTCCTGTGGGCTCCCCGCCTCCCTCTGTCTCCTTCCCTCTTCGTCTGTGTCTGTCCCTGTCTCCCTGTCTCCCTGTCTCTCTCTGTGTCCCTCTGTCTCTGTCTCTCTGTCTGTGTCTCTCTCTGTCTCTTTCTGTCTCTCTAGCTCTCTGTCTGTCTCTGTCTCTTTGTGTCTCTGTCTCTATCTCTCTGTCTCTCTGTCTCTGTCTCTCTGTCTCTCTGTCTCTCTGTCTCTCTCTCTCTCTCTCTCTCTGTCTCTTTCTGTCTCTCTATCTGTCTGTCTCTGTCTCTATCTCTCTGTCTCTGTCTCTCTGTCTCTCTCTCTCTCTGTCTCTCTCTCTCTCTCGGCCTCTCTCCCTCCCTCCCGCTCTCTCAGGGGACGGACGGCCCAGGCCCCACTGTCAGCCCCTGAAGGACACAGTCCACCCTGGAGATGACACCCTAGTCCTTACGTCCACTGCTCACTGTAAACATTGAGGGAGCACCCGCCGCGGGGAGGTCACTGTTCTCAGTCCTTCTCCCCATCAGTGGCCCGCGCGGCTCCACGTTCCTAGTGAGAACAGTCCCCTAATTCTCCACCCTGAGGTCCGCAGCTCCGACTCCACACAGCTGTGAGCATCAGCGCTGAGCCAGAGCCTGCCCCAGTAGCTTCCCACAAAGGTGGCCTTGCCACACGGGGGCTTCGCGCACCCTCGCAGCCCTCGGGCAGCCCCTGCCTCGTGCCTCAACCCCTCCCTGAGTGGGAAGCTCGGGGAGTTAACCAGAGTACACAATTTCCTGGGTCCCTGTGGACCAATAGGCCTGACCCTGCACTGGATAAAGGGGAAACTGAGGCCCAAAGAGGGGTTGCAGGTGCCTCTCCCAGGGCCACCCGAGGAGCCAGGGGCATTGCTCAGGCTGGAAGCCTTGTCCAGACCCTGCCCACAGTGTCCCCACCACAGAGGCTTCCAGGGGCCTCTCTGACCCCAAGACACACAGCCTCCCCACTGCCCTGCTCTGCAGACACGGGGACTGACCTCCCCTGCACCCAGACCACCCGGGGGACCTGGGCTGGGGCCGCATGTGACATCTAGGGCCTCAGGGCACTGCACTCACGTGCCCTTCCTGCATGAAAGTGTATTAACAATGATACTTTAGGACTATGTTGGTACCAAAACAAAGATACTAACATTATAAAATAAATGTTTTCTTGGACATAAAAATTCTTTTTTTTCCTTCCGATTTTAAAGGAAATTAAAACCTGTCTGTGGGCCTTCAGAGGCGCGTGGGCCCAGGCACGGTGCCTGATGCTAAATCGGTCCTGCTGGGCTGCCAGCCACGCGCCCAGAGCCCGGCTCTGCCACGAAATCGCCATCACGGCCCCAACCTGGGCCTCGGTGCCCCCGTGGGTGCCCGTAAGCAGAAGGCCCAATGCTGAAAAAGGTCCTCCCAGCTGGCAGAGACCTCTGCTCCCCCAAAGGGAGCAGAAGCCCGGGGGCAGCTCAGCACCTGGGGGCCACCAGCTGCCCTCCCTCTAAGAGGCAGTGGGAGTCCTGGCCCTGCATCTGGCTCTGACCCTCTCCAGGAGGCTCTGAGTGGAGGGTCTCAATCGCTCTGCCTGTGTCCCCGTGTCCCCCTCGTGCTCTGTTCTCCTCTCTGGTCCCATCACCCAGGGGGCACCACGTCTTCTCTTCTCCTCCACACACAGACTCCTCTCAGTGACGTGTGTCCTCTGGCCTGACGGGCCCCTGGGGTGTGGGCTCCTCGGGGGGCCAGGCCGAGGCCTCGTCCTCCTCATCCTCACCAGGGAATCTTCTCACGCCTCCCCCGGGCCTGCCCTGCAGAGTCCAGCAGCCTCTTGCTCATTTCAGACCCGGGTGCTTTGGGAGGAGGGCTGCTGTGGCCTGGGGGGCTCCCAGAGGAGGGGAAGCTGAGGCAGGCCCGGAGGAATCCACACAGTTGTGTGGGAGTAAGAAGTACTGCCCATCAGCAAAGGATCCCTTGAAAGTCTCTGAGGGACCCCCCCCGGAGCTGCCTGACTTAGGGTGACCCAGTCAGAGCACCAAATTCTCCTGCCACTGTGGCTGGTCCAGGGTGGGCCCGCGCCCCCAGCTGGTCAGAGAGACTCCTGGGACTGATGGAAGCTACTACAAAGATGCTCTCTCTTTGCCAGGAGCATCAATCTGGGAGGAATGAGCTGAGCTGCTGGCTGTCATCCTGCCTCCCTGGATCCTCAGGGTGAGGCCAACCCAGAGAAGATCAAAGAAGCAGAGCCAAGTGCAGCAGATACTGTCTGTGTCCCTGGATCAAGCTGGAACTGAAGCCTCCTCTCCCTCCTGTAGGCTGCAGGACCCCGTGGCAGGTAGGTTCTGCACCCAGGGCCACTGTGCACTGGCCCGTCTTGTCATGTGGTCCAGAGCCCCTTTTGGCTCAGGCACACTCTAAGTGTTCATGTGCAGGGTGCCCAAGGTGGCTGCAGAGCAGGAGCAGGGAGCCAGAGCCGCCCCAGAGATGAGGGCACCCACAGCCACTCCAGGAACCTCTCCAGGAGCCCAAGACGCCTTCAGGCCCTCGGAGAGGAGAAGCACAAGAGAGAGGAGAGACATGCAATGCACAAAGTCTCCCCAAGTCTGCCCCAGGGCCCCGCCCGCCTCCCCTGCCTGCGTTCACACAGGCCTTCCAACCAGGAAGCTCCGTGTTCTCTGTGTCCCTCAGGCCTCGGCTGCTACACCACTGATCCTCCTTCAGGAAGCCCTCCTGGGTTGTCCTGAACAGATGGTGAACACTGACTCCCAGGACTTCCTGAGCACGGATTGATCCAGCCTTGTGCTATTAATTAACTGTGTCTAGAATGTCTGTCTCATCCCTGTGGCCAGATGTTATCTCTTTGGGTGCTGTGGGAAGAAGGGATCAAGACACTCTGTGACCAGGTCAGGGCTCAGCGTGTGACTGGCATCAGAGCTCAGTGTGTGACCCTCAAGAGGGCTCAGAGTGTGACAGAGTCAGAGCTCAGAGTGTGACCAGGGTCAGGGCTCAGTACATGAGGGGGATTAGGACTCAATCTATGACGGGGATCAGGTCTCAGTACATGAGGGGGATCAGTGCTCAGTACATGAGGGGAACAGGGCTCAGGATGTGACCAGGGTCAGGGAGCAGTGTCCACAGTGCCCTCCTATAGGGGGAAATTTCTGCAAAACTGGAAGATATGGGGTCAGCAGGCTCTTCCAACTGCCCCCGTCTGTTCTTGTCCACTCGAGGGGCCAGACACCCGACTCAGCCTTCCTGCAGGTCCTCCCGGCTCGAGGCCTCGTCACTCCTGCCTTCCCAGCAGGAGCTGCCTTCCCGGGGCCCTGAGGACGGAGAAGTGAGCTGCCAACACCTCCTGACGCGCCATCCCTGCCATTCCACACCACAAGCCCTGACTCATTTCTTCTCCTTCCTGGTGATCGAGTTCAAGTAACTTGTGAGACTCTCAACCAATTCGTCATGTTCTCACAAAACCCTGAGCCGTCTCGGGACCAAAGGGAACAAACCAAGGGTCCCGCGTGTGGCAGTTGCCAGGGCACCAGCCGTGGCTCCGGGCTGGATCGCAGCCCTGAGACCTGGTGCCTCAGTTTACCCATCTTCAGAATGGGCTGGCCAAGGATTCCGATGAGACATGAGGCCTGGCTCCTCTCCTCGGCGGAATCCGAGCCAGACCCATAGACGGGGTCCCTGCCTCCAGCCCAGCCCTGTCTGCCAGGTACCAGACGAGACATCCCAACCGCCAGAGGCCTTGCGGGCACCTCAGACTCAGCCTGTCCAAACCCAGACTCGCCGCCAGCCTGGCTGGGTCTCCCAGGACAGAGGGGTAGAAAGAGCCCCCGCTCAGAGCGGGGTGGGCCTGGGGCCGGACAGCATTCTTCCACCTTCCCTCTGGGTGACCTTAATAAGAGCTGCCTTGGGGTCGTGGCAGGATTTGAGACAACAGTGACAAGTGTCCAGGGAGACGCTGGACACGCAGAAGGCTCTGGAGAAATGGTGGTGCCTCCTCCCGCCAGCACCGCCCTGGGCTCCTGCCTGCGGTCTCCCAGGCCAGAAGGTCAGCATCTTCCCGACCTCTGGCCAGTCGGTCCCCACTCACATCTTTCTGATGCCCAGTGTGAATCGGGTCTCAGCGCACAGCCTTGCCGGTTCAGGCCTCTAGCCGGCTCACTGCCAGCTCCCCCAGGGCGTCTCCCGCCACTGTCCCCCCTTCAGCCATCCTCCAGGCCTGCAGCACGGATCCCTGTAGACCAGTGCCACTGCCTCAGGGCCGGGGTGACCTCATGGCTCCCCACAGAGCCCCCTCCACCTGGGAGGAGACAGGGGACACAGAGAAGGTCCCCCTGATGACCTCCACTGCCCAGGCCTCCAACCAGGGCTTGGTTCTCTGCTTTGCCGTCTGTTGGTGGCGGTGGGGGACAACGGGAGGATAAAGACCCAGCTTCCATAGAGTGCTAATGTCCCCAGAGTTCAGGGCGAAGGTCCCCGGGCACTCACCCTGGGCCCCGCAGCCAACCGAGGGCTGTTTAGGCAGTGCAGGGGGATATAAGAGGGCCAGTCCCTGCCGCTGCTGCCTCAGTGACCCCAGAGAAGCACTCACTCCGGAACCAAAGGTGGACCGCGGTCCCAAAACGGGACGCTGGCGGCAGAGGGCGATGATCCCAGCAAAAACGCTGTAAGAGCCCAAAGAAGGCAGCAACCACCTTCCCCTGGGGGTCCTGGCAGGCTCCCTGGAGGAGGTGGCCTTGGGGATAGGTAAGGAGGGATGAGGGATGAGGGACGGGGGAGGAGATGAAATCAGAGGGGCCGCTGGCAGGGGTCGCGTGAGTTCAGATTCTTCTCTTAGTGTGGGGGCGCTGAGAGAGTGGGGGTGCCGGGCCTGTGCTGGTGGAACTACCAGGTCGGGGTGATGGGATCATAAGGGGGTCGTGAGGCTGGGAGTTCACAGAGGATGATCCCAGAATGCGCCACCAAGAAGTCAGGAATTGGCCACTCAGAGACACAGGGCCACGCTGGGAGGCGTCACCAGATCTGGGTTTGGGAGCCGCCCTGGCAGCTCTGGCAGGTGGACAGCCTCCTGGCTGCGACCCTACCTGTCCCTCCACCGCCCACCGTCCCCTGGGCACCCTCCTCACACTCACCCCTCAGGCCCCTGGCTCAGCCCAGCTCAGCGGCGCCAGTGTGCCCTCCCGGCAGAGCCTTTCCCCTCGGGGCTCCCTCGACCCAGAACTCTCCTCCCCACATGAGAGGGGCTCACCTTTCCTCACCGTGGTCTCTGCTCAAGAGCACCTCCTCCCAGAGGCGCCCACTGACTGCCCTCCGAGCCAGCAGAGCAGCGCTGACCCTCTGTACTCGCGTCACAGAGCTGTCCGTATCCCCGGTGCTCTGCTGCTGTTCGCCTGGGCCAGCATCCCGCAGGGTCTGTGAGCAGGGGAGCCCGAGCCGGACTGCCCGGTTCCAACACCCGCTCCACCGCTGCTGAGCTGTGTGACCCTGAGCAAGCCTTCCGCTGTCGCTACGCCCGGCTTCTGCGTCAGCTAATCGGGCCCACGGTCCCACCTGGAGAGCTGTCACCAGGACTGAATGTGATCGTATTCGCAAAGCCAGACTGGCCACGGGGAAGTGCCCGTGAGATGGAAATGGCTGTCCTCTGTCCCTCTACGATGCCCGCGGTCGGGGCAGGGGTTTCGTTGTCCACAGCTGAGTCTCCGCACCCACAACACTGCCAGCTCACAGAAGTGCCCAGGAAGAAAACATTTCTGGAAGGAATAGAGAAACCCCAGTTCTCAGAATCCCGAGGCAGCAAGCCATCATCGCACCGCGAGAAGCTCCAGCCGCCCGACTGCACGGTGGGTGAGGGACGGGGTGCTTCACCCAGCTACGCTCCCCCCCAACACATGCTGGGACATTGCCCAGCGTGGGGGGCCCTGGCTCCCCCAGCAGGCAGGGGACAGTGAACTGGGGCCTTCTGAGCTGCACCCTCATAGTTGTGGCCCCAGACCCTCCAGGGGGCTGGCGGGCTAAGACCCCAAAAAGGGGTCCTGGCATCCTGGAACCATCCGTGGACCACGGAGAGACCACTTCCTCCCCGACACTCAGCCTGGAGAGCCTTCCTAAGGGGGCCTCCAGCTGTTTCATATGACGTCTGCTAAAAAGTAATCGCACCCTAATTTATTCAGCTTGTCGGCTTCCCTCTGCCACCCACAGCGCCGGGCAAGTGCGTCGGGGGTTTGGAGCCTGGAACGGAGCTTCTTCCTTACCCGGGGCTGGTTCCTGAGGAGCCCAAAGTGACTGTTCTCCTCTGAGGGGAGCGCGGCCCCGGGCGGGCGGCCAGGATGGGTGCGGGGGCGAAGGGACGCAGCTGGACCAGGCAGAGGACGGGCTCTGGCTGACGGGCACAGGCAGGGACCACTGGGGCGTGAGGGCCAGAGAGGTGCGCCGGGAGCCGGAGAGCAAACAGGCCAGGCCCTCCCTTGACAGATGGGGAAACCAAGGCCCAGGGATGAGAGTTCACAGTGCAAGAGCCGGTTCCACCCAGGAGTGAGGGACTTCAGCGCCTGCTCCAGAAGCAAGGTGGCGTTTGCCACCAGAGGCCTGGGGCCAAGTCCCGACATAGCCCCTCAGTGGGCCTGGCGCCTTCAGCAAGTCACTCAATCTTGTCAAGCCTCTTCATTTGTGGAATGTGGCCGTGAGGACTCCCCAGACTAGCGAAGATCCGAGGTCACTGGGGAAGCAGATTGCCCGGGCCTAGGCAGGACGGGTACCCTAGAAACATGCGGCTGTTTTGGTAACAACTGTTATTCGATCAAATATCCACTGACAGAGCCAGGTGTCAATGCTGGGCCCTGCAGCCCTCTAAGGGACAACGGCCTCCCACGGTCTGTCCCCTGGCCTGGACCCCACAGGGCCTTAGCACCCCACCTGGGGAGGGAACCCCGCCTGTCCCTGGAGCAGGACATCTGTGAGTCCAGGAGACTCTAATGCAGCCCCACTAGGGTCGGTTTATGCTTTGATGCAAAAACAAAGGTGGGGAGACTCCACAATGGTCTTTCAGGAAGACAAAGGCTGGAGGGAGTTGGGAAAAGCCACACAGTCCCTCGGCTGGAATACCCACCTCTAACCCTTCCCAACCCTCAGGGCCTCCCATCAGAGCCACCTCCCCCAGGCAGCCTTCTCCAATGCACACCCACCTCCAGTGGACGATATCTCTTCCCCCTCTGGACTCTCTCAGTGCGCCTGCCCCTCTTTCAGTTCCTCCTCTGTGGTTATTTGAAGCCTCACGGGGCTGGTCTGGGCCTGTGCACCATTGCACAGACTGGTCACTATGCACTGGACGCCCCTGGGGCTGCAGGCTCTGCCCACTGAGCCTCTGGAAGGGCCTCTCCCCGGGGTTGAGGATCAGACTACCTCACCAGCCTTGCTCAAGGCTGTGCTGGCCAGTGGGGGCTCCAGAACCAGCTCCCCGATCCGCGGTTTCAGGCCCGAGCTCGGCCCACCCCAGGCCCCAGCACCCCCGTGGGAGACCTCAGCGTCCTCCGGCGCCCTGGCCAGCCTCAGACCAGGCATGTCCAAGGGGGCGGCTCGAGCAGAGGCACCTGCTCCCACGCTCAGGACCACATGTGGTAAATGGTAGTAAGTTTAATACCCAGAAAACGGGTTTTAAACTGATTGAAGTTTATGACCTGTGCCAGCTCCATAACCATCACGCCTCTGGTTCCCCTCCTCCCCCTGCTGCGCCCCCCATGTTCTTGCATTTCTCTCGGGCCTCAGCACAGGCACCCGTCTCCCAGGTGTCGCTGGAGTCCACAAGGCGAGGTCAAGAGGTCGGTGCACCCACAGAGCAGGTCATTGCCCCCCACAGGGATTTGAGACACTCCAACTGACCCTTTCCCTAGAAAAGGCGTGAGGGCCTGTCTAGAACGTGGCTGAGGACAGGCCGGGGCATCTCCAGGCAGGGGAGGCCCGAGCAGCCCTGGAGCCTCCTCTGACGCGTCCCTGGCAAACTGACCCAGCCATGCACTCAGCCCCAGCTCTGGCCACGAGGCGGCTAGAGGGTCCTGGGAGCCAGGACAGTTGAGCTGAGAGGGACCAAGGGACGCGGGAGCACAGGGCTGGAAAGGGGGTGGGGTCCCATGGCAGGGGAGTGTGTGCAGGACTCAGGAGCCCCCACTTGACTCTGTAGCCAGGGGAGCGGGGGCTGGGCAGGAGTGTTCTTCCAGCAGGAGAGAGGGAAGGAAAGTCCAGTGTGTTCTTCCAAGAAGCTGCTGTGGCAGCTGAAGGGAGGCGGGCAGGAGGGAGAGGGGAGCAGCATGGAGACCAGGTGGCCCCCATGTGTGGTGCGGGGAGGGTCAGGGGGGCTAGATGACAGGTCCTGAGCAGGGGGAGCCACGGACCCCACTGAGGACCCAACGCAGGGGATCAGAGTGGTGGTGATGCCATCAGGAAAGTGGGAGGGAGAAGGCAGAGGAGATGAGAGAGGGGAGCGTGAGATGCCAGGGGGCTTCCAGGTGGAGGTGTCAGGAGGCAGCTGGCAGGAGCTCCGGCTGTTCAGTGAGGATTGAGGGGCTTGGGCAGGACAATGGCCAAAGAACACACAGGTGTGGATGTACCCACCTAGAGGAGCGGGCGGAACAGGATGCTTGGTCCTCTCTTGGCGTAGATGCCTGTGAGTTCCTGACAAAAGCTGGGAACCTCTCCCCAGAGAAAGGAGTACAGACAGAAAGTGGACAGTTGATTTCAGGGGCTCCCAGGCCCTCTGAACCATCAGTGGACCACACAGATGAAGAGCCCTGGGGTGCCAGTGTCCCGAGAATTCGGGATGAGGGTCCCTGGGCACTCACCCTGGGCCCTGCAGCCAACCGAGGGGAATTTAGGCACGATGAGGACCAGTCCCAGCCCCTGTCACCGGCCCCACCACTGTGGCCCCAGCGTGTGCCTGACACATAGTAGGTCTGCAGTCAGAGGAGTGGTTGATGGTGCTATGGTTGAACTCCTGGCTGAGGAGGGGAGAGCAGATGGAGGGCAACGTCCCGGGAACAGCATTCAGGTCTAACCGAGGACGAGGAGAGTGGAACGAGAGTGGGCTGGAGCACGGAGGAGAGGAAACGCTGGAGAGCGTGAGGGACGCCAAGGGAGAGAGGGTCCAGGACGCCCGGACACATTGCCCACCACACCGTGCCCAGCCTCCACCTCCCAGAGCAGGAGTCAAGGAGGCCACGTCTGCTGGGCATCTTGGGCAGGGCACACACAGTAGGTGCTCATCCAGAAAGCTCTTGTGCCTCGGCCCCTCTCCCGGGTCCGAGGCCCGCGGTGCAGGCAGGTTTGGTGAACACGACATGGAGAGCGCGGTATGAGGTCGAGGACCGCCAGGTTTCCGATTCTGACCTCGGCACGTTGAGGAACAGTTTCCCGTTGAACAAATAACACCTTCCCCCGAATCCACCCCCTGGCTCCCACATATTTTGCTTCCAAGCCAACACCCGTGTCCCCGCCGCCCAAACCTGGAGTAAATAAACACGGTCTGTGAGGGTACCAGATGCCCCTCTGCGGGTTCTGGGCCTCCCCCAGAACCCCAGTCGTCTCTCCCTCCAGGACCCCCCCAGGTCTTCTTGGATTTTCCAGCTCCAGTGGCTCCTGTCGCCCACTGAGCCCGGGCCCCCTTTACATACGAGAAGGGACGTGCCTGGCCAAGGGTCAACGCCAGGCCGTGGCGGGAGGGGCCTCAGCGTGGCCCGGCCCCCAGGACCAACCTCCCCACAGGGCTACGACCCGCCCCTTTGACTCTAAGAGGTTTCACTCCCCACTATAAACACGCAGACAGGAGGCCCCAGAGGAGCCCACCTGGGCAAGGTGAGAATTTCGGATAATTTCAGAAGGCGGCCAGTGAGAACTGGAAGCCAAGGGGGTCAGGCCCTGCCGGGTCCACAGAGCTGGGCTGAGGTCTGGCTCTGCCCTCAGCTGCACGACCATGGGAAGTTGTGCAGCCTCTCTGAGCCGCAGCCGTCTCTTCTGAGAGAATGGGCTAAGAGGGGCCACTCCAAGGTATTGGGGGAAGCCAGTGGGGCTCCCCCCTTCCTCAAGCAACCCCCACCCCTCCTGGGGCCTCTGGGCAGGAGGCCCCAGCAATCACGCCCAGGTCAGCACCTGGATCCTGGGCAGGGGCTTCTCCCCTTGGACACTTGGTCACCTCCCCCAGCTCTGCCTCTGGGCAGCAGGCTCCAGGCCGCCCCACCCCACCTGGGGCCCCCCATGTCCCTCAAGGACGCCAGCCCGTGGAAGCCCTCTCCTCCCCTTGCCTTTGCTCTGCCCAGGCATTTCCGGTGGCTTAGCCCAGGATGGAGGCCTCGCCATCTCTGCCCACATCTCACTGTTTCTTTCCAAGGGTCTCCTGGCCCCAAGGTAGTAGCGATGAGGCCTTCAGTGCAGGGCAGGGAAGGTGACATTGAGAAAGTTAGTCAGCCCCTCTGAGTGGCTGCTTTGTGAAGCGATGGAAGAACAGCACCACTTCCCATGGTAGTAGCCCCCAGACTCCTGCCACATGAACACAAACCCCCTGGAGATGCTACTGAAGAAGAGTCTAGGTCCAAGAGGTCTTAGAAAATGTCACCTGCAGTCTCTTCTCTTGGAAAGACATGGGGACCTAAGCATCAGAACAAGAAGCAGAGATGCCAGAGACGTATCAAATCTAGTGACGCGCAGAAGCCCCTCAGACCGCACAGCGCCCAGGAGCCTCCGGGGCCCAGCGTAGGGGGTGCCCAACGTAGGGGGGACCCCGCAGCCCTGACCTGGCACTGGGTGGTGTGCCTGGAACCCTGGCCCGGGCACTGAGCTGCGCTGTCGGACCCCACAAAGGTGGCCCCACTTAAGCAAGGCGGGGAACACCCAGCCCCTTTTCAGGGAGGGTACTGGCTCGAGGCCACACAGCCAGGAGCAGAGCTTGCTGTCCCTTCTCAGGTCCGTCCAGCCCCAGCCGCAGGGAGCAGGCTGCAGTCTCCCCGCGTCCTATGCACCTCTCTCACCCACTCCCGCCGGCCGCTCCTCAAATCGACATTCCGGCCAATCCCCGGGCCTCCCCAGCCCCAGACTGTCCCCCTCACGGCCTGCTGCCCCCTCACTGACCCTGCCGCCCCCTGGGACATCACCCACTCTCCCTCAGCCCAAGTCCCCAGCCCTCCAGGCCTCGTGCTCCAAGGAGCTCCAAGGAGGAATTGTCCCTCCAGAGGTGACTCAGAGAGCACGTGGTCCCCGGGGCTCTGCCGGGGCAGGAGAGAATTACAGCCCCTGTTTTACGAGGGCACATAAACAGCCTGCGTGTTTGATGCTCCTGCTACCGCCACGCTGTCGTTAAGAGGGAAGCCGTATTTCTCTGTCTTCCCGTGGGTCCCACTCTGTGCTCAGCACGGCCGGGTCATCCATCAGCAGGCCCGCCCCCTAAGGCCAGATCCTCCAAAGCAGCTCAGCCCTGCGCGGAGCCGACCTCCCTCTGTCCTGACCAGGCTGCAAAGACAGGAGGCCTGTGGCCAACAGAGGAGGAAGAGGCCCTCCCTGGGGCCGCGCCTGCCCGGGCAGTTTCCCTCCTCAGACACCACCTCCAGCCAGCAGCTCTTGAGGACTCGACAGTGGGCAGCGGGGAGGTGTTTGCACAGGTGCAATCTCACTACGGGGGAGGCGTTAGTGCCCTGTTCGTAGACGAGGATGCCGAAGTTCAGAGACTACACTGTGCCCCAGGTCACACAGCCAGGAAGTGGGGGAGGATGTTATCTACGTGATGGGGCTGTTGAGACATTGAGGAAAGCCCGGCTGTCAGCCCCTTGGCCGGAGTGGGGCACACGGCTAGGGCTGAATGAGCACAGTGTGGTCAGCTTGTGCCCAGCCCCACGCTCAGCACTTTACGTGCAAAGTCTTTTATTTGTTTGTTTGTTTGTTTCTTGCTGAGTAAGATTAGCCCAGAGCTAACATCAGTGCCCATCTTTCTCTACTTTGTATGTGGGTCGCCACCACAACATGGCTTGATGAGGGGTGCATAGATCTGCGCCCAGGATCAGAACCCACGAACCCCAGGCTGCCGAAGCAGAGCATGCGAACTTAACCACTCCACCAGACCGGCCCCCAGAGTCTCATTTTTATCCACACTTACTTCATTTACTCTTCAGTGAAGCCCAAGAAATGAGGCACTACTGCCCCCACTTTATGGATGCAGCAAGTGAGGCTCAGAGAGGCCAAGGGCGGGCCCGGATTGCCCAGCTGGTGCATTCACACCTAGACTGTCCGCTCAAGCCAGTCTGACCCTTATCCCTGTCATGAGGAAGGGGCTGGCCAAGTTCAGGGGAGGGGTCACCCCAGACGCACGAGGCTCCGGGTCTTGGGGGCCATAACTTGGGAGCTGAGCACACCTCAGAAGTGCCACCTGGAGAGGAGAGGCTGGACATTTGTCTGCCCACTCCTGTCCCCACAGACGGGCGTGCTCCGGGGTGTGGACGCCGCCATCCTTCTGGCTGCCCCTGTGCTGGCTGTGTGTCCTGCAGCTCCCAGGGCAGCCAGCAGAGGAGCCGAGACACAGCGGGAGCCATGGGCAAGCGCTGGCCAAGGGGGTGCAGTGCAGGGCCGAGAAAGTCCCCTCCAAGGAGTTGCTCTGGGGCTGACTGACCGTGCATGTCCTGGCCGAGGGGGTTCTCCCTCTCTGCTTCTCTTCATACAGACACTGCCCACTCAGGCCCCTGAGCCAGCGCTCCCCACTGCCTCCTCCCCAGCCCTGCACACTGGCCCAGCCCAGCATAACTGCACAGGGAGCCCTTGATGGGGTGCGGGGTGCTCCGTCCCGCCCAGTGGTCATCCGACGGGAAGCTGGCTGCCTGGTGTCTCTACACCTGTGACCCCCCCACAAGCTGGCTGCACACCGGGCCCTGCCCCTGCTGCATCCTGCCTCTTGTCTCCTCTGAGGCTGCGGCTCAGGGCCGACAGCACTCTCCCAGGTCTCGTGGTGCTGTCCGTGGTGCTGACCGGCCAAGCCCCTCCCCTTTCAGGCAGGCCGTCAGGTGGCCAGTGTCTGCCCCGACTTGCCCCTCGAGTGAGAGGCGGCAAACCCCACAACTGCTCCCAAGTGTTCTCGAAACAGGGCTTGGCAGCAGTCCTTAAATTCACCAGACCCTCTTTACGGGGTCAGAATAGATGAGTCAGAACTCAGGACTGCTGACCAGGCAGGGCTTTCATCTCCCTCTCCAGGGGCGCGTGCTGCAGACAGCTGCCTGCCCGGCCTGCGTGTCTGTGACAGATCAATATCCCTTTGAAATTCTAGCAGGGCCTCATGGTTTGATCTTAGAACGCCTCTCTCTCTTGCAAAAGGATGGAGAGGTCACGTTCCTTTTCAAAGCCCTCAGGGGAGGCGATGATTATGGCTTTTAGGAGAAGGGGTAGCACAAACACCAGGCCTGGCCTTGGTGGCTGGGACCACAGCAGGCTTGGGGCGAAGACCCTGGATGCTCCACCCGGACAGCCAATAAATACCAGGAGCCTTTCATATATTAGGCACCTCATGTTGGTGAACTAGTTATAAGTTCACAACAAATGTGGAGAATCCCCAATTTACAGAAGGGGAAACTGAGGCTCAGAGAGGTTAAGTAATTTACTCGAGGTCACATAGTGGTGAGTGTAGGAGCCAGGACTTGAACCCAGGCATCCAGGATCCTGGGGCCCATGTTCTCGTCACCCTGGTGACTGACCAGATCGGGGACCTGGTCACTCAGCAGCACCCAGCACCCCTCTGACAGAGTCAGAGCTGAAGGCACCCTTGTACTCCTCAAAGACAAGCCTCCTGGCTCAAGCCTCGAGGCATCTTAGCCCACAGCGGGCCATCCCCAAGCTAAGAGTCACCCTCACCTGCCTTTGAGGGCATCTGGTGCCTGAGGCCAGAGGGGACCCCTATGTCTCCGGCAGGAATATGCAGGACTCGAGGGTCATGACTCAGCTTCAGACAAAGAGATTTCTGGTGGCCTCCAACAGGTGACTCCAGCGAGCCCAGGAACATGGGGCAAGAAAGAGTGGGGGTCCAGAGACCACAAGTCTCCCCGTGCACCTGGAGAGAGCAGCGCCGAGCTCAGGGTGCTGAGGGTTTGGGATGTACTGAGTCCAGAGGGTTCTCACTGTGGGCTTCCAAAGTCTGTGCCAGGCTGACAGTGCTTGAGTCCCTAAGAGCGGCATGGGGTTGACAGCGATTCCCAACGTATCTGCCCTCCTTCCCACCCCCAGAGCACAGCATGAGGAGCCTGTGGTGGGATTTCAGTGGGTGGGGGGCTGATGGAGGATGAGCCTGAAGCACTGGGGCCTGGTAGCCGGGTCCCTCCAAGTCCAGTCCGAGGGCCAGTAGGGATCTACAGGGAGCTACAGACAACTTCAAGGAGGGAAGGACCCCCATCTGCTTTCCAGAGAACAGAGAAGGGGCTGTAGGGATGGACGAGCAAGCTGGGCACCCGAGCATCAGCACTGGCCCTGGGGAAGGCCAGGGGAGGCCATGGCCAGAAGACAAGAGTGGCATCTGAAATCCAGGCCCTCAGGTGGTGCCAGGTTGGGGGTGGGGAGCCATCGATGGTATTGGAGCAGGGACAGATGGCGTCACAGCGGAGATGTGAGAAGGTGAAGGGGATGGTGACAGGGGTGGAGGCGCAGGTAGGCTGGAGGCAGGGCGAACAGTGAGGAGGCCACAGGCGTGTCCTCACAAAGGACAATGAGGCAGGGACGGGGCAGAGCCGTGGAGGCGGAGGGGAGGAGATGTGCAGGCAGACCTCCCACAGGCCCCGTGGAGCAAAGCTGCCCCGTGAGGCTGGCTCCGTGGACCTCAGGAGGCATAGCCCCGGCGGAGGACGCACAGTAGGCAAGCCACCAGAAGACGCCGGGGCTGCCTGCCCCGAGGCCCTAGGAGCCCCAACTCTTCACCGGCCAGTCGCTCAGCCACAGCTCCTGGGGACCATCAACCTGGACACCCCGACTCCCAAGGCGGGTGGCCAAGAGGTCCAACCACCACTCGCCCAGCAGGCTGGGCTTGGCCTCCCCACAGAGGGGCAAGAGCAGGCCAGAAGTGGGACCCTCACTCAGCGGCACAAATCCCATCTCCCTCCCTCTGCTCCTACACACCACCACCCCATCCTTGGTGGCTCAGGAAGAGAGCACAGAGCTCTGAACCAAGAACCAGGAGAACTAGGGTCAAGTCCAGCCCTGCCCTGACCACCTCGGGGCCCCGAGCCCGTCACCCAACATTTCTGAGCTGCAGTTTGCAATTCTCAGGATGTGGGGCCATGAGGCTGCCTCAGTGCGCGTGTTCATGAGTCATGTCCCTGTGTGGTGGGTGGTGGCTAGGCAAGGGCTTCCCACTGCCCCCTCTGTCTCCCCGCCTGCAGCCTGGGCCTTACCTCCACACCCCCACCGGTCTTCTCCACTGGAAAACACACAAGGTCACTTCCAGTCTGTTCCACCTCTGGGCTCTGCATGTGCTGGCTCCTGCAGGAACGCCCTCCCCTCTCATTTGCCTGGACAACTTGGGTTAACCTTCCTGGCTCTCCCCGACTCCCAAACAGAAACGGCTTCTCATCACCTGAGTGCTGTCCCCCTCAGCCCCCATCACTGCTCTGATCACAATGAGTTTCAAGTGTTTATGCCCAGCTTAGTTGGTCCACGTACAAGTGAAAAACACATTCCAGCCATGATGTACGATAGAATATTCCAGAAACACCCCTGGCCAAGTCACCCCTTGGGATCAATGGCTAAGAAGGTTTGCTCATTGCTTGTCTCGAGGAGGGTTTCCTGTGTGTTTACTTCGTGTTGGATACCCTCCTCCACCCCACTCACACAACTAGAAGCTTGGCTGGGCCCAGACAGACTCTCCTATCAAGGTGTAACAATTTTAAACGCGAAAGATCAATTTGGAAATTTTGTGTATTTCTGATGTTAACATGGCACTCACTAACAATATCCCCAGCACCATTCTAAGTGTTTGACTTGAATTATTGCTTTTAATCCCCCACGAGAATCCTGGGAGGGAAGGTATTGTAACTCTCCTCATCTTACAGATGAGAAAACTGAGGCACAGAGAGACGGAGTGACTTGCCCAAGGTGGCTAGGCTCTGAGCAGCTGAGCCAGGATCTGAGTGGTCCACAGGGTTCACAGCCCACGTGTCAGTCACATGCTGCTCACCACGGTCACATGTGCAGGTGAGCTAAGGCCCCACGCCCACCACCCGAGGCCCCGTCCTGCCTCCCTGTCTTTGAACACCTGTTAGCTCTGCCTATGCTGCTGTTTCCAGGCTGGGACAGTCCTCTTCACCTTCCAAGGCCAAGGTACATGTCCTCTCGGTGAGTCCTTCCCCACGTCCCAAAGAGTAGTCACCTCACCAATCTGGCCCCCACTTCCACAGCCCAGCAAACACCACTCAGCTGTCTGCAACAGGGAGCTCAGGGGCAGGGGGAATGTTTTATTCCACTGACTCCTCCACTCACCTGGGATGGCCTCCAGGGCAGAGCCTTTGTGAACCTCCGGGGGCTGGCACAAAGGGGGACCTGGTGAATACTTGCTGAAGGAATGGGAGTTTGCTGGATGGAGATATGGATGGACGGATGGATGGGTGGATGGGTAGGTGAATAGATGGACAGGTGAATGGGTGGATAGGTGGGTAGATGGGTGTGTAGATTGGTGGGTGGGTGGGTGGGTGGATGGATGGATGGATGGATGGATGGATGGATGGACGGATGGATGAACGGATGGGTGTGTGTGTGGATGGGTGGCTGGGTGGACAGGTGGATGGGTAGAAGGGTGGGTGGGTGGCTGGGTGGACGTATGGATGGATGGATTGGTGGATGAATGGACAGATGAACTGGTGGTGGCAGGATAGATGGTGGGTGGAGGGATGGACAGGCGAATGTGTGGATAGGTGGGTATATGGGTGTGTGGATGGTGGATGGATAAGTGCTTAGAATGTGGAGGTCTGAGTGAGCCTGGGTGGAGCACTGGGAAGATGGAGTCAGCACCCTGCAGAAACCCGGCACCCAGTGGTGCTGAGTGTACAGTGTGGGAGTGTACATGCAGAGTAAACGCAGGAATTAATCACATCGGCTCACCTCGGGCTGCTCATTAATCACATGGGGATTAATCTGCTGCTGTCTTTCCCATATATGGCCATCATTTCAGTCACTGAGAGCGACATTAATAATGACACCAGACATGCTTCCCTGCAGGAACCCTGCTTGGGACGACCCAGTTCACTGCCCCACGAGACCCCAGCACAGCCCTGTGTTGGACTGGTCCTGGGTCACCCTTAGAGGTGAGGACACGAGGGCAGGAGAGCAGGGCCTGAGCCGGAGCCTCTGACGCCGTGTGCATGGTGCCTGCGTTTGTGCACACGTGTGAGCGTGCACATGTGTGTGCACACGGGGATGTGTGAACACCGTGGACAGGGCAGCTTTGAGCGGTGTGACCTCTGCAGTGTCACAGGTCCCCGAGCCTCAAGGGCCCACTGCCTGGTTTAATGCTCCACTGTGGCCCTCTTGAAATTATTAATAATTTGTGAACAAGGGGCCCTGATTTTCATTTGCAGGGCCCCACAAACCCCGTGGCTGGCCCTGACCGTGGGTGGCTACAGCCAGGGGAACCAGGGATCAGCCCCTACCCCCAGCTGAGTGACCTTGTTTGGGGCATCAGCCTCTCCACCTATCTCTTTGCTGTGCAGAGGATCAATCAAGACGAGACCCCTGACGCCCTGCCGGGCCTGGCCAACCACAGACCCTGGAATCAGCGCCATCCCCCTCCTGCTGCCCCCTTGCCCGCCCCCTCACGCGCCCACCAGGCCCTGTGCACAGGCCCTGGCTCCGTCTGTGTGCCAGGAGGGAGCAGCGTGTCGGGGAATAACAGATAACGCCATTAGGGGCCGGAACGGCTCCATCCTTCCAGGGGAGAGAAATGATGCTGTCAGGCGGGAGGCCCCAGGCCTCGGGCCGTGATTAACGGGATCAGGCGGCCCACATGCTGCGGCAGAAGGTGCCAGGAGATGATTGCTTACAAAATGTACCAATTACCCCCGCGCCTTCCCGCCCGCCCCCGCCACGGGCAAATAAACACATCATCTGCCAGCCTGCGCCAGCCTGGGCTTGGCGAGGGCCCAGGGCTGGCAGCACGGTGGGGAGGGGGCTGGGAGAGCCACCCCTGAGGGTGCAGGAGCAGCGTCCTGTCCGCACCAGCCCGCAGCAGCAGAGAGGACAGCCAGCTGGTAAGGGAGGTGGCGTCTTCACCCGGGGGAACCTTCAAGCAGGGATACAGGGGCAAGGGCCGCTTCAGTGGCCCCTCACCCAAAAAAATCTTGTTGGTAAGGCTGCCCCCTGAGGCTGGGAGACGGGTACGCTGGGCTGTGCACGCGTGACGGGCACTTCAGGGCTGCTCACGGCTTCCCCCTGGTTCTCCAGGGCCACCAGCTGTGTCCCACACAGAGGTGTGTGTGCCTGTGTGTGCAGGTGTGTGTGTGTGCCTGCATGTGTGTACCTGTGGTTGTGTCTGGTGTGTGTGCCAGTGTCCGTGTGTGTGCCTGGGTCTGTGTCTGTGCATGTGTGTGTCTGGGTCGGTGTCTGTGTGTGTGCGTTCACACCACATGCGTGTACGAGAGCATTTGCTACACCACCAGGCAGACCAGAGCGGGCGGGCAGGTGAAGGCAGGGGCCTCCTCGAGGGCCGGCTGGGCCTGCAGCAGACCACGGCTGGAGGGAGGCGACGAGGACCAGACGAGGAGGAGGCTGGGAGGCTCTCCGGGGGAGGGCCCAGGGCACGGTCGCCGTCCAGGGGACTCCCCTGGGCAGGGCCAAGCACAGGGAGAGGAGTGTGGCTTGGCTCAGGCCAAGGAGGGACCTGCTCACATCCAGCGATGTGTGAAGGCAGTGGGTCGTCTTCAAGGTGGTGAGCCTCCTGGCCCTGGAGGTGTGCAAGCAGGTTACCTTCCCTTCTTGGGAAGCCTGTCATTCAGTCCACAGAGGGGATCCTCCTCAGCAGCGGATGGATCAGAGCAACGGAGGAAACTGAGGACAGAGAGCAGCAAGGGGGGTTGGAATCCAGAATCACACAGACGTGTACACCCAGGTACACACACATGTACGAACACACACACACAGCACGTCTTTCCCACCCTTCAAGACCTCAACTACGACCCGAGTGACTTCATCATATTCAGACACCGGTGCACGCTCAGAGCCGATCTGGGATCCTGCAGGGACGGGGAACTCACTCCCTTTGATGGAAATGGAGAACAGTCCACAAAGACCCCAGACTCTCAGGTTGATGCCAGTTCGGGCCCCTCCACCTAGGAGCTGGCGTGACCGTAGGCTGGTCACTCGCCTCTGCGAGCCTCCTTTTCCTCACTTGGAAAGTCCAGGCATAACTGTAGCCCATAGTGTCGGTCCCTCCTCACCAGGACAATGGTGGCCTGCCATCGGCCACACACACGTGGCCTTCAGGGGACGGCGTAGCGTGTCCTCACAGCTCCCCGTTATGGTTCGTCCACATGAGTCCCTCCTGTCACTCCCTCCCTCCCTCTTCACCGCCCCCCATTCAGGCTCCCCCCGCGGGGGTGGTGACAGAGGCCTCAGGCCCCTCGGGGCTGGAGGACGCTGACCCTTCAGAGAAGCCGGAGCGTGCCAGCACCTTCAGCACAGAACCTGGCATGTGGCCCCTGCCCCAGGAATGTCCCCCAATCCACCTCCCCTCCACCCCTCCCACCCTGCCCCCCTCTTCTGGCATTTTCAGAGCAGGCAGACCGGGGGAGGTGGCCGCTGGGGGTCCGACCAGCACAGGGTGGCCAGGCAGCCAGCCATTCCCCACGACGTCCCTCTGCTGCCGTTCACGCCGGGCGGCCGGTGCCGTTAGGGGAAGGCACGCTCGGCCGCGTGGTGGGGGCTGCGCTGTCATTCCCACTTGGGGCCCATGTTCCCGCGGTGGGGTCCGCGACGGCGCCCGATTCACCGAGCCTGGGACTCGGGTCCTGTGAGCACCGCTGCTGGGAACCACGTCCCTCGGAACCTTATTTGCAGGGGCTTGACCTCATTCATCTCCAGGCCGTCAGGGCAGACGCCAAGCTCTCACCACCTGGAGCCACTTCCCTCCCCGTCGCCAGGGCCGCGGCCTCGGGAGTCAGGGTCCTGGGGACGAGTCCCGAGCGCCCGTCCTCCCCCTGATCGAGCCCTCGGAGCTGCCCGCCCTCTCTGACCTCGGGTCCCTCTGCACAGAGGTGGGGACGAGAGAGCTGCCCGTCTGAGGACAGAGTATATCAGAACACAGAGGGGACAGCCCATGGTGGCCAGGACGGTCCTCACCTCGTTCCCCTGCGGAGACCCGGGTAGGAAGATCTGTACGTCTGTTGTCGGGCTCGGCTGTGAAGGGTGCCTCTCATTCTCTCCCCGGACAGGGCAACCTCTCACCACCTCACAGCCCAGCCAAGTCCTCACCGTCCTTCCAGGCTCCGCCCAGGTGCCACCACCCCCAGGAAGCCCTCCTTACCTGCCTCCACTGTGGCCATCTTTCCCTCTAGCAGGCACGCCCTCTCTCTGCCTGATGTTCTCGTCCCAGCCTTCCCCACATGGGGGTAAGGCCCTGGGCAAGTCCTCTAACCTCCTGAGCCTCAGTCTCCTCATCTAGAACTCGGGGACAGTGGCACAGAGAGCCTGTGCTTCCTCCTTCCAGCCTCACACAACACTGTTCTCCCCACATTTTACAGATGGGGAGACCGAAGCCCAGAGAGCCCAAGCAACCTGCCTGAGGCCACACAGCCAGTCCCTGGGGGAGCCGGGGCTCCACGACGTGGGTCTGCTTGGCCCCGCAGCCGCTGTGCCGTCCCTTGCTGTGGACACCAGAGGACTGTGGGGAGCTCAGTGAGAAGACGGACACAAGCGCCCTTGGAAGTCCGACTGCCGGGCCAGTGTCAGCTGCTGTGCCTTCCTCTGGCCCCCACCAGACCGTGGCCACTTGAGGCGGAGACAGGGTCTCCCCGTGTGTGGTCCAGCCCCGCCCCGGTCCCAGCGCACGGCCCAGGAACAGGAGGCGTCCACTCCATTGTTCGGTGAGCACCGCCCACTGCAGGGGAGCAGGCGGGAGGGCGTGTGCGTGGTCCAGCCCGCAGCGCAGGTGGGGGGGGAGCTCAGAGAAGGGCCGAGAAGCCACAGTCAAGTGTCACCCCCATGACAGGAAGGGAAACCAAGGTCAGAGATGAGGGCATAGGAGCGACAACAACAGCAACGGAGGTTTCCCCGAGAGCCAGGCTGCACAGGTGCACTCGGGCCCGAGGCTCTGCGTGGCCTGGGCTGGCACAGCCACCCACGGCCAGGGGGCTCCCCAGGGCCAGCCGCAATCGCCTCCGGTCCAAGGGCTTTATCTGCCTCCAGCAGCGGGGCCCGCTCCTGCCGCGCCCCCCCACCGCTGCCCAGCGCAGGCGCCCCGCCCGTCCACGGGTAGAACCGAATTTAGAGCGAGGGGAGGCAAGCCGCCCGTGGGGCCTGGAGACAGGACATTCATCTTGTTTGACTGTTCTTGAATGTCAACAATAACTGCCAAAGTGAACGATGAATAAAAACATTCCCAGAAATCAGGGGAGAGCAGCCTTCCCCAGACGCGTGACTCCACGGCGTGCTGAGGAACGGGCCTCGGCACCGTGGGAGTTCTCAGCCCAAGGACCCGCAAGGCCAGATAAGTCCCTTCCCCAGTCCGGGTCCCGGGGGTCCCGAGCTGAGCCGTGAGGAGTCGTGTGTACAACCGGGAATGGGGCAGGGGGACCCCGGCTCCCGTGTCCTGCGTGCTGCCTTTGTGCTGAGCCTGTACGTTCTTCACATACATTTAATCGTCACCATCACCCAATGAAACCGGAGTCCAATATTTTTAATCCTCACTTTTCAGACGAGTGATCTGAGCCTCAGAGACATTGAGTGACACACCTAGGCGGCAGGCCAGGATCCAGTAGAGCAGGGTTTTGAATCCACGTCTTTCTGACTCTGAAGTTTGTCCTCTTAACCGCGTCCCCACAGGGAGCATAACCTCACAATCTGAGCAGTAGTTGTGATGTGGGAACGAGGTGCTGTGGGAACACAAGGTGTCAGTCAGCTATTGCTGCGTAACAACCAGCCCCAAACTACACAGCTTAAAACAGTTTCCTTTATGTGTCCACAGTCCTGGGAGCTGGTCATCTGAACAGGGATGGCTCATCTCTGCTCCTCGTGACGTCGTCCGAGCTCATTGGTGTGCCATTTTTGGTCTATCACAATAGAGAAGGCAGCAATTAGCCATACCCAGAGGCCTCTGGGAAGGCTTCCCAGACATGGGGACATTTGAACTAGGCATTTACTGGCACAGCAGGGTAGGGAGAGAACCCGTGTCAGCCTTTGGTTTCAAACCTCATACAAGATGAAGTCACATGCCCAGGTGTTGCTATTTGCATTAGAATTGTGAGGTGCACAACCTGAGCAACTGTACACGGCAGTCTTGCAAAATGTCACCAAGACTCTGTTGATGGCACAAACATCTGCCTTGTGTGCTAATCCAGTAATTGCCATGAGAGAGAAGTAAGAGGTCTCCCCCTTTTCACCCAGCCCTGACACCAAATGGAAGCCTCCTGTCTGTGCAATTATCAGACCCTTTATCCCTCAGATGGATGGTTCTCTGTCCCTCGCTGGGTTCGCTCACACTCTGCAAATCGAGGTTAGCCATTAGGATCCACACCTGTGGCCCCAGCTTCAGGACTTATATCCACGTTTTTGGAAAACCCCCTTGGGGTGCTGGATGGGTCAGCCACCTGGCCACCTGTATCCCCAGGCAACCAGCCACCAACTGCAAAGGGCAGGCCGGTCTCCCTGCTGGCGTCTCTCGGGGACGTCCTCCCTCCCTTCCCTCACACAGCGCCGCAGACACCAGCCTCCCAGCTTCTCCTCTCTGCAGCCCAGCCCGGCTTGCTCAGGACAGCAGGGGCCCGAGGCCAGCACCTCAGCGGCCCTCGGTCATCTCACCTGCCAAGGGCCGGGGTCAAGGAAGAGCCTAGGCCTCGTTCGAAGTCACAAAGCCTCGGAGCAGACAGGGCCTTGGCAAAGTCCAAGTGGTGCCCGTGTTACAGATGACAGAACTGAGGCCGGCGAGCTGAGCGGACCTGCTCAAAGCCTCAGCGGAGGGGGCAGAGCCTCTGCCCTAAGTTGGCTGATTCTAAGCCACTTCCTCAGGGCCACCTGCTCCAGGAAGCCCTCCGTGATCTGTCCATCCATTCTCAGCTCCCACGAAGTGGTCCCACGGGCCGGGGGGCAGAGCATTTCCCCTTCCAGTGTCACTGTCCTTATCTGTAAAATGGGTACAAACCCTCCCTGCAGGCCCCGTTGGTTGATGTGGGGACCCCATAAACAAGATGACGGACGGCAAAGCCGTTTGTAAACTGGACAGGGCAGCTCTCAGTGACCGGTACAGTGATGGTGAGGACGGTGAGGCAGATGGTTCTGGAAGGGTAAGCTGAGTCCCCTTCCACCTGGAAGACAGAACAGCTGGCACAGCCATGATAAAACACACCAAAGGCCGTGACCCCACACCTTGGTTCTCACGGCCCCTGGCACCTGAGATGCCTCCCCCACGTCTCCACAGCCTGGCGGGGTGCAGCCTCTTCCGTGGAGCCCCCCGATGCCCCCTCCCTGCACACTCACAGCCCCACAGCTTGGCCGGCTCACAAAGTGTCGGTGTCCACTTAGCCCCACAGTGAGGGCTGGGAGGTGGGGAACAAGCCATCTTCACGTCCGTGCACGCGTGCGCACACACACACACCACTCACTGCCTGTTTGGGGAGCGAGGGGTCACACACTTGGACTAAAGTCAGCCCCCACTGCGAGAGGGCACGAAACACAGCTGTCTGAAGTCACCAGCGCTCACGTGCAGCTCGGTTATGACAGCAAAATCATCTTCCAATTTCAATGCCAATCAGAAAACAGCAGGCACTTTTTTTCTTTTTCTTTTTCTTTTTGCCGAGGAAGATTGGCCCTAGGCTAACATCCGTGCCCATCTTCCTCTACTTTATATGTGGGACACCTGCCACAGCATGGCTCGATGAGTGGTGTGTAGGTCTGCGCCCAGGATCTGAACCAGTGAACCCTGGGCCACCAAAGCAGAGCGTGAACTTAACCACTACACCACTGGCCCAGCCCCAAAGAGCAGGCACTTTTATTACCTATTTCAATAGAGACGCTGGGGGTCAGGCTGAGAAGGCATCTGGATCAGGAAGCAGAGTCCCCGCCCTTCCAGGCCACCTGGAGCCAAAGAAGAGACTGAGGGCTCTTAGAAGGGCTCAGTGAGTGTTTGTTGAGTGACTGAATGACTGAGTCTCTGGAGGCTGCCACTGAGATCAACCAACTCCACCCTCTGCTCAAAACTTGAAGTCCTGAAGAGCCTCTGGTGGGCCAGCCAGGGTCACGTGGGGGGCCCCTAGGGGGGCCGGGCCACTCCAGGGACAGTCCTGCCAGCAGAGCATCACGTGTCCCCACTGCCCCCTAAGGAGCTGGCAGCAGAGCCGTGTCAGGGGAGCGGCGACCGGCCCTGTGTGTGGGCAGCGCAGCTGTGGGGTGGGGTGGGGGGCGAGCGATGGAGGCGAGGCGCAGGCGCCGAGGGAAGCGGGCCGGCAGCGGGAGTGGAAAGCGGGGCGGGGCCTGGATCCCAAGTTGGACATGCTTCTTGCAGCTCGCCGTCCGTTAGCTCTGAGTGATGTGTGTGGGGTCACCTCGAGCAAAGAAAACGCGTAAAGCAATCCTGGGACTCCTCTCCAAATGTGACGAGGTTAAATCGGAGAATGAGTCGGTGAAAACTGAACACGGCAACCACTTAGGTTTGGCTCCGTGTTAAGCAGGAGGCGGGAGGCCGATGGGGGGCCCAGCCGATCTCCACAGGGAGGGCAGGAGGACGGTCGTGCGGAGCCAGGAGCCGGGGCTGGGGTCCTCAAGGAGCCCATGGCAGATGGGGGCCCAGAGGCAGAGAAGCCATTGAGAGAGAGAGTGAGCAGGGCCCAGAAGCGGGACCCCTAGTGGGCCGTACCCTGGAGGGCTAGAAGGGGTGGGCTGGCGCTGGGAGCTCCTGGAATCCCACCTGGGTGCCGATGGACAGGGCGTCTGAGGCGGGCAGGGCGGGCCTGGACCCTGAGGACACAGGAGCTGCAGGAGGGAAGCGAGCAGGGACCCGGCGCCAGGGCCACCGGGGCACGGGGGGATCAGCCGGTGCCGGGCGGAGGAGGGGCCTGCTGTCAGCCCACAGGACACACTCGCTGGTCCGCGTGGCCCTGCACTCCACAGCCGCGCCCGTGCCCCTGCCTAGTGCCGGCAGCGCCCAGCGATGGGCAGAGACCACGGGAGGCTCCCCCAGGAGGCCCCAGCCCCTCCTCCCACTCCCCCCTGGCGCTCACCCCCGGCTGAGAAACCTTGGTCGTTCGCTCGCCGTGTCGTCCACATCCCCCCCCCACCAGTTTATCCCGCTGGCCGAGGCATGCCCTCCCCAGCTCCTGGGTCAGGGCCCAACGCACGGGATCTGAGGATAAAGGCCGGCTCCGAGCCCTCGGGCAGCTGGCAGGCAAGGCCGTGCCATCAGCAGAGCAGGGCCACTCGCTGCTCCAGGCTCCCTGCTGGGGTGTCTCGCTGGGCACCGTGAACGTGCAGGTCACAGAGGGGTCAGGGTGCCTGGCACCTGGTCTCACAGGCCAGTCTGTGTCGACAGGGGACGGGGGACAGTGCTGTGAGCAGACGGATCAGCTTGGGCAAAGGCCTGGGGCATGGGGCAGCCTGGTCCATCTCCTGGGCTGCAGAGCAGACAGGTGGGACCTCCTGTGCGGACAGACGGGGCTGGGAGGTCCACTGAGTCACAGGGGAGGAGCACCATGCCAGGGCCTGAGCAGAAGGGTAGGGTGGGGCAGTGCCCGGAACGTTCTGAGGTAAAGCAGGATCCAGGAAGGCAGCCCCTGGCTTCTCAATGGCAGCGGCTCAGTGCGAAGGTACCCAGGCCCTCACCGCACCTCGCTGCCCTAAGATGGCTGCAGGGGCGACAGGCCTGCCACCAAGTGACCCCAGATGGGTGCCTAGATCCACTGTGGAGACCCCACAGAGGGCCTGTGCAGAACAACACCCTTTCTCCCGGAGGCTCTGGCTCTGGGACCCCCAGGCTGCCTGCGGAAGCCAGGGCCGGAAATACAGCTGAGCCCGCAGTGACCAGCAGTGACCAGCGGTCAGCCAGGGACACGCAGAGGAGGAGGCTCTCCAGGGCGAGGCGCACCCGGCCAGACGCCTGGAAGGCACGTCCCAGAAGGCCAGGGGACTCACCGAGAGGGCAGGACACATCCGCAGCCCCCAGAGGCTCAGCCGGGGTAGGGGCTGGAGAGATGGGGCATCGCTGGTCCTGCCGGCCCAAGGGTCACAGGCCACAGCAGAGATGGCGCAGAGTGCCCCTGCCTCGCCCTCACCCCCAGCCACAGGTGTCGCCAGCAGAAGAGGAGACCAGGGGCAGGTGAGGCCGGGGTGTCATCTGAGCCCCTCCTTCCCTGCGGCAGGGGTGGGGGTGGGCCCCGGCAGGGCCTCCTGCGTCAGGTCCCTGAGCCAAGCCCCCTGCTCTCCTAGCAGGATCCCAGACCAGAGCCCCTGCGGTCTTGAGGAGGCCCCCAGGCTCTAGGGTAGGGGCTGCCGAGACCATGTCTAAGGGCCCCGTCTCAGAAGACCCTCGATGGGCCCAGAGCCCAGCCCAGCCTGCAGCTGCACTTGGCACCCCCCCGCGGGGTCCTGCCTTGCCTCTCCCACGAGCATCTGTGAGTGCCCGCTCTGAGTAATGACCCGCTGGCTCAGTGCACAAGCTTGGGGGCCCCAGGCCCTCCGGAAGGCCACTCCTGTGACTGGGGAGGAGGCTGGAGGGAGGGACCGGAATGCTCCTCAGAAATCAGAAGCACAGAGGGGACAGCTGGGCCCCGAATCCACTCATGCGATTCCAAGTCCCACGCCGGCCCTCTCCTTGAAGCCCTGGGGGACTGCAGTGCAGACCATCCCTGGGACCCCCGCAGGTCAGGCCTAGGTGGGGACAGGGCCCCCCAGATAACCCAAAGGATGGGAGAAGGGAGAGGAGCATGCCCTCCAGCGCATGGGAGAGGCCGGGTTTGAAGTGGGGGTTGGGGTGTCATGTTGGAAGGCTGGGAGACAGCTGGTGGGGTGAGGGGTTGGATGTCTGGCCTGACCCGATATGTGGCCGTGGAGAGTGGGTCCAGGGTCTGGAGTCCAGGGCTGCAGATGGGAGAGTGGGCCAGATTCCAAGGCTGTTTTCCTGGCCTCCCTCTGTCCCCACCCCGCCCTCCCCGCTGGGGCAGGAGGGGGAAGCTGCCAGCGTCAAGCACACCTCTGGAGCCCCTAAATCCCACCTGCACATCCTGTGCCAGCTCCCACAGCCTGGCTAATGTTGCCGCGAATGTGCCTGGCTGGCCCTGGGGAGCACTCTGCGCTGGCACTCAAATGTTAAGTGAGCCCCAGGCCCGGTCCTTCCAAATGTCACTTTCTGGAGAGGGGCACTGAGCCACCGGCTGGCAGCAGAACCCGCCCCTGTGGCCCCCTTCCCAGCCCCGAGTCCCACCCTCGTTCAGGGGCCACCCAGGGCTCTGGGGCATGGGGGTCCCCCACACCCGAATCTAACTGCAGTGCTGGGCACTAAGCCTTTGTCGAGCATCAGCTGAATACAGTCCCTGGACCAGCCCCATCGCCCACAATCGTGTTTAATCCCCACACGCCCTCAGCAGAAGATGGTGTTCCCTGTCGTGCAGCTAAGGAAGCAGGCTCCTGGAGGCAGCCCCTGCCAGGGTCACTGTGACGAGGACAGTGGAGCTCCCCAAACATTCTGCCTGCTCCTCATCTCCCACTGGGCTGCGAGGGGAGACACCGTGTCACTTGTGGGCTGAAGCGCAGACCAGCCACGAGCTGACTTTGCAGTCCTGCCTTCCTTTCTGCAGTGTCTAGCAAGGTTCCAGAAGGGAGGCTTCTGTCATCCTGGAGTGTGGGGTGACTGTGGGTCAGAGCCCAGGCCTCGACTCTGCCAACCTGCAGCCCGCTTTGCAGGAGCAAGAAACAGCCGTCTTAACTGTCACGTCACCAGGTTGGCGCTGTTAGAGCCGCAAACCCGGCCTTTCCTGACACATCGTTAACCCAGGGAGCAGCAGGCTGAGTGCAAACTGGCTCCAAAGACTGGGCTTCTTTTATCTGGTCCAGCAGGACGCACCCAAGGCTGGCTCCCTTCTCGCTCATTTCTCCTCACAGCCTCCACATCCAGCGAACGTGCGTTAACAGTGGGTCCTGTCTCCCTTGCTTCAGATGCACTGCACGAGAGAGACACGGAATATGCCTCTCTGATGGTCCACTTTGGCAGCTAAAATTCCACCATCGCCGCCTCCCTGGGACTGGACACTACGCAGGACTGCTCACCACCCTCGTTAGCCAGGTCCCCGAGAGGCTGGGGAGAAAAGCATCCCCCCAGTTTACAGACGACTTTGCATGAGCAAGAAATGGACTGTGTTGGGTTAAGTCCCTGTGACTCGGGGTTGCTTGTTACTGCGACCTCGCCTGGCTGATATAGCCATGCATGCAGGAGGTGGGGGGCAGCAGCCCCTCCAGCAGCCTGGACAGGAGGAAGTCATCCACAAAAGAGGCCGAGCCAGCCGCAGACAAGGGAACGGAAGCTCAGAAGAGGAAGTGACTCACCCAAGGTCGCACAGCCGAGCTTCCTCTGTGCCTCTGAGACCGTTCACTCCCTCTGGTTCTAGATCCTCATCACTTTCCCCGGTAGCAGAGGGATTCGTGGAGGGGCCAAAGGCAGGGCCTTTCCTGGCTGCCTGTTCCATCTGTCACTCACTCAACAAGCATTCACTGCAACCCCCCTTGGGCCAGGCCCCAGGCTCAGCTGGATACACAGCCAGGCCTGGGCTAGAAGGCGGAGGCCCCTGGAAAGAACCAACATCGGGGATTCAGGAGGTGATGGATATAAATAAACCGTGATACATCCAGACAATGGAGTATCATTCAGCGCTAAAAAGAAATGAGCCATCAAGCCATGAAAAGACATGGCGGAAACTAAATGCATATTACTCAGTGAAAGAAGCCAGTCTGAAGAGGCTCCATACTGTATCATTCCAACTGTATAACATTCTGCAAAGGCAAAACCATAGAGATAGTAAAAATTTCAGTGGATGCAGAGCTTGGAGGGTGGGGGAAGGATGTACAGGTGAAGCACAAAGGATTTTTAGGGCAGTGAAAATACTCTGTATGATACTATAATGATGGATACATGTCATTATACATTTGTCCAAACCCATAGAATGTGCAACACCAAGAGTGAACCCTAAGGTAAACTATGGACCTTGGATGATTATGACGTGTCAAGGTAGGTTCATTGATTGTAACAAATGTACCACTGTGGTGGGGGATGTTGATTATGGGGGAGGCTATGCATGTATCCATGGCAGGGAGTATGTGGGAAATCTCTGTACCTTCCCCTCAATTTTGTTGTGAATGTAAAATTGCTCTGAAAATTAAAGTCTTTTCAAAAAAACAAAGTGTTGGGGCTGGCCCGGTGGCGTAGCAGTTAAGTGCGCATGCTCTGCTGCTGGTGGCCCAGGTTCGGATCCTGGGCGCGCACCGAGGCATCGCTTGTCAGGCCATGCTGTGTTGGCGTCCCGTATAAAGTAGAGGAAGATGGGGACGGATGTTAGCCCAAGGCCAGTCTTCCTCAGCAAAACGAGGAGGATTGGCAACAGTGTTAGCTCAGGGCTGAGCTTCCTCACAAAAGAAAAAATAAAAAAAACATAGTGTCACGGGTGCCTCAGCCTGGCCCCACCGTCAGTTACGGGGCTGTGCTCTGTGGGGGCTTCGAGACGCAGCCCACAGACTCTCAGTAGACCAGACTTGTTTCCTGCTTTTCCCCGACCGTTAAACAGATGACTGAGTCTGTGAGGAGGGAACACGCTGAGTTATTAAACCACCAAATGGCTTTCTGAGCTCCAGTGTCTCGGGCTGCAGTGGGGGTGGCTCCTTCCCCAGAGACCCTCAGTCGTGTGGAGATGATGGTAGAGGGCACATGCTGTAGGGGATGGGAGACCTAGAGGCACTTCTGCCAGAGATTGGGGTGCTGGCAGAGATCGGGGAGGTCTCCTTTCCCTCTGAGCCTCCCCCAGCTGCTCTGCCAACGGGGAAATGACCCCCACTGAGGTCAGATCTGGAAGGGCCCCACAGGCCTACACGTGGGGAGACCAAGGCACAGGAACCACACACCACGACTCTCACTCCAGAGAGGCAGCTGGAGGGCCAGGCCCCTGGGGCCTTTATCAGCCGTCTATGCTGTGTAACAAATTTCCATAACCCAGCAGCTTAGAACAACTCCTGTTTACTAGCTCTCAGTCCCCTCTGTCAGGCTTGGCTGGGCTTTCTGCTCAGGGTCTCACACACTGAAATTGAGGAGTCAGGTGGGCTGGGCTCCTGCCTGGAGGTTCTGGGGAAGAACTGGCTTCCAAGCTGATTCAGGTTATTGGAAGAATTCAGATCCTTGTGGTTGGAGGACCGAAGTCCCCATTTCCTTGCTGGCTGTCAGCGAGGGGCCTCTCTCAGCAGCAAGAGGTCACCCCCATTCCTTGCCACGTTGTACCCTCCATCTTCAAGACTACTTCAAATCTCCAGCTTCCCATTCCATGACAAGCTGGACAAAAGCATCTGCTTTTAAAGGGCTCACCTGATTAGGCCAGGCCCACCCAAGATCATCTCCTCTTCTTAAAGTCAACTGTGCCATATTACATAACTAAATCGAGGGCATGAAAACCCTGCCTGTCAAAGGGCCAGACAGACCTGGTGTGTGCCTCAGTTCTCTCAGGCCACAGTGTGGCCTTGGGCCAGTGGCTTTGGCCCTGTGCCTCAGAGTCCCCATCTGCCCGGTGGATGTCGGTAAGAAGGTGCTTTGGAGGACACTTGTGACCGCTCAGTGAGGCAATGACTGGGTGGGCAGGGTGCCCGGCACGTGCAGAAGCCACTGGTGTCGCCGTTACCTGCCTCCTCCACTCACACGCTTCAGGTTGGGGGGACAGTGCTTCCTCCCTGACAGAGTCGGGGGGGTGAAAAGAGACGGTGATGTGAGGCTGCACACTGGGGCCTGCCGTTTAGTGAACCCCACGGACGTGGCCATTATCGTGACTGCAGCCAAGGCCTCCTGCACCCTGTCTCTGCGTCTACAAAGTGGAGACCACGGCCCCACTGGGCCACTGTGAGAATCACCATGAAGACAGAGAGAACGGACGAGGCCAGCTCTCGGCACCTGGAGGCAATAATGGTCACAGTAACAGCTGGTGACGAAAGCTCGAGGAATAGCCGGCTTGTCTCACTGTAGCGGCTCATTGTGTCTTGAAACACTTCAACCTCCTGACCCCCACAGCAGAGGCTGGCAGGGCCCACCCATATGCCCTCAGCGAGGCCGTCCCCAGCCGTGCTGCCAGTGCCCACCGCAAGGACATGAGACCCTCAGCCTTGGGGACAGGCCACGGGCGCTGGGGAGCAGCCTTCCCCAGGGGCGGTCAGGCCAGCGAGTGGGGGTTGAAGCGCCACTCCCCCCCAAGCTGCTGTCCCATGTCCCGGGCCCCACCCCACCGAGCCCCAGGGGCCTGTGGTCACCAGCTCGATAGCGCCCCCTGCTGCTGCCCCCCGGGATCCCACACACCCCTAATAGACCACACGCCCTCAATTCCTTGCTCAGAATCTGCTGCTAGGGGAACCCAACGTAAGAGAACAGCCCTCCGAGGCGTCTGTTTTACAAATGGGGAAACTGAGGTGTGGAGGGGCCGAGAGACAAGGATCACACAGCCAGGAAGCGAGAGACACTGGATTCTGCGCCTTAACCCCGAGGCTAGCCCTGCTCTCGAGTCAGTTGCCCATGTTTCTGAGGCCCTTCTCCAGCACCCATCCTTCTTTCCAACCTCGGGAGGCTGCGGTGAAGTTGGAGTCACCCACTGCTTCACTCACCATTCATTCATTCATCCGCTCCTGCATTTATTTGACACGCACTATGCGCCGCGTCACGTGGGCCCTGGGCACTGGACTCGCACTACGAAGCCGTCTCAGCGCCACGGTCCACGCCCAGCAGCCCCATGTGAGGCCCGCGTGTGGGGGGGTCCGGGCTACATCCTGTTCTACATGCTCGTTCCTCAGAGAGGGGTTGGGGGGCCAAAGAAGTTTCTAAAAGTTTGGCTTAAAAATGTTAAACACACAGTGAGATGCGGCCTCACACCCACCAGGATGGCTGGAACCGAAACGAGAGACGAGAAGCGCGGGCGAGGAGGTGCAGGAGCTGGAGCCCTCCCACCGCTGGCAGGAGCGTGAGATGGCGCAGCCGCTGTGGGAGAGGCTGGCGACTATCATAGAATTACCCTGTGACCAGCACTCTACTCCTGGATGCGCCCAAAAGAGACAAAAACCTACGTCCCACAGAACTTGTCCACGCGCGCTCACAGCAGCGTGGTCCCTGACAGCCACGGGTGGAAGCAGCCCACAAGCCCATCGGCGACGCGTGGACGAATGAAAGGCGGGATGTTCGTGCGATGGATGTGACCTGGCCGTAAGAAGGGGTGAAGCGCCACCACACGCCACCGTGGACGGACCCTGACAACAGCACGTGAGCAAAGGCCGCCAGACTCGCAAGGCCGCGTGTTGTGTGACTCCATTTGTCTGAAACACCCAGGACAGGCAACTCTGCGGAGACAGGTGGATGCGAGGTGGCAGAGGGGCTGGGGGCGGAGGAACGAGGAGTTGGGGGCGATGGGGAAGGCGCGGGCTTTCTTCTCGAGGGGAAGCACTGCCCGCAGACTGACCGCGGTACCGGGGGCACAGCTCCGCGGGTGCCGTGCTCCTCGCCGTCCGCTGTGCCTTCCTGCTGTGCTTGACTTCTACACCGTGAGTCGACGCCTCGCGTGGTGCGTGCGTGCCAGCTCAGTAAGACTGTTCTCAAAGAACGGGAGACGGCTTCCTTCAAGCACGGTTCAGCAGTTTTCTTCAAAGCTGGTGGGTCTTCCCCGCTGGGGGCCCTCCCGGGAGCCCCTCCTGTGCTGGCCTTGTGACTCTCTGAGCGGTCTGCCCGTGAGTCCCTCACACAGGCCACGTGACCTCCTCACCCCCACCCAGCCTGCTGCAGACCCGCTTCCGGGAGCACTGGACCGGCTCTGAGATGGGCCCCGCGCTCCGCCTCCTCCCCACGGCTCGCTCGCTGGGGCCAACGGCCCCACACGCGCAGGAGAACAGCCACCGGGGTGTCAAAGAGCACCGTGGGGGCCAAGTCACCGCGTCAACTGCAAGTGCCACCTCCCTGCTGGTGGCCGGTCCCTGGAAGAGAAAAGGCTGGAAGATGCCGAAAAGAAAAACAACCATACGGCTCCAGCACTTCAAGAGGCTTTCCCACTTGCGTGATGCCAGGAGGATGCAGCCTTGTTTTCCCAGGCCCCGGGGGCCCTCCTGGGTGGCGGGGGCCAGGCTCCAGCACTGAAGACCTTCCGAAGAGGACCGTGTCCTCGTCGCTGGGGCAGGAGGCGGGCAGGCGGAGCAGCAGGTGGGGCACGGAGAAGGAGGGCCGAGGGGGACGCTTCCCGGCTGCTCCTCTCCATTTGTCTCCCTTTCGGGGCTGATTTCCGCCTCAATTTGCGTAATTACTCAGCATCATTTCTTTCCTTCATTCAGGGAGGGAAAAAACACACCAGCATCTCTGTGGGGGGAGGAAACTCTTTCAGACTCTGCGCAGCTGTTCTCTGCATTGGTGGGGGAGGATGGTTCTTCAAAGTTACGCTGACTTTCTTCCCCTGAAAGAAACCCTGTCTTTCCTCACTCGCCTGGGGCTCTTTACAAGCCTCAGGCCTCAGATCACGAGGTGACGTTTGATCCCAGACTCACCGGCCAGCAGGAGGGGGAGGCAAGGCCAGATCTCCTCCCCAGGCAGGAGATGAAGAGACTGGGGTCAGGGAGGGCCCCTTGCTGAGGCCACATGGCTGGTCAGCGCCTTTCCACGTGTCTGCTGCCTGCCCCAGCCCTGAGGCACACAGGACAAGGGCACTGCCTCCATGTCACAGGTGTGGAAACTGAGGCCCGGGAGGGTAAGTGGCTTCCCCAAAGTCTGGTGCCCAGTGCTGGGCAGGGTGGGGCTGGCACCCAGTGTGGCCCTCTGCTCCTGCACTCGCCGGGATGGGGGACACGATGCAGCAGGGGGTTTGCCAGGCACTTGGGTGTGCCCTGCCAGGGGACAGACTGGGGACACAGTGTGGAATGAGGCCCCTGAGGAGCTTAAAGTCTGGTCGGGGAAGAAGACAGCCAGAAATAACAGCCCTGTCGCTGGAGTGGGCAGGCATCAAAGGACAGAGCAGAGCGCTGGGAAGGAAGAAGGGAGGCCTCTCCCGGGTGCCTGGCTCCGGGAAGCTTCCTGGAGGAGGTGGCATCTGGGCAGTGCCATCAGATGGGCTAGGATCTCAAAGGGAGGGGTCAGCGGAAGGGCACTCAGGTGAAGGGAATGGCAGAGGCACAGGCGTGGCAGTGGGACGGTCCAGGATGGAATTCAGGGAAGACACTGGGGGAATCAGGCCACATGAGGTGGCATCGGGCAGGGGCCTGGGCACCCCACGGCTGGCACCCAGCCTCAGCCAGTCTCCCCTCTTCCAGGAAGCCTTCCTGGCCCTCGGGCTGAACCAAGCACCTTGCCCTCCCCCACACGCCCAGGGCACCGTGAGCTCTGCCTGATAAGAGGCTCCCGATGCCCCTGCAAGTGTTGACCGCCTGTCTGTCTCCCTATCTAGACAAGAGGGTCCCTGGGGCAGAGGACTTGTTTCCTGGGGCCATCGTAACAAAAGGCCACAAGCTGGGCGTCTTTATGCAACAGAAATCTATCCTCTCTCAGTTCTGGAGGCAGAGCTCTGAGATCAAGGTGGCGTAAAGGTGGTTTCCTCTGGAGGCTCCGAGGGAGAATCTGTTCCCGGCCTCTGCCAGCTTCCACTGTTGTCAACAACCCTCGGCCTGTAGATGCGTCACTCCAATCTCTGCCTCTGTCAACACATGGCCTTCTCCCTGTGTCTCTGTGTCTCCACGTGGCACCATCCTCTGTGTCTGTGTCCAGATTTCCCTCTTCTTATAAGGACACCAGTCACATTGGATCGGTGGCCCACCCTACTCCAGTATGACTTCATCTTAACTTGACTCCATCTGCAAAGACTCTATTTCCAAATAAGGTCCCTTTCCCAGGTAGGGGCATAGGGCTGGGACATAGCCTTTTGGGGGACACAATTCAACCCTTCCCAGTCAGGGAGCTTGTCTGCATCACTGGGGGGCATCCACAGGGCCAATCACATAGAGCACTCTCCACCGTATGTCTGATGATTGACTAGTAGACCAACTTCACTGCTCCCACCCCAGGAACACAACTTGTAACATTTTCTGCAAGAGTCCCCAGGCAGCTCTTAGACTATCTGAGTCTTCATTTCCTCGGAGTCTTCATTTCTTTCATTTCCAGCCGACCGGGGTCCTCGCCCACACCCCCGGAGTGAGGAGACTTCCAGCCCGTGGTCGGGGCTTCCTGCCTCCATTCATCTCAGCTGCTTCTCCCCTCGGAGGACCCCCAGGCGTGGATCCTCCAGGAAAGCAACTGAAGGCCTACCGTGTCACCCAACAGCCTCAAACCTGCCCAGAAAATGCGCGGAATGCCAGAGCAGTTAATATGACTTATTAATCTGCCAGGCACTTTTCAAGATTTTAATGTGGTATTTAGAGTCTATTTAACTGGGTAACAAAAACACTCAATGCCAGAAACCGTAAATAATTATCACATCCGTCGGGTCTTTCATGTGTGGACCGGCTCCTTTCCCTTCAAGCTGCTCCGCGACAATTTTCAACCTTCTCTCTCTCCTTGCGTTTGGAACAAGCTCCCAGTTCATCAAAGAAGGCGCCAACCCGGGGCTTCAGGGAGCACCAGAGAGAGAGCCCTGCAAGCCTGTGATTAGAATACAACAGGGAGGATCAAGGTAATTAATTTTTTTAACTTAAAAAAAATTTTTTTTAGTTTCCCCATCAGCTCCTGCAAAGCCGTGTGAATTCTATCTGCCTATGTAAATAAAGCTTACGGGCGATAACATTAATTAGCAAAATAAAAATTTTGCTCGTCCGGCTGGAGACAGCAGGTGTTGGGGGAGAGGATTAATTTCTATTTTAATTAGAAATTTACATTTTCGACAGCTTGGCCTCCAGCGGTGAACAATGTCAGGGCCCAGTGACGGATTCCAGTTCCTTCCAGACGTGCTGGCTTCCGAAAGGGTGTGGGGGGCATCTGCCTCCACAAGGGTGCTGGCTTCAGCTCCCCAGCCCGCATGGAGCTGGCTGATTAAACACGAAGTGACAAGATGAGAACTGTCCTGCACAGGGCTGGCTCCTCCATGGAGCTGCCCGCCTACCTCTCATCTCCAGCAGAGGGGAGCCCTCCGGGGTCTGAGGTGTCCCCGGGTGGAATGGGAGGGCAAAGGTGAAGTGATTAGGGGGGAGGCAGCAGTGGCGGGGTCACGGGATGCCACCTCCACCCACGGTGGCCCGTCCCCCTCCAGGAGGCGTTTGTCTCTAATGAACTCTAGGGAAGAAAATATCCAAGGCGGGATGGGCTAGCCTGACAGAATCTCCAGGGGGTGTGTGTGCCACCCCCGGACCTCTGCTCACTAAGATGCACCTTGCTGGCCTCACCCAGACGTAGCGATGGGGCCCCGGATGATCCTGCAGTCCTCTGCAGTTTGAGAGCCTCTGTACAGAGTGGGCGGGACCTGCGCATTCTCTGCCTGTCCATACGTGTGCTGTGCACATGTGGCAGGAGAACCACAGCTTCTGTGTGAGAGGTGTGTGTGCTTGTGTAATGCATGTGCCATGAGGGATGTGAGGGTTTGTGCATACGATGAGGATGTGCAATGGTTGTGGAGTTTGCTTGTGCACGTGTGTGTGCGTATTCGTGTGTGCACAAATACGTGGATGTGTGCGTGTGTGAGTGCATGTGTGTGATGAGTGTGTGCACGTGTTCACGTTGCTGCCTGTGTGTGCACATGTGAGAATGGGTATGGGTGTCAGGATATGTGCTGCACACATGCATGCATTGCTGTATAATTCTGCATGCATGTGTGCACACGTGTATGAGCATGTGCAAGGGTGTTACGTGGGCATTCGTGTGTGTGTGTCCATGTGTGTTTGTGTGCACATGTAAGGGGTACAAGCTTGCAGCCCAGTCACCCTGGGTTCACACCCTCCCTGTACTTTCCTGAGTTGGGTGGCCTGGGTGGACATTGCAGCCCCCTCACCCTTTCTTTCCTCTTCTAGAAAATGGAGACCATGGTGCCCACCTCACAAGGGTCAATGACTAACTGAGGCGAGGAGCGTAGACTCTGCGACATGCCGGGCATGTGGAGGAGCCCCCTTCCTGCTCAGGGCTCACACACATACAGCTCTTCTCAGACAAAGGGGCCATCCTGTCCCCTCTACTGGGCACAGTCCGAGCCTCGCCCCGTCAAGGAAGCTGCCCCCAGCCCCCAACCACGTCAGCTCTCCCTGGTGACCCACTCTCAGCTCCTGCGGCCCTCACAACGTGACCCACACAAGCCAGCTGGGACCACAGCACTCCCAAAGCTCCCAAGGGAGCACGTCACACTCCTGCTCTAACACTGTCAGTGGCTCCCCACTTCCCAAGCCAAGGGGCACAGGCGTCATCCCAGGAGTGTGCAAAGCCTCCTTGGGTGAGGCCACCTGGAGCACTGAATGCAGAAGGGTCAGAGAGGAACAGCTCTGTGAATGATTAGCAATGTCTGCCAAGAGCATAAGAGGCAGGGCATAGGCTTGATTGCCATGAGTTCATTTATCTGTCTGCAAACATCCCAAAGTCTCAGGCTGGCCCTGAGGCCTTCATGATGTTTATCTATGCAAATGATCAGTCAGTAATTGTCCAGCTCCCACTCTGGGCCTGGCACCAGGACGTGACATGAATATGTCACACAGAAGTCCTTCCTGGGGAACCTAGTCTGGGGGGCACGGCCAAGGAACCAGTTAGGGACCCCTCAGGGGGAAGAGGGCTGTGATGGAGGGGGCAGAGGCAGTGGGGGAGCTCCGAGAAGGGCCCTACCCCCCAACCCAGCCCGTCCCCACAGCTCCTGCTCACACACCTCACACGAGCCAAGCCGCGCCTCATCCGTGGCCTCGGACCCGTCCACTTTCCCCTCTGGGCTCAGTGTCCTCATCTGTGAGATGTCCCCACCCGGCTCTGACGCTGGGCCTTTCTGTTCCAAGGCCTGTGTGACAAGGGGCCTACTGGGCTCGTCCAGGGCCCTGCAACGGGGCAGCTCGCTGAGCACCCGAGTCTCATGCCCGGCCCCTAGCCTTGGACACGCAGGGCTTGAACCCGGCAACTCCTGAAAGCCCTCTGCCTCGACACGCCGCACACCTCGCCTGAGGTCTCCGGGCTTGCCCTCCGACCTGGAAGCCATGTTTCCAGGCAGCTTCCGAGGCCCCAGAAGGCCCGTCTGGAGGAGGGGTTCTCACGTCACCTCACCCTATTCATCAGGACAGGGACCCCCAGGTCCCACCCCGGGGGAAGGCAGGAGGTTCTGGGCGGGGGGCCGTCCAGGCGGTTTAATCTGTGATGATGAAGACAGCAGAGGGTGTTCTCTCAGTTCCCCGTGTGCCCGTGGGCCTCCCTGAAGGAGAGAACAAAGAGGAAACGACCCCCTCCTCCATGCCTCTTAATCCCATTCCAGATGAGACAGCCGAGAGCCGGGCCACCATCGTGCAGACAGTAGCTCCTTTCTCTCTTCAGAAGCTCCTCTCGTCTCCCCTCCCGGCGAGGCAGCTTCTAGCTTCTCCGTCGACAGCTCTGGCCGCCAGGAGCACCAGGAAGAAGCCTTGAAAGGAGCGAGCGGGCCAGCCCTCAGAGCTGGGCCGGAAGCCTCTCCCACAGCTTCTCCCGACCCTCCCGGTAATTAGGTTCCAAATAGGAGGCCAACTGGAGCTGCGGCCAGTGGAAGCCAGGATAGATGAGAAGAAGGACTTCCCAAAGGCCCAGGGGGACCTGGAGGCAGGGGGACGATGCCAGGAGAGCCCCCAGACCCCAGCGGGTCTCCAGCCCCGCTCAGCTCTCACTGACATAAATCCATATCTCACCACCCAGCCCTGCAGCCCGAGCCCAGCCGGACGGAGCGGGGACCAGCCTCACCCAGGCTCCTACCGCATCGGGGCTCACATCTCACGTGCGGGGACTGGGAAGGGGGTGCTGCTGTGTGCCCCTCCCCACAGAACCACCCCTGGGACAGCAGGAGGGGCAGCCTGCGGCCAGGGCCCGCTCCTGGGGTGACCCGAGTTGGGCATCACTCCTTGGAGCGGCCTGCCTCACCTCTGCTGTCATCTATCACACTGCACGGCTGATGTCCCTCAGCCTGTGGCCCCAAGCTGGACCTGAGATCCCGAAGGTGGGGCCTGATGAAGGCCACTTACTCTGGGTCCCTGGACTCCAGAACTGGGCCCAGCCCTCAGTGGGAGCCCAGGAGATGTTGGACCATCATAATAATAACAGCCACCCAGGGGCCCCATGTGGGCCAGGCTCTGTTATGAAGACTTCAGATCCATGGCTTCGTTGAATCCTCCCAACCACCTGTCAAGGTGGAGACTTCCCATTTCACAGATGGGGAAGCTGAGGCACAGAGGTCAATGAATAGAACCAGAAGGCAGGTCAAGCAGTCTGGCTCTGAGGCCGTGCCATGGCCCCCTGTGCTAGGAAGACAGAGGGAGGGATGGAGGAAGAGAGACCTCATCAATCGGTCCTCCAGGCAGCCCCCAGGGGTGGAGGGCACCCTGGAGTGGCAGCAAGGAGGAAAGGCATGAATGGGGGGTGATGGAGAGAGACACGGGCAAGGCAGGAGGAGGGGAGAAGCAGGCTGGCCAGGCCATGAGGTCTGGATGGTGGTGGTTATGGATGGTGGTGGATGGGTGGGTGGGTGGTGGATGGATGGAAGGGTGGTAGATG
>JABWHU010001774.1:25298949-25315427 GCA_014189135.1 Dicerorhinus sumatrensis harrissoni | reverse complement strand
TGGTGGTGGATGGGTGGGTGGGTGGTGGATGGATGGGAGGGTGGTAGATGGATGGGTGGTGGATGGGTGGAGAGATGGTGGATGGGTGGGTGGGTGGTGGATGGATGATGAATGGATAGATGGATGGATGGATGGTGGATGATGGATGGATAGATAGATGGATGGATGGTGGTGGATGGGTGGGTGAGTGGGTGGATAGTGGATAGATGGATGGAGGGGTGGATAGATGAGTGAGTCTGTCCCACCCACGCCAACAGCAGCACCACCTCCCTTGGGGTCAGGCCAACCAACCTGGCTCTGCCCCTTCCTCTGCATGACCCAGCAGTCACTTGGCCTCTCTCCTCTCAGTTTTTTCATCTTGGGGAGGGGACAGCAGCACCTGCCTGGCAGGTCCTTGGGAGGTGACAACGACATATGGCAGCATCTGGCACTTAGTAGGTGCCTCATGAGCAGCAGCTCACGTCTGCCATGCCCACATCCGTGCCAGCGATGCTGTCGCCCTCACCCTGGAGCTGCGAGGCCTCCAGCTCAGAGCCTGTCAGGGGGCCCAGCCCCTCCCGCTGCCCCCTGGAGGCAGCATATGTTCATCGGCGCCAGGCTGCTATTTTTGTGCAGCGTGTTCCTTCTGAGAGCGAACGCTGCAGCAGCTCCGGCACCCAGGGACGAGCCAACCCTGCTCTGTCACGGCCGGGAGGCGGGGCAGTTGGATTTCAGCCCCAAAATGTCTCACAATCCCAGGAGATGGAGGCTGGAAGGACTGGAGGGACTGGAGGGGCTGGAGGGTCCTCCGGCCCTTAGGTGGCACACTGAAAGGGCAGTCACTCCCGGGGACAAGAGCAGGGTCAGGCAGGGACCTAGTGACCTCACACCATGCAGGCTGCCTTCCAGCCCATGTCCTGGGCCAGCTGGCCTCAACTCCACAGCACCGCAGAGCCCAGGCGTGCTGGGCCCCTGGCGGGAGGAAGTGGAGCCCACCCTCAACAAGTCTGGGGTCAGGCTGCCTGTCCAGCAACCATAGCGAGCTGCCCGGCCCCCCTGGTCTGGCAAAGGCGCCTGGGGCTCAGGCAGGGCCAGAAGTGGCTCCCAAGGGGCTGGGAAGGGGGAGAGGAATGCCCTCGGGACTCGATGTGGGGATCTGGGATCCAGGGGTTCCCCCAGGGGTGCAGGCGCATCTCCCTGCTGCTGCCCCACCCTGAGGCCTGCCCCTCTTCCCCAGCCCCCCATTCAACTGTCTGTCTGTCCGTCCGCAGGTCCTGACCCCTTGGATTCCTGTCCTGAATCCGTCCTGTCTCTTGTCTGTCCATTCCAATGGCTCCCACCTGGGCCCAGGCCACCACCAGGGCCACCGGGAGAGGATGAGGCCTCCGGGAAAACCCTGGGGAGCGTGAGGCTGGCAGTTTTTGAGGGCACTTGTGCCACGCCTGCCCCTGGAGCCCCCAAACACGCTTATCTGTCCCGGCGGCCCCTCACGCAGAGCCGCCTCCCCTCGCAATGGAGCCCTGCCACAGGCCCGGGCCTCCCTGCCCCACTCCCACCCTCACCCTGCTCTGGGCCCCACCAGTAGCTGGGCGACCATTTAAAAATGTCCATCCAGAGCCTCCCAGGGCCCCCATCTCACTCACAGGAAAATGCAAATCCCCAGCCCCCACGGCAAGAGCTCCCGTGATGCCCCCTCAAACCCCGCCCTCAACTCCAGCCCCACAGGACTCTCCCTCCCCCTGACATGCCAATTCCTTCCCCCTCAGGACCTTTGCACAGCTGTTCCCTCACGGAAGGCTCTCCTGCGCCCTCCCGCGGCCCCGTTTCCTCAGGGAACGCTCTCCGCACCCTCCCGTGGCCCTGTTCCTTCATCAAAGGTTCTCCTGTGGCCCTGTTCCCTCACGGAAAGCTCCCCCATGGCTCTGTTCCCTCATGCAAGGCTCTCCCATGGCTCCGTTCCCTCATGGAAAGATTTCCACACCCTCCCGTGATCCTGTTCCCTCATGGGAGGTTCCCCCATGGTCCTGTTCCCTCATGGAAGGCTCTCCCATGGCTCTGTTCCCTCATGCAAGGCTGTCTGCTCTCTCCTGTGGCCCTGTTCCTTCATGGAAGGCCTTCCCCTGGCCCCGTTCCCCCATGGAACACTCTCCTGCCTTCTCTTATGGTCGCCTCCCCCCAACAGTTCCCCCAGGCCCCCTGGCCCAGGCAGGTCAGCCACTCCACCACATGGGCTCACGCCCAAGCCTCCTGGCCCCACTTGGCCTTGACCAGAGGCCTGCTCAGCTCACGGGGCACTCGGGTAGCTGCGGGCAAGTGGCCCCTCGGTCCTCACCCTGCTCTTGTCCGTGTCAGCTCACTGGATACCTGGCCGGAGGTGGGGGAGTAATTGCAAATGAGCTTCGGGCATTCCTGGGCCCTGGCTGATGTCAAATAGCCCCATAATAACCCATAAGTCTCAATCTGCTTCCTCATGCTGGCCACCGCCGAGGTCAGCCCTGAGGCCCCCTCCTTGCTCCCCCGCTCCTGCCTGGCACAGCGAAGAGCATGTGCCCCCTGGGGCCTGCCCGCGCCCGTCTGTGAGACAGATGACCAGCCCGTCCGGGCCCACCCAGAAGCCATCTCCCCTCCTGGCCCTCGCTCCTGCCATTCAGCTCCGGTCTCTCTGTCCATCCGACCTGGCCTCCCCGGTCAGCGGCTTGTGGTGATGAGAGAGCTGTTCCCACGACAGTGGCCAGGGAGCCAGCTCTGGACGGAAGAGGCACCTGAGGCTCGGCTCGGCAGAGACCTGAGCTGCAGACAGGGTGGGGTGTCAGCGTGGGAGGACCCCGTGGGTCTGAGAAGAGCTGGCAGGGAGGGGCACCAGGAGGCCCCAAGCAGTGCAACAGCCAGCCCTGGGCTTCAGGCAGGCCCGGCTGCAATTCTTGCTCCCTATGGAACCCTGGAAGGGCAGCTCCCCGTTCTGAGCTTCAGTTTCCCCCTCTTGAAAGCAGACATGTTGGGGCCTATTTCATGAGGTTTGCAGGAAGGTTGTCATTCCCAGCGATAATTGGGGCCATTTTTTGAAGCTCTACAAACACCGGCACTTCACACGCTGTGGACCTCAGAGACCTGGAGGAAGGCGTCACTGTCCCGTGACCCAGGGGAGAGAGAAGGGTCCACGGAGGCTGCCGGGCAGAGTCGAGTCTGAGCACAGGTCCCTCTGATGCTGTGGCCTCATCCCCGGCTCCCTCCAGCTCCCAGCTGGCCTGTCCTCTGTGGGGTTGACGTCCGGGCGCTGAGGCCACGTGTGGGGACGACTCGCCAGGGCCGAGGTTCTCCCATGAAAAATGCGGCTAGTTGAGCCTGTAACTCAGCACAGGGTCACGAGTGCTGTTCCTCCAGACGACCCCACAGGGCCAGCAGAAGCGCCTCGTGGGCCTCCGTCTCCTCACGCAGAACACTTACACAGACGTGGCCTCACGGTCAAGATGTGTGCAAGCGTTTCCCTGCACCACCAAAGACGGTCTTAAGTCTTACTCTTTGGTTTGGGTTTTTCAAGCGGGTGGCACTGAAGAATCCAGTGGCCGTGAGCAGAGGTTGGTACTTCTGCTTGGATCTGTGCTCAAGCTTTCTCACTTCACCTGTCATTGCTTTTGCACCATCTGTGCAAATGCCAACATGAAAGAGGTAGACGTCTTGACTGTGACTGTGAAGGTGGCTTTGACCTTGTGGATCCCCTGAAAGAATCTCAGGGACCCCACTTGGGGTTCCAGAGACCACACTTTGAGAACTGGTGCATTAAGCCGCAGGCTCCTAGAGGGCAGGCATCCTACATGTCTGGTCTCCTCCTAGAACAGTGCTGGCATATGGGAAGGATTCGCTGAGTGAGTTATTACCCCACCTTACACATGCGGAAATGAAGCCCAGAGAAGGGCCCTGTTGAACCCAATGCTACGCACCAGCCTGGATCCAGGTCTCCCGGCCCCCCTTGGGCACCCCCTCCCGCTTGTCCTTGTGCCTGAATTCTGCGTCCCCAGAGCCTCCTTCTCCCCGTTCAGGCTCAGCTGCAAAGTCACATCATCAGGTCTTCAAAGAATGTGAGGTGCCCGCCCCCATCACCCCGGCAGCCCAGGAGCGTCTGCTGGGGCACGTACTGCGTCTCCCACCCCTGGGACGCCAGCTCCTGGAGGGCAGGGATGGCGTCTTGTCCACAGTGCGTCACCAGGACCTGGAACGTGCCGGCTCTTAGTAGGTGCTCAGTACATGCCCACGGAATGAAGAATTGAGCCGAGAGCACTGGGGTGACTGGCCCAGGGTCAGGCTGAGTGTCACGCCCAGACACGCCAGAATCCAACGCCCTCATTCTAAACCTCACCTGGGCCTCAACACAGTTGCTTCTGCCAAGACGGAGCACCTACTGTATGCCAGACATGGGGACGAGGCACAGACAGAGAGGAGGCGAGGAGGCACAGTCCCTCTCGTTCCTTCTTGGGGCCCAGAGTGCGCCAGGCTCCACTGCACGTGCCAGAGATAAACCCACAGAAACTGCTGCCCGCGGGGAGCCGCTAGGGGGGCTGGGACGAGCCCATGTCCACATGCCCCGAGGAGACTGCAGCCCAGCTGGGGAGAAGACACCAGGCCTCAGAGGGAGACACGGGGCCAGGCCAGGTGTAGCTGGCCTGGACGTGGGGCCTGGGCCCGGCAGACCTGAGTGTGGACCCCACGGTGCCACTTTGTGCTGTGGGACGTCCAGCTCGCTCATGCATTCAGCAAATCCGCGCCAGAAGTCTCCCCCACACCAGGCTGAGTGCCCGGTGTGTGGACAGAGCTAGACATGAGCCGCAGTCCCTCCAGCAGGGGCTCAGGGACCCGCAAGGACAGAGGGAGCCAGCAGCCAGGGCCTGGATTTCCAGCCCCGAGGGAGGGCCCCGGAGGACAGCAGGTTTGGGGGGCAGGGTGAGGAGGTGACAAGCTCAGTTTGGGAATCATGGACCCCCAAGGGAAGGGGCCTCTGAAATGGGACTGGGAGCCCTGCTTCGCAGAGATGAGCAGGCAGCGGAGGAGGACAAGGAGCAGCAGGGGGCGCTTCCTGGACCCTCACAGGGACTTCCGGGGTCCGGCCCCGCACATAAGGAGCTCAGAAGATGCCCCTCCATCCTACCAAGTAAGAAACCGAGCAGCTGCAAACCAACAGCTCTTCTGAGACCCGTCAGAGAAGCAAGACCACAGGACAGACTGCGTCCAGACGCTGGAGAGACAGACAGAAGACACAGAATCACAGCTTCCGGGAGAGAAACCTCCGGCTCGGCGCAGGTGGGGAGCTGTGATTGACCGCTGCTGGAGGCTCGGGGTGGGCCAGCCTGGGGGGCCCAGTGCGGGGGGCCACACTTTTCTAAGTTTTACCTCCAGGAGCTCTACCAGGCTGTCACATGACTATTGGAGAAAAATCCCCTCATGCCTCCCGCAGGGGGAGCGAAAGGAGCCATCGGGAAATTCCCCAGAGCACTCAGCTCTTCCTAACAAGGCCTGCCTTGGGAGAAGCCAGTTTTCTCAGAGCCCGAACTGCTGGGGGAAGGGAAACACCCAGCTCCAGCCCTTCCAGCCATGCTGTCCCACTTGGTGGGGAGAGGGTCGCTGAGAAGCACGTGGGCACTCACAGCCCAGGGCACAGGCCCGCTGAGGGCCTGAACCCCTATAGGACGGGGCCTATGTGCTTTCTCTCTCACACTCACAGCTGCCATGTGAGGGACGGGTTGCCATTATTAACAAACCCTCCAGCAGAGGAAGCAGTGGCTCAGAGAGCTTCTGTAACTTCACCAAGCTCACATGGCCGGCAGGGGGCAGGCCTGGGATGGGAACCCTCTCTGCCCAGAGCCCGCTATCTCAGAACATGCTGGCAGGTTGTTGGAACAGTCAGTTCCCTCCCCTGCCCCAGGCTGCACAGCCAGAGGAACGTCGCTAGGGCTCTAGACATTTAGACCCTGGCGGTGGCACTCCCCACCACCGCCACCTGTCCTGTCCAGGGAGCATCTCCCTCCTCCCTGTGCATGTCCATCCCCAGGCGGACTCACCTGGCCTCCTGGAAGCCACTCCTCTTGGGCTCCACCTTGGGAAGGACCTGTCCCCTGCCCGGCACTTCAGCCCTGGTGATGTTGGTAGCAGCCCTGCCAACATGCGGGCACGTCACGTCCCAGAGCCACCGTCTTATCCTTTGTGAAGAGGAGAGAACAGACAATACCTACCCGGGCACTGTTGGGGAGATCTGAAATGCACACGTGCGTGGCCCGACCAAAGCAGCCACTCGGCAACAGTCACATCCTCTCTCTCCCCATCGATGAGACCACAGGATTCCTGAGGGACCTCTGAATCCTCACGGGGACATGGGCAAGAACACTGGGGCCTGAATGTGGAAAGGGGAAGACACTTGGGTGTCCGGGAAGCTAGAGGTCATGTCTCACCCATCAGCAAAGAAGCCCATCCCAGCACCCCCTTCCTCAATGCCCACATTATTACTCCAGGGCCCACAGGGTCCCTGCGGGCCCAGACCCACCATGCTCGCCTCCCAGTGGAGCACCAGCAAACGGCACTGAGGCCATCAGTGCCTGTCTAAGGGATTAGCCTGTGGACATGATCAAGGCTCAGTCCATGGCTGGGATCTGGGCTCAGCCTAGGACTAAAGTCAGGGCTCAGTCTACGACTGGGGTCAGAGTTCAGTGTGCCACTGGGGTCAGGGCTTAATGTCGGACCAGGGATCATGTCTCAGTACACAACCAGGATTAGGCTCAATGGTCAACCAGGGATCAGGACTCATTCTCTGACCAGGGTCAGGGCTCACTGTGATCAGGACCAGGGCTCAGAGTGTGACCAGGAGCAGGGCTCAGTGTGTGACCAGGGTCAGGGCTCAGAGTGTGGCCAGGATCAGGGCTCAGCGTGTGGCCAGGGTCAGGGCTCAGTGTGTGGCCAGGGTCAGGGCTCAGAGTGTGACCAGGGTCAGGGCTCAACCCGTGACTAAGAAATGAGGATTAGCAAGGCTGGAGCCCTTCCCGCCTCCCCCCAGGCTCCGGTGTGTGCCATCAGTGCAGCGTCTACGAAGGGGAGATCCAGAGAAACTGGCTGTCGCTCCTGACAGCAAACCACGCTTGTTTTGCCTGATTTTTTTCTCCCTTCCTCTACCCTCAGCCCAGCCAGGCAGCAGGGGAAGGTGTAATTAAAAATCAGGTTTGTTAACATGAACACGACGTACATAATATTTAAAACATCCCAGTGCCTTTAACTCTCTACCAATGTGCATTTGCTCATTAAGCTGGAATTTTTTTTATGGCAGCAACACTGCAAATAGCTCTTATTAAAATGCTCAAAACACCATCTGGTCCTGAGCTGACGCTCCCGAGCAGTGCGGAGGTGGCCCGCGCGCCTGGGGACCTGGAGATTCCCAGCAGAGCGGCAAGATTGGTGTTCCCACCCAGTTCCTGAGTTCTCTGGGGTCCCAGCCTGCAAGCTTACAGTCCTCACCCCACTTCGTCCCGCAGCACCTCCATCTCACAGACGAGGAAACCGAGGCTCGGAGGCTAGAGGACGCTCCCCCAGGATGGCAAGGCGAAGGGATGCCTGGTGTGAGCCTGAGTCTTTCCCACTCGAGGCCCAGGCTGCCTCCAGGCAGGCAGGAGATGGGGCTGGGGAAGGAGCTGGGGCAGCCTCACCAATCCATGGAGCCAGGACAGGGGCGGGGCGGGAGAAGTGGGTGGGCATTGTCTGGCTGCAGGGCTGGGGCCCGCTCTGTGGACGGGCCAGGGTCCACTCCCTCCCAGCAGCAGAGGGTTTTGCTGTGTCGCCCACAGGGTGCCCCAGGATGGGGAGGGCGGCCCGGCCTTCTGAGTGGCCCCTGGGGCTGGGCAGAGTCTGTGGGGTTGTGGCAGAGCCACTGGGACAGGTTTGTGTTCCTGCCCATCTGCTGGCTCTCCAGCTCCAGAACTGCGGGGATGGGGTGGGGGGTGGGCAACGTCGCCAGAGAGCTGATGGAGCCCCAGGCCACGCAGTTCCGCTCCCGCTCCCTGCCGGCTCCCCCCTCCCCTCTCTGCCGCTCCCACCCCACTCCTCTGGCTCCCTTCTTCAGGCCCTGTGCCAGGGCAGCCACACAGATCACGGGAGCCCCTGAGTCTGCCCTCAGGGGGTTTACGGGCGGAGGGAAGATAAAGAGCCGGCTGGCCTCAGCGAATGCAGGCCAAGACCGCCCCACCCGTCCACACCCACGGCAGACATGACCAATCAATCAGGCACAGGTCTGACTGAGGTGAGAACTCGCTTCAGGATCCTTCTCAACACACCACCAAAGGAAGCCCGGGTACAGCATGAAATCCGTGTGCCATCCCGCAGTGACGTCGGGGTGGAAGTCAGCGTGGAGGGTGAGACGTGGGGATCCGACTAGGGCCTGAGGTCCTGGTCGACAGCTCGCCTCACCAGCATCACCTCACCGACTACGGGACCAGAGAGCATCGCTCCTGGCCCTGGGCATGCAGACACACAGGACTCAGCCCTGCGGGGAGCAGACAGTGGCAGCAGAGTGTCACTCGCTCAGAGTGACCAGAGCCTGGGTGGGGGTGAGCTCTGGGGTGTGGGAGGCCCAAGGTGGCTTCCTGGAGGAGGTGTGATCAGGAGACTGTCTGAGCCAGAGAGGTGGAGAGGAGGGCGAGCAGGGAGGTGCTGGGATCCTGGAGGTGGGCGTGGGGGGAGAGGAGCCAGAGACGCCCCGGGCCCTCAGGGATGAGCCCTGCGCCGAAGCACGTCCAGGGAGGGTAGCAACCGCCCCCACCTGTGAGCATTTGGGGGGCGTGGAGGCACTCCCCCAGGGACACAGGCCCGGAAGCAGGAAGGTGGACGCGGCGGCAGCCAGGTGGGCTGAGGTTGGGGAGTGGCGGGGTCACCTGCGAAGGCTTGAAGGGAGGAGAGGGCCGGGGTACTGGCAGTGAGGGGGCTGGAGAGAGGACAGTACCAGCCAGGAGGGGAGGCAGAAGCAGAGGGAGCGGGGGCAGCCTCAGGGCACTGGTCCGCCCGCTGTGCAGGGACATCATGAGCAGGCCCTGTGGACAAACGTCCCTGCTGCGGTAATTCTCAGTTTGGAGCCCTCAAGCAAGTCCCCTTAGCCCTCTCTGCCTCAGTTTCCTCTTCAGTAAAATGGGCCTAAAATCACAGAGCTCAGAGACTGCCGTGACAGAGACAGGAAGAGAGGAGTTCAGCTTCGGGAACCGCAAAGGCCTTTGTATCATTTGTGTACAAAAATCATGGGGGGCACAGGTGCCCACAGACACACACACATGCACACGCACATGTGCACAGTGTGCTTACACAGACATGCGTACACGCTAGCAAGCGCACGTGCACACATCTGCACACACAGGCAGGTGCACACCCATCCGGTGCACACAGAGCGCTGGCAGCTCTGCACACCCCTTGTTCTCGTGCCCCCTTCTTCTTCACAGGTGTGGCCCTGGTCAGGATGAGCGGACGTCAGACATGACCCCTGCAGACAAGAAAATCACGACCAAATGCTCCCGTTAATAGGCTGATTTAAGACACGCTCCAGTGAAGATGACAAAGCAGAAACAGTGTGAAACACGAGCAACACGCAGTCCCTCCTCCCCACGTCCTCCCCACCCGTCCTGTGGGTTCTGGGAGGGGACCCGCCCCAGAGCCCACAGGCTGACACCCACCCCCTGCCCCTCCACCCCTGCCTCCCCCGGACTCCCTCTGCCCCCGACCCCCCACCCCGACCTCCTCAAAGGCCAGGCCAGGTCCGATCCTGCTGGCGAGCTCAGATCTGGGCCTGGGGCTCGGCGAGCACGGGGCTCCCTCCCCTGCCCACTTCCCAAGCACTAAGTGGCAGTTTTTAGAAAGTGTCAACTTATTCCCAGCTGTTGTTGCCAAAAAAAGGGAAAAAGAAAAAACTCTCCCCGGTTTCAAGGAAACTCACAACAACTTCAGAAAAACGTGTGAAGATGATGGACGCGCTCATTTTCCCAAATATTCAGCAAAGGCCAGGGCCCCCCATTTGTCACCTGCAGTCTGGAGACCCTGGAAGGGGGCTGGCCGGGGCCGAGAGCCTGGCGATGTTCTTCCCCCGGCAATGCAGGGCTTCCCAAAAGGAGCCATCTTTTATTTCTCTTTATTCCCAAGAATAACGGCTCTTGACATAAATGACTCCCGCTACAATTAGCCGTGATTAATGCAGAACTGGCTGCAAGAGGAGAGGAAGTTCGAGGGAGGAGGTGGGCGATAATCGCATATTCATGGATTTGGAACAAACGTGCATTTAACGGGGAGAGAGGGGGAAGCGCCCTGGGACCTTCTCCAGGGCTCGGCCTGGGAACCAGCTGAGACCCAGCGTGGACGGTGACTGATGACAGGGCCACGGGCCGGGGTCAGAGGACTGAGGCCCACCTGGGACTCTCCACCCGGCACAGACAGGACCCTGGAGCCTCCAGCCCCAGACCTGGGTGGCTAGGGGAGACTCGGTCCTGCCGCCTGGGCCAGGCCCTGGCTGAGGACGGGAGCACGTCCTCTCCTTCAGTCCACAAGACCAACCCCGCACCGTGGGAGGCGCCCATCACCCTGTTTCACGGATGGGGAGACCAGGGCTCAGAGCGTGCAGGCCGTCACTGGTCACTGGGAACACGGACACTGGAGCCAGAAACCAGCTGGGTCACTCTCTGCCCAGCCATTGCAGCATGCCTCAGTTTCCCCAAGTGGGAAAAGGGGAAATGAGGGATCCCCCCTGGTCTGGGGCCGGTATGCTTTCAGGCATGCCCCGCCCCTGCTGTCACACCTCTGTCCTGGGGCCCATGTGAGCCCAGCAGACGTCTGAACCTCAGAATACCCAGTAAACCTCCAGGCCCCCACCCCCCTGGGTGGAACCTGGCATGGCCTGCCCTAAGCCATCCCTTCCAGGCCCTCATCTGTCCCTGAGATTCCCGTTAACCCTCCCGCGGTGGAGAGACAAGGGACGCCCAGGCCATCAGCTCCTCTCCTTAATCTAATTTCAGGGCTGGTTAGCTCTCAGTAATTAGGGCCAGGGGAGAACCATCGCCCGACAACAGCCCAGCACCGGGGCCTCAAATGGGCCTCAGCAGCTCCTGCCAAGGACCGTCCCCACCCCACAGAGAAGAACCAGCCTCTGGGCCAGTGTCAGGGGGCCCATTTCACAGAGGAGAAGCCCGCAGGCCTGCCAAGCGGAGGGGTCCATGTGCGCCTCTCCTGGGCCATTCGAGCATCTCAGCCACCAGCAGACAAGCTCCCTTCCACACCGGGCCTGCACCCCCAACACGCCCCTTTGCCTGCGGGCCTGTGCTGTGCGGGGCCTGCCGCCCCCGGGGTCCTCTGGGCTCCCCATGCTCCTCCTCTGCATCCTGCCCAACTCAGCAGGTGGAAGCTCTGTCCTTTCCGCTGCTCCAGCCCAAACCTCGGGCATCCCCGACCTCTCCCTTCCGTTCACATCTAGCCTTCAGGAAGCCCCTGGCGCCACCCGCGTTGGATCCCCAGCGCAGCTCACCTGGATCTGCGCAACGGCCCCTCAGCTCCTGCCTGCGCTCCAGCCCGCCCCAGATCTATTTTCAACCACAGCCGCAAAGGATCCTTCCAGACCATCTAGACTGGTGTTCCTCAACCTTTCTATTGTTATCACCCACACACACGCCTACGAAACCTTTCCAGACATTTTTTCCTAATTTGCCCTCCATGGAATTTTAATGCCACAGATGAACTGTGCATCCGTTCGTGCACTGTATGTCTACCCGCGCTTCACGCACAGGGAGTGAGATGTCGTCATCCCCCAAGAACTGAATCTTCCCCTTGGGGGGGACATCGCCCCCCTTAAGAATGCATGTTCTAGAGCATTCGTGAGACCATGTTATTTCTCTGCTCCAAACCCACTGGGGGACAAGCCCAGGTCCTCTCCATCAGGCCCCACAGGAGACGCCTGCATCCTCCACTTGCACCCCTGGCCCCAGTCTCACGGCCTGTTGGGCACCCGCCCTCCCGTCCCTCCAGCTGGGCTCCTCCCCCAGCTGTCTGCCTCCCCGCCCTCCTTTCCTTGCAGGCTCTGCTCCCATCTCCCTTCTCCTGGCCTGCCTGGCCCTACAGCAAATAGCGCCCCCTGGCCTGCCTTATGCCCCTCTGAGCCACTCAGCACCCCGAGATGGCGTGGGCCCCCTGACGCCCGTGGCCTGCCTCCAGGCAGGGGTCCCAGTGCAGAGAACTGCGTCCGGAAGGCAGCCGCACTCGGTCACGGTCTGTTGAAAGCAGCGGCAGGCTCCTCGGGGCAGGGGGGCTGAAGGAGGGCGAGCAGAGCAGAAGGAAGCAGGAGGGCCACACTGTTCATTCTCCCCGTGGACCGCAGAGCCTGCTGTGCACGAGGCATGCTCACACTCCCCCACCCCGCCTCACTCCGTCCTCACAGCCTCCCACTCTACAGATGAGGAGACTGAGGCACAGGGAACGGAAGCAGCTCAGCCCACGTCACGAGTCCGCATCTGCGGAACGAAGAAGAAACCCAGGTCTGCGGCAGGGCTGGCTGCGGAGGGGGCCAGCCGTCCCACAGGAATCCGTGCTCAGAGTGCCCCGAGCTGACGTGACCCTCTGCCATCACCATCCTGCAAGTCTCACTAATTTTTGAACGAGGACCCGCGTTTCATTTTGCACTGGGCCCGCACGTTCTGCAGCCGGTCCTGCCTGCAGGAGCCTGCACCAGTCAGGAGAGCCCAGATTATGCTGTGGGCGGAAACAGTCCCCAAATCTCAGGGGTGGGGGCCACGACGGGTTATTTCCCACCCACGCAGCAGGTCCCCCGGGACTCGGGACGGAGGAGGAACCCCTGTCTCCAGCACCGCCCATCACCGTGACAGAGGGAACAAGGACTCCAGAGGGTCTTGCACTGGCAGTAAATGCTCTGACCCAGAAGTGACAGATGTCACTGTGCCCACGACTCACTGGCCAGCACTTGTCACCCGACCCCACCCACCCGCAGGGGTCTGGGGGAGCAGTCCCCCCGGGAAGGCCGGGAGGCAGGAACAGGAGGCGTTTGGTGCACTACACTGGTGACCACACGGAGCCGGTCTGGTGGGCCAGGCCTCCACTCGGGAGCCAGACCCAGCGCCCGCAGCTCCACCTTGGCGTTGAGCTCTTCACCCAGGCGGCTGCCTCCAGCCTCCCGCGGGCCCCAGCCTCATCGTCATTCCAGGCCGCGCCTCTGCCGGGGCTGAACGCGGGCTTTATCTAAAGGGGGGGACGCAAGTGGGTCCTCGCGGCAACTCAATTAATCCTCCATCGGAAATTCTAACACAATCAATTTGGGGAGCCGGCTGACACCATAACACAGTAATTAGGAACAACTTTCAACTTGCGGCTTCCTTTGAAGATGGTAATTGCAATTAATTAAACATCCTCGCTGTTCCTCAGAGTCTGCTCTCCAGGAAAGTGGAGCAGAGGCCGGGGCGGGGGGAGGGGTGCCCGACCCCTGCTCCCAGAAGCCCAGGAATCAAACGGGAGCCGCCTCCTTTGAATATCAAAGGGCGTGCAGGCTCCTATCTCCCTGAGAAACCCGTGGTGGCCTTGAAAAAGAGAGAACCCAGCCTGGGGGTTCTGAGCTGATGCCCCAGAGTTCCGCCCTCCCCCTCGGGGCTCTGCCTGCGTCCAAATGGCGGCGGGACCCTGGGATGCCCAGCTCCTCTGCTCAGCAAGGTCACATCCCCGGTCACATTCACACATTCAGAAAATACTCACTGAGCACCCACTGTTGCCCAGCAGGGTTCTAGGTGCAGGGGGTCCTCAGCCAACATTGACAGGTCACATCCTGCCCTCTCAGGGCTGCTGCCCCAAAGGTGATGTCCACTACCTGCAGGGCCGCTGGTGGCCCGAGCACAGGGGGTGGAGAGAAGGCATGTTCTGGGGCTGAGCGGAGAGGGAGCAGGCAGCCTCGGCTCCAGGGGGTAAGCAGGACCCTGGACAGAGGAGGGGCAGCCACCCTGGGTTAAGACAAGGGACAAGTTATAGCCACCGGGAGAGTGGACAATCCTGGTGGACACGGCTGCCCTCTCTCTGTCAGGCTCTCGCCATGTGCCAGGCCGGCCCAGGGGCCTGACCAGCCAGATCGCCCGCATCCCCCCAGCACCCTGCCAGGAGGCTCTGTGACTGTGCTCCCGCTGACAGCGGAGGACCCAAGGCCAGGGAAGAGAGTGAGTGGATGGAGGACCCAGTATTCAAGCTGAGGTCTGTGGTCCCCGAAATGCAGGCTGTAGTTGCTGCCCAGCCAGTGGGTCCCAGAGCCTGAGGTCACAGCGGCTGGCCCCTGACACGGCAGCCACCATATGACAACACAGACTACAGGGCTTTGTTCTGAGAAGACGGCAGAATCTCCTGGCAAGTCAATGGGGGTGCAAGTGGGGGCAAAGTGATGCCTCACAGATCCAGGACCTGTGACTTTAGAAAGGAGGTGTTTCCCTCCAATTTCCAAAAATAATTTGAAGCATCATTCTTATAATCCTAGCCCCGCCTCCTAAGACTTGAAAGCCAGACAGCCGGAGAAGACAACGACGCCAGCAGGGAGAGCATGTTGCCCCGGAAGATCATGCCTGAGGAAAGTTACAGCAACTGGGCACAACTGAGCATCCTGGCAGCCAGAGCAAAAAGGGCAAGGTGAGGGCTCCATGGTTCTCCCTGTGTGAGGGAGGGAAGCAGAAGCTGAGTCCCAGGAGGGACTGCCCCAGGCTCTTGTCAAAGGGGCAAAGAGCAGGGCGTTGTTCTGATGCCCACCCAACCCCAAATCCAGGAGCTCCTTGACGCAGGCAGTGTCGTCCCTCCCCGAATGCTCGGGCCCAGAACTGGACCCAACACCAAGCAGGCGCTCAGCAAACAGATTCTCAACTCTGCTTTACACAAAAGGGCACAGGCCCCCCCGTGGCTGCTGCTGAGCATGCTTCTCCCTAGGAGCAGCATTTCCAACTGGAAGAGAAAATGTGTGATTTGGCAGAAAAAGTCAGCCCTGGGGCCAAATCCCAGTGCTCGCACCTCCTGGCTGTGATGAACATTGCAGTCATTCTCCATCATCCCTTCCATTCTCCCTCACCTGGGCCATCATAGTGCTCCAGGCCTTGTTCTTAGAATTCAGTCAAGGTAATCACACCTGCAGCCACAGGGAACAGAGGCCTAAGCCAATCAATGCATGTTACTTACTGGCGCTAACCTTGAGCCCCTGGATCAAACCTTACCTGAAGCTCGGACCTTCCAGTTACATGAACCGTTTTTGAACCTTTTGTGGTTTAAGCCCGCTGAAGCTGGGCCTTCTGTGGCTGTAATGTGAAGTTCTAATAACACACTGGCGTATGCCCTTGGGCAAGTCCCTTCCCCTCTCTAGGCCTCAGTGTCCTCATCTGTCCACTGACCTCAGGAATTGTAGTGAGGAAGAAGGGGTGCAGTGGATGTGAAAGGGCTTTCGACCCCTGGAGAGTTGTGCCCCTGTAAGGAGGGCGGCTGCTCATCGGCCGGTGCGTCTCCCTTCTTGCACACTCCGCTCTGGCCTCGCAGCCCCTGCTTCTGGTCCTCTGACCCTTAAAGGTCTTATCTACAGCCAGCGTTTGGCCGTGCTGTCCCCCTGCCTGCAGCACCCTCCCCCAGTGTTCACGTGACTGGCTCCTCCTCATTCTCCCAATCTTAGTTTAAACACCACCTCCTCCGAGAGGCCCTCCCTGACCACTCGGTCTGTCCCTATTCATTCTCTTCATAGTACTTATCTCCCTGTTTTACTTTTTTTTTTAAATCATGTTTGTTTCTTTATCAAGTTGCTAACTTTGGGATCTTGTCCCCTAGGTCAATGCTTCTCAAACTAGTGGTGGTAAAGGACCAGCGTTTCTATTACCAATGTCACAGACCAATACTTTCATAAGCTACATTACAAATACATTTCTAGAAAAATTTCTACTTAAAAAAAACACACTAAATATAACCCCCAAATTCTTGTTATTACATTCTACAGTCATAAGATGACTCTGTCAACTTGCTACAAAAGTTCCTAAACGGCCACTCTCCATTTCAGCTGTTCCAGGAGGGGCGCCTGCTGAACTGACAGAGTCAGTGCCCCAGGGGGGCAGTGACGCAATTCTAGGCTCCCTTGTCCCGGGGGTGGGCGGCCCTGCCCCACTCTGTCTCCGGGCCCGGCGGACCGCCAGCTGCTCTTCACGCTATTGACCGGCTTCCTCCCTTCTCTGTCTCACTTCCTCGCTCCCCGACCTGTGTCTCCAGGTGTCACTGCCCAAATAAACCACCTGCACTCTATTCCGTGTTTAGGGACTGCTCCCGGGGGACCCCAAACAATTAATATACAATGCAGAATATATAACCCCTAATACCACGATCGCGGCTGCCCGACGCGATTCAAACGGCTAAGTATTACACTGTAACTGCCGGGCGTCTCTGTAAAATCAGAGATAAGTCCGCAGGCGGGAAGGGGCCTGGAGCAGGAGCTAGGAGTCTTATTG
>JABWHU010001774.1:25240749-25298080 GCA_014189135.1 Dicerorhinus sumatrensis harrissoni | reverse complement strand
CTACCCCCTGTCCCCGCATCCGCCTCTCCATCTACCCCGTCTCCCCGCATCTGGACGCCCCTCTGTCATGGAAAATGGCAAAACTACGGAACTTGGAGTCAGATACACGGGGAACCAGATGCCAGCTGCTCCTTGGAGGAGCTGAGACCTGGGGGTCCTGATGTGTGGGATGGGGCCACTTATTCCCACCACAGAACTGCGCAAAGATCCCAGAGGGCAGGCACCACGGGGCAGGGCCCAGCCCCCACCCTCCCTACCCCAGGTCCTCTATCCCTCTGACAGCCACTGTCGCGGGGCCAGCCTGCCCCAGCTGCCATTTCGATTCCACGCCTTCATTCACTGTCCACTTGAGACCCACGTGGGTATCGGGCACCACGGCTGACCAGGCCTGGGCTGGGGGCAGAGTTGGGATCAGGGCCCCGCCGGCATCAGATGCCCGTCCAGGTGTGTGCAGCAGAGAGCCCGGGGGCCGGCAGAAGCAGAGGCAACTTTATTAACTTTCTCGGGGCAGCCGGGGGCTCGCCCAGCCCGGGGGCGCGGCCTCGGGGGTGCCGGCCTCGGGGGCGGGCGCGGGCGCGGGCGCGAGCAGCACGAGGCCGGGGTGCTGGCCATGGCCCGCGTGCGCGTAGCTGCGCGCCAGGCGCTCCAGGCGCCGCTTGCGCTGGGCGGCCTGCGCCGTGTTGTGCAGGGGCCGCAGCAGCGCGGGCGGCGGCGCGCCCGGGCCCCGCAGCAGGAAGTCGAAGTCCGCGCGGTCGTGCGGGTCGTAGAAGAGCGGCCCGCGGGCCGGGTCGGGCCCCGGCGGCCAGGCGAACGGGAAGGGCAGCGTGAAGTCCTCGGTGAGCAGGCGGATGGCGAAGTCGTCCTCCTTGCCCAGCGCGCGGTAGGCGCGCCCGATGCCGCGGAAGTGCGCCTCCCAGAGCTGCGAGTCCCCGCCGTAGATGTCCGGGAAGGGGGGCTCCGGGGGCGCGGCTGGACCTGCGGGTCGGGGTCACGAGAGGGGTAGAGCATGAGTCCCCAACGTGGGACAGTTAGAGCTGCCAAGCCAGGCGGGGCGGCGGGGAGACAGGTGGCGGGACCTGCCGCCTGGCCGAGCCTTGGAGAGCCAAGGTGAGGGCTACCAGCTGGTGGGGAGGGAAGGGGAAGGCGGCATTCCTGAGGGGACAGCACCAACCAACTAGGAAGGACCAGAAAGGCAGAGTATACACCACTAAATATTACTTGGGCGGAAAGTTGCGGATGGAGAGAAGTCTGGGTGGGTGGTGGGGCTGACCCTGCAAGGCCTGCTACACAAGCTCCTGATGTTGGCTCGTCCCTCAGACAGCGGAGACTGGACAGGGGTGACTGGTGGCCCTCAGATGAAAGCTGATCGTGGGCTGTGCAGGGAATGGACTGTGGGGGCCCGGCCTGCAGGTGGGGTCAGATCCAGGTGGGAATGAAGTATGGACACGGACAGAGGCACTCGGCTGGGGGGGCGCTGAGGGGCCAAATGCCAGCCCTTGTAGATGCAGGTGGGGAGCAGCGCAGGGTGACAGCCCGCTTCCCAGCCTGGGCACAGCGACCCTGGGCCCTGGGGAGGAGCCGCCCCAGGGGAGAGGGTTCAGGTTGGAAGGTGAGCCGGTTCTGTGTCTGTTGGACACCCTTGCCCGGGAGCACGTGCCCGGAGAAACGGAAGAGTCTCTAGATCCCCGTCCCGTGGCCTTGCACTGAGTCATTCGGGGATTCCGGGATCCGGTGAAGTCCGGGGACCCGTCTCGGAGAATCGTGTGGGTGTGAACATAGCACTGTGCCCCTGGTTTGGGTCTCCCACACCCTCCAAGCCCCTCCATGGCCCCAGACAGCAGCCCAAGCTACTGTTGCGTGCCCACACCCTGTGGGGGCTGCGGTGCCCAACTCTGGGCCCCTCGAGTCAGAAGAGACCCCTTCGTTCTCTCCTTCATTCCTTCCTTTCTTCATTCACTCAGCAAACGTGCTTACCTCTGGGCACACGGAAGGGAGTGAGGCAGGCACGGATCCTCCTTGAGCACAAGCCCAGAGAGGAATAGAGACAAGCCTCAGGTGGACACAGGACAGCCTGGGCTGCTCCCTGAGGACAGGCAGGACTGGGGGGCCTGGGAGGAGGGAATCGATGAACCTATTCAAGGCTCTGACGATGGATTCTCAGGTCCTTCTCCCAGCATCCCGAGGGGGGGCGACAGTATTCAGTCCGTTTTACTGGTGAGGATACAGACCCAGAGAAGCCACACGCAGAACCTGACTCAGAACCCCGGCTGGGTATCCCTGGCCACTATGCCACACCTTCCCGGCTCAAGAGCCTCCTGATGGTGACTGTCCTCCCCTTCACACAGATACTCACGGGGCACCTGCTGTGTGCCAGACGGGCGCCGTGCCGGGCGCCCGCCACAGCCGTGAACAGCACACACGCGGGTTTCCTGTGCACGCCAGGGCAAAGAGCCAGCAACTAGGTCGGGGGTCCTACATTCTACCTGTGAGAGTCTGGACTAGTCATTTCGCTTCCCTGAGCCTGCCTCCCCTTCTAAAAAATGGCGTTGACGAACCTGCTTTGCCACTGGAAAATGCTTTCCTAGCTCAGCCCACTGACAACGCCAAAGCGGCTGACCGGGGCAGCGGCCAGCTCGGGGCCTGCAGCGCCCAGCACCGTGGACAGCTCCAAGGCCACCACGCAGGAGCCTCTGCCCCTGATGGGCTGGGAGCAGGGTCTCATCCTGGGCAGCCCCTCCATCCACCAGGACGCCTCCTCCCTGCAGTCCTCCAGGGCGAGTGGCTGGCCTGGCACTCATACCAGCAGGGGGATGGGCCGTCGGAGAGGGCTGTGGGGTGTTGCTTCGGGCTGGGGGTGAGGGAAAGCTGTGGAGAAGAGGAGAATCGTGGATGGGGCCCCCAGGAGAGGAGAGCAGAGGGCTCCTGGGGCCCCTGAGAGGAGTGACACTCTCTGACTTGCGTTTAGCCCCGCGAGTTTGGCCGTCGTGGTGCAGACAGGGGGGAGGGGGGCGGGCAGCATGGGGCAGGCAGGGCAGTGATCCAGGGGAGAGGGGCTGGCAGCCCAACCAGGGTGGCACTGAGAAGTGCTCAGACTCTGGATGTCTTGAGGATAGAACGACAGGATTTGCTGATGGAGGGATGGGGGCGTGGAGTGGAGAAAGAGGAGGACTCGGAGGGTTTTGGTCTGAGCAGCTGGAAGCAAGGAGGTCCCATTTACTGACCTGTGGGGTCAGCTGAGAGAGGGGCAGGCCGGGCTGGGGAGTCAGGAGGTTCCTTTGGACGGGTGGATGCCTTTAGACTGGCCTGGGAAGAGGTGCGGAGGACAGGGGGCTGTGAGTCAGGAGTTGGGCCGGGGCTCCGGGCTGGAGGTGGACACCTGCGAGGTGGTATTTAACGCCACGGAACTGGATGAGATCACCCAGGATGTGAAGACAGGGAGAGAAGAGGCCTGAGAAGCCCACCTGGGCTCTCTGCCCTCCCCAGGCCGGGGGGAGGAGGAGGAGGAGCCAGGAGACGGAGAGGAGCGGGCGGTGATGCAGGACGTGGGGTGTTCTGGGAGCCCCGCGAGGAGGTGGGGCCCTCCCGAGCCAAGGCCTGCCTGTGGCCTGAGAGCTGGCCTCGGGGTTAGCAGCACGGAGGTCGTCGGTGACCTCGACCAGAGCTGCGTTAGCAAAGTGCCGGAAATGAAGGTTCGAGTGGGTTCAGGAGCAAATGAGAGGGAGCACTGGGGAGGCAGCAAGTATAAATAACCTTTCGAGAAGTAATTTCGCTGTAAGTGGGGAGCAGGGAAATAGGGTGGCAGCTACAAGGGAAGCGGGGTCAAGAGAATAGGATAAATGGCAGCACGCTTTTCTGTTGATGGGAAAGATCTAGCAAAGAGAGAACGTCATGCTACAGGAGAGGGCGGGTGGAGAGGCGCTGAGGGGTGGCCGGGAGTGGGAGGGAAGGACGAGCGGGAAGTTGGCCTCGGCTGGAGCAGGGGTGGGTGGGACAGGGAGCAGGCAGGGGAGGACAGAGCGTGGGCACAGGGGAGCTGGTGCCGGGGACCATGGGAGTCCTCTTCGATGGCTTCGGTGAAAGAAGGAGCAAGGCCAGCAGCTGAGTGAGAGGAGGAGGCGGGCGGGGCTCAGAGAGACAGAGGTGCAAGGTCGTTGCCAGGAGAGAGCGAGGGACCGGACAGACAGGAATGCAGGGGACCCAGCGTGGGAGCCCCTGCAGGCTCGCGCTCCGGGATTTGAAGAGAGCGTTAGCGTGGTCGGGTTCCCCCCCAGCTCCGCTCAGCTGCATGGGAGCAGGAGAGCAGTGGGCGGAGAGTTGGGGGGTTGCCAGGCTGGTACAATGAAACAAGAGAGGGAGGGGTGCGTGAGGGTGTGAGGATCGTGGCAGCGCCGGGTGAGCAGGGGGCGGGAGGGAGGACGGTGGGCGGAGGCGGAAATGTGCTAGAAAGGGTGGACTGCAGTTCGCCTGGGGCTGCTGGGCTCCTGCTCTAGAGGCCGTGAGCTGGGGCCAGACTCCCGGCGTGGGATCATGGGTGGAGTCATGGCCGGGCTGCAGTTTAGGGACTGACGAGGCCAAGGGCAGGACCAGGGCTGGGTGGCTGGGTGTGGGGGACAAGATCCTTGGCGAGGAGTCTGGGAGACTGAGGGGCCGGGATGAGGGAAGAAATCACCAGTGTGATGACAGCAGAGATGGAAAGAGGGTCGGTGACCAGAGTCCAAACCCAAGGTGGGAGAGTGACCTCAGTGGAGGTGAATGACTGCCCCTCCCCAGCCTGGGCAGTGGGTGTGTACTTCTGAGGGCCTGGGAGCCAGCACTGGGGTTTGGGGGAGGCGGTGGGGGAGGAGGGCCAGAGAATGATCTGGAAGGGGCCCCGAAGAGCGAGGGGGACCCTGGCCCACCTCCAGGCTCAGGTCGAAGGGCTGCGGGACCCCCGGGAGGGCGGCAGGGCAGCGGGTCCTGCAGGAGAGCAGGAAGAAGGGACTGTTAGGGGATGGGGTCGATGCCCCCACCCCGGCCCTGTCCTGCTGTGTGACCTTTGCAGGGCGCCCCCCAGGAAGAGGAGGTGGGATGGCGGCTTCCTCTCCCACATACTCAGAGCCCCCCTACGGTGGACACCCCTTTCTCCTCCATCCCTCCCCCACACCGTGTCTCACCTGGAGTGGCTACAGAAGGAGGGGGCAGGCCTGCTGGACTGGGGTCCCCTGCACAGGGGGAGGTCATGTCGGCAGGTGGGGTCAGGCTTGTTTACCTGGCTGCCCAGGAGACTGGGGGAGGGGCCCTAGGGGTGGAGAGAACCTTGCATTTAAAGGGGCCCCACCTGGAAGTGGGCTGGGGCTGGGAGGGGGTAAGGGGGCTCGGCGGGCACAGTGGCCCTTCCCCCACACCCCTGCAGCTCACCTGGCCCCGCTCAGGAACCATCGTGACCCTGCCCTGGCCCTCAGAGACCTCCGGCCTGTCCCCACCAACCTGCCCAGGTTAATCGGGCCGCACACCCCTCCTTCGCCCTTTGCTCGGGTCAGTCTGGTGCCCACAGCCCCGTCCTGTACATGCTCATGGGGCAGTAGAGGCCGTGATCCAGCTGAGGCTGGCCGCCTGGCCCAATCTCGGGCATCCCACGGGTGTTCCAAGGGTCCAGGGCGTGGGTTGGCAGCCCCGTCCTCAGCAACTCCATAGTCCCCAAGATATGGGTCAGACCGGGCCCCTGGCCTCCAGGAACCCGTGTGGGTTTGGGTTCCCCCAGAGCAGAGCCCAGCACCAGTGGGGAAGCAGGGACATGAGGCAGCGGAAGGAAGGAAGCCCATGAGGGCACGTGGGGACGCTGTGACTGCTGTGGGCAGCTGGGGCGGCTTCAGAATTACCCCGCCCGCCCGAGGGCCCGGGCCAGGCGGTCATCTCTGACTCCCGTGAGCACTCCTGGGGAGATGTTACTCCCCAGCACTACGGCCCACAGCGGTCTCCAGTGGCCAGAGACACCCTCAGGCGAAGACCTAGACGCACTCCTAGCCTGGGTCCCCGGACCCTGTCTCAGACTGTTGTGCCAGTAAGAAATAAACTCCTATGGCAGCTGAGCCATTCCACAGGCCCGGGGCTGTTTGTTACCCAGCCCCTCGGACTGCTACTGCAGTGCTGCCCCAGAGGAAAGACAGGTGGCCTGCTGGAAGTCTCTCGTGCTCTGTTCCTGCATCTCCACGCCTGTGCCCGGTGCCCTTCCCACCCCCGTCTGCAATGCAGACTGGCTCACACTGCCTCCTCCAAGAAGCCCTCCCTGCCTGCTCCACACCTCAGGGCCCCACAGGGCCTGGCTGGCCCTCCCACTGGAAGTTGCCTTGTCAGATTTGGACCTGCCTTTGCCTCCCGTGTGTTCCCCGTGTCCCCATGTGTCCTGGTGAGGACTCCTGAATGCATTGGGTTACACGCAGCCCCATCTCTGAGTCCAGGGCCCCTGCCTCCCTCATTAGAGCTCTGGGTTGAGTGCTGCCCTCAGGCCTCAGAGGGTGCATGAGGGGAGGTGCAGGAGGCTGTGCCTGTGGTGGTGAGGACGCTGCAGCCACTCTACCGTCTCCCTCCCTGGGAGCCCCTCGAGGGCAGGCCTGGACACCTCCCCTGGGCCAGACCCCTGGGCATGGTCAGCCCAGCCCAGCAGGAGGGCTGAAATCTCGCCCCCCAAATGAACTACACCCCTGGAGTTCACACCACCCTCAGGAACTCGGCTGAGGAGGATGCTGGGCGGGAATGGCTCAGTGCAGGCTGGGCAAACGGCATTACGTCCCTGAGCCTCAGTTTCCCCATCTGTAAAACCGGGCTGAAACCAGCCGACCTGGGGTTAAATGAGAAATGTAATGCACCTTCGAGAAGGGACGATATAGGGTAACAAAGCTGGAAATCCGACCTGGTCATGAAGAATCCCCCATCCCTGAGGACTAGCCACCTGGTGACAGGATCTCGGGGCAGTGGGCTGGGGCTGGAAGGCACCTCAGCTCTCCTCTGGAAGCCAGGGAGCGTGTTTCACGTCCATGAACAGAAAACGACGGAGGCGCCCACGATGGAGAGAACTCCCCCACACTCCTGGAGCCAGCGAGAGTGGGATCACAGCTCCCTGCCGTTCCCCCTCCTGTGTGGGTCCCCCCAGCCCCACCCCACAAGGCTCTCCCACCCCCGGGATGGATGTCACAGCCCCAGGGCCTGAGCGTGAGCCCCGAAGAGCGTTTCCAGGGTCCGGCCTCCGGCGAGGTGGTGGTCTGGGCTCTCATTCCTCAGCCCCGAGTGCCACTGGGGGTCCAGAGGAGCGGTGACCCAGTGCCCCATCAGCCCCCACACGGGGCCAATACCCTCGCCTGGCACATGCCTCCTCCCACCCCCAGCACCTCCTGAGCCCATGGCCGGGCCTGGCCCTGGGCCGGGACCTGGAGGAGGACCAGAAGGCTGAGGGAGGGCCCGGCACTCACGGTGCTCACACGCAGGAGCACAACCAGCCCTCGGGCCTCACAGTCAGCTGCGGGCACATGGGTGCCCGCATTTCCAGTGTCCTGCACTCCAGCCACACGGGCACCAGGCACCAGCTCTCAGGGCAGGCGTCAGGTCCACTGGGCTCGGCCTAGTGGGATCAGGCCAGGTGGCGGCTCAGCTGTCCGTATTGCAGGGTTAACACAGGAGAAAAAACCCGATACTGACATTCTCCTTCTACAAACCGTCACCAGGCCCCGGGGACTGGCCCAGGCCAGTCAGTGGCCACTCAACCACAATGTCTTAGTCAGGGTGACATCTAAGCTCTGGTAACAAGGAGCCCCTGATACAGTGGCCTCAATGAGAGGGAGCATTTGTCTCCCTCATGCGGCCGTCCAGCGGTCCAGGCCATGAGGCAGCTCCGCTCCCCAGGGCCATCGGGGGGGGGCCCAGGCTCCTTCCAGCCATGGCTCTGTGCCCCTAGGGTGTTGTCTTCATCTGCCGGGTTGCAGCGGAGGCGCACCCATCACATCTCAGCCCAGGAGGCGGGTGAGAGGCAGTCACGGCGGGCAGTGTCCTTTTAAAACATGAGGGGAGACAGTGCACTCACTTCTGAGATGCCAGGGGTGAGAACTTAGTCACGTGGTCGCTCTTGGCTGCAAGGGACGCTGGGAAGTGTAGTCCCAGGTGCCCAGCTTTTGGAGGGACAACTTCCCGTTTGCCACAGTAATTAAGACAGACCGATGTGTCAGTCTGGGCTCCCCCGGAGCATGATGAAGCACGTGGTGTTAGTTTCCTGTGGCTGCTGGAACCAATGACCACAAACTCGGTGGTTTAAAGCAGCGTCACTGGGTGGAAATCAAGGTGTCGGCAGGGCCGCGCTCCCCACAAGGCTCTGGGGGAGGATCCGTTCCTTGTCTCTCCCGGCTTCTGGTGGCAGCCTGTGCCCTTGGTTTGTAGCCAAACCACTCCAGTCCAGTCTCTGCCTCTCTGGCCGCTTGGCCACCTCCTCTTCCGTCTGTGCATCAAACTCCCTCTGCCTCCATCTTACAAGGTACACGTGACTGCGTTTAGGGACCACCCAGACAATCTGGGATAGTCTCCCCATCTGAAGATCCTCAACCTAATCACAGCCACAAAGTCCTTTTTGCCATACAGGGTGACAACTACAGGTTTCAGGGGTGAGAACATAGATATCTCTGGTGGCCATCAGCCAGCCCACCACCAGACCCTGAGACAGATCTGAGGACGAGAGCGAGAGGTGACTTGGGAAGGGAGCCCAGGGCACACTGAGGGGACAGAAGGAGGCCCACCAAGTGTGTTATCAGGTGAGTGGTTGTCCCCGGGAGCCACGGGGGTTCCATCTCACGGGGCCACCCATCTGAGGGGCAAGGGGCGGAGCCACCCACCTGCCCATCAGTCCTAGGAAGAGGGGGCTCCCAGGAGAGCTGATGCCCTCGCTCCTCAGCCAATGGCCAGAGAGCCCCGCAGACAGAGAAAGGGGCTGGCAATGAACTACAGAAATAGTACGTGCCACGTGATGGGGGGACCAGTACCGTCTGCTCCCCAGTCCCCCACCTCATGAACTCTGCGGTCTAGCTGGAGAGAGAGATAAAAGACCAGTAAAGCAATAAGTAAAAGAAATACCAATGTGATAGGGTTGCAGAGGGAAACTGACAGGGTGCTGTGACAGTGACGGGGACACTCCACGTACCGTTCTGCGGCCAGGGACAGCCTCCTGGGGAATTGATAAGGAAGCTGGGGGTAAGGGCAGTTGTCCTGTGAACGGAGGGGAGAGGGTCTGAGGAACTGCGTGTGCAAAGGCCCTGTGCAGAGAAGGCGCAGTGCTCGAGGAGCAGGAACAGCCCAGGAGGCCATGTGCCTGGGGACCGAGAGCAGAGAGAAGGGGCAGGCGCACCAAGTGAGAGTGGGGACACCTCGTCCAGCCTGGGGTCAAACACACCTTCCTCCTCCACCATCACGGCCCCCTGCCCTCTCAGCAGCCCCCCCTGTAGGGAGGGACGGAGGCGCCTGCCTCCCTGAGGGGCAGACAAGGGGGGCCGGGCAGAGACAGCAGCCAGGCAAAGGCCTGCAGGCCACAGGCCAGGAGGGCCGAGTGCGGTGGCCGAGGAGGAGGGGCCGGCAGGCCCTGCCCAGCGCCGCCCGCGCTACCCGGATAATCCCCTCCCGGCACTGCCACCGCCTCCGGGTTATTTTTAAAATCTCATTTTCAGAAAGTGGAGGAGAAAGCCTCTGTCTTTTGCCTTTCCCCCCTCTTTTCTCTGCGAAGGCTTAGGAGAGGGGTGTGGAGGGAGGAGGTGTCCCCGGGCAGCGCGCCTGCTTGGGGACCGGGGGCCTCTGCTGACTCTGGGCCCCCACGCCATGGGGCCCAGAGGCACGGGGCAGGACCCCTCCTTGGGCCCCTCTACCAGGGCGATCAGGTACTCTTTTCACCCAGCGGGCATTTTGTGGGCGCCTGCTGGGGGCTGGGGCACAGCAGGGAGGGAACTCCAGGCCTGCACCTTCACAGGGCGCGGGGGCCAGTGGGGAGAGCCTGGCTGTGAGCCAAGCCCCCAGGCGGAGCCCCGGGGCTGGGCTGGGGGAGGGGCGCAAAGGCTGCCCAGGGCGGTGACGGGTGGCAGACGCGGGGAGGGCTCCGGCAGACGGAGGACTGCAGGTGTGGGCAGGGCAGAGCGAGCCTGGGTAGGCTGGCAGGACCAGGACTGACCAGGGAGCGCGTGGGCCTGTCAGGTGGGTGCTCTGTCACTCCACAAGAGGCTCAGGGAGGGGAGTCACTCCCTGAGCCAGGGAGTGCTGGAGCCCACTGGGGGCGGGAATCCCAGCCCTGCCTCCTGAGGCCGGGCTTGCTATGCTTACCTGGCCCCTCCCGTCAACACCACAGCCTCCACCTCCCAAGGCACCCAGCACAGAGCCCATGCTCAGAGAGTTCGTGCTGAACCAACCACAGCAGCGAGCATAAATGCTATGGGAGCCCAGAGAAGACAGGGGTGGCCTCACGGAGGAGGTGACCTGGGCCGGGGACCTCCAGGGATGAACAGGAGTGTGCAAGGAGTTTGTTTGGGACAGCAAGGATGTGGTGAGGAGGGGCTGGACGTTAAAGACAAACATATTCATGACACTTGTTGAAACCGGTGAGGCAGACTTATAGGGGAGGGTGGCTATCGCCATAAGTGCAGGGACCACAGCAGTGGGTTCCTACAGTGGAGAAAGAGTGGGCTCAATGCTTGCTACAGCAGGGTCAAGAGGGGATTTATAGCCAAGGAGGAGAAAGTGAGGGCAGCAGATGGAAAATTACTAAGAGGAAACCTAAGTTGGGGAGTTGGGGTGGTTCTGGCTAAACCACTGGACAAGATTCTTGCTGAAGGCGGCCAGGTGGTCAGACCTCACCTAGCGGGTGGTGGGGACGAGGTACCCAATCACATATGGAGGTGATCAGATACCGAAAGTGGGGTCCTTGCTAAAACTGGATTTAACGAGAAGGGGCACAGCTGGGCCCAGGAGGAGGTTCAGGAGCCTGACTAGAGTTCAGTCAAGCACAGAATCCTTGTCAAGGGCATTCCAGGAGGAGGGCAGTGCACAGAGCCTCAGAGGGCTGACCTGGCTGCAGCTGGGGACCCGGCAGTTGAGGGGGCAGAGAGACCGGGTCTCAGTGGCAGGGCAGGGGCTGGGCTGCAGGGCCCAGGGTCAGGCCTCCCCGTCTTTGAGGCAGTAACAGCAGCCTCTTGTGTGGCCCCCAGCAGGAGCCCAAGCTTGGGGGAACCCAGGAAGGGGAACAGCCAGTGCAAAGGCGTGGAGGTGGGAGCGAGCTGGAGCGCCCCCATAGCTGTCCCCTCCCAGTGGCAGCGGTGTCGCACCCTCAGGTCGGCCCAGGTCCCCTCCCCCTACCCGCCGTCCTGGGCTCTGGAGGGCTGCGGGGTAGGGAGAGCGTGTGTCTGCAGGAACGCCCCCTCCCAGCCTGCCCTCCGGTCCCCCCGCGTGTCCTGCCTGGGCCCACAGCGCCATCTGCCGGCGGCAGGGGGAGGCGCGGGCGTGCATGGCCTGGAGGCCCCTGCCGGCTGGTACCCTGGGGAGGGGGTGGCCTGGAGGGACTGGTACCCTGGGGACAGGGTGACAGCCTGGGGAGGGGGGTGTGAGATGGCCCATGGGCCTCATCTTCACTCTGGGGTTAGGGGGCTGAGTGTGAACCCGGCCTCACCACTGACTGCGGTGTGACCTCCGGCTGCTTCCTCACCCTCTCTGAGCTTTGCCCCAATCCCAGGGTGGTGAGCACAGCCGGCACCCAGGCTGCCGTGAGAAGCGGCCACCAGGCTGGGAGCCCACATCCAGCGGAGGTTGTGCGCCCCGGTGCTGATGGTGCTCCCTAATTCCTGAGAGGCTTGTGGGGAGACACTGCAACCCTGACGTCTCACCAGTTTTAAACATAGGGGCAGGGGGAGGTAGACAACAGTCAGATCCCAGGTCTCAATAGATGTCCCTCCCCGTGTCCCCTGGGGTCAAGGTCAGTCCACGGAGGGGGCTCATTCACTTCCACCAGCCCCATTGTGGTGCTGCACTGCCCCCCTCCCGGCCTCCCCCGGAACCCTGCCTCCCCCGTCCCGGCCTCCCCCGGAACCCTGCAGAGAGAGGAGAACACAACCCCCAAACCGGTTCGTCTCACTTTGCCTGGCCAGGACTTGCTGGAAAGTTCTCTTGTGGGAACAAGGTTACAGAAAACCTGCCTCACCATACTCCGGGTACAAATAGTCTAGGACANGAAATCAAGGTGTCGGCAGGGCCGCGCTCCCCACAAGGCTCTGGGGGAGGATCCGTTCCTTGTCTCTCCCGGCTTCTGGTGGCAGCCAGTGCCCTTGGTTTGTAGCCAAACCACTCCAGTCCAGTCTCTGCCTCTCTGGCCGCGTGGCCACCTCCTCTTCCGTCTGTGCATCAAACTCCCTCTGCCTCCATCTTACAAGGTACACGTGACTGCGTTTAGGGACCACCCAGACAATCTGGGATAGTCTCCCCATCTGAAGATCCTCAACCTAATCACAGCCACAAAGTCCTTTTTGCCATACAGGGTGACAACTACAGGTTTCAGGGGTGAGAACATAGATATCTCTGGTGGCCATCAGCCAGCCCACCACCAGACCCTGAGACAGATCTGAGGACGAGAGCGAGAGGTGACTTGGGAAGGGAGCCCAGGGCACACTGAGGGGACAGAAGGAGGCCCACCAAGTGTGTTATCAGGTGAGTGGTTGTCCCCGGGAGCCACGGGGGTTCCATCTCACGGGGCCACCCATCTGAGGGGCAAGGGGCAGAGCCACCCACCTGCCCATCAGTCCTAGGAAGAGGGGGCTCCCAGGAGAGCTGATGCCCTCGCTCCTCAGCCAATGGCCAGAGAGCCCCGCAGACAGAGAAAGGGGCTGGCAATGAACTACAGAAATAGTACGTGCCACGTGATGGGGGGACCAGTACCGTCTGCTCCCCAGTCCCCCACCTCATGAACTCTGCGGTCTAGCTGGAGAGAGAGATAAAAGACCAGTAAAGCAATAAGTAAAAGAAATACCAATGTGATAGGGTTGCAGAGGGAAACTGACAGGGTGCTGTGACAGTGACGGGGACACTCCACGTACCGTTCTGCGGCCAGGGACAGCCTCCTGGGGAATTGATAAGGAAGCTGGGGGTAAGGGCAGTTGTCCTGTGAACGGAGGGGAGAGGGTCTGAGGAACTGCGTGTGCAAAGGCCCTGTGCAGAGAAGGCGCAGTGCTCGAGGAGCAGGAACAGCCCAGGAGGCCATGTGCCTGGGGACCGAGAGCAGAGAGAAGGGGCAGGCGCACCAAGTGAGAGTGGGGACACCTCGTCCAGCCTGGGGTCAAACACACCTTCCTCCTCCACCATCACGGCCCCCTGCCCTCTCAGCAGCCCCCCCTGTAGGGAGGGACGGAGGCGCCTGCCTCCCTGAGGGGCAGACAAGGGGGGCCGGGCAGAGACAGCAGCCAGGCAAAGGCCTGCAGGCCACAGGCCAGGAGGGCCGAGTGCGGTGGCCGAGGAGGAGGGGCCGGCAGGCCCTGCCCAGCGCCGCCCGCGCTACCCGGATAATCCCCTCCCGGCACTGCCACCGCCTCCGGGTTATTTTTAAAATCTCATTTTCAGAAAGTGGAGGAGAAAGCCTCTGTCTTTTGCCTTTCCCCCCTCTTTTCTCTGCGAAGGCTTAGGAGAGGGGTGTGGAGGGAGGAGGTGTCCCCGGGCAGCGCGCCTGCTTGGGGACCGGGGGCCTCTGCTGACTCTGGGCCCCCACGCCATGGGGCCCAGAGGCACGGGGCAGGACCCCTCCTTGGGCCCCTCTACCAGGGCGATCAGGTACTCTTTTCACCCAGCGGGCATTTTGTGGGCGCCTGCTGGGGGCTGGGGCACAGCAGGGAGGGAACTCCAGGCCTGCACCTTCACAGGGCGCGGGGGCCAGTGGGGAGAGCCTGGCTGTGAGCCAAGCCCCCAGGCGGAGCCCCGGGGCTGGGCTGGGGGAGGGGCGCAAAGGCTGCCCAGGGCGGTGACGGGTGGCAGACGCGGGGAGGGCTCCGGCAGACGGAGGACTGCAGGTGTGGGCAGGGCAGAGCGAGCCTGGGTAGGCTGGCAGGACCAGGACTGACCAGGGAGCGCGTGGGCCTGTCAGGTGGGTGCTCTGTCACTCCACAAGAGGCTCAGGGAGGGGAGTCACTCCCTGAGCCAGGGAGTGCTGGAGCCCACTGGGGGCGGGAATCCCAGCCCTGCCTCCTGAGGCCGGGCTTGCTATGCTTACCTGGCCCCTCCCGTCAACACCACAGCCTCCACCTCCCAAGGCACCCAGCACAGAGCCCATGCTCAGAGAGTTCGTGCTGAACCAACCACAGCAGCGAGCATAAATGCTATGGGAGCCCAGAGAAGACAGGGGTGGCCTCACGGAGGAGGTGACCTGGGCCGGGGACCTCCAGGGATGAACAGGAGTGTGCAAGGAGTTTGTTTGGGACAGCAAGGATGTGGTGAGGAGGGGCTGGACGTTAAAGACAAACATATTCATGACACTTGTTGAAACCGGTGAGGCAGACTTATAGGGGAGGGTGGCTATCGCCATAAGTGCAGGGACCACAGCAGTGGGTTCCTACAGTGGAGAAAGAGTGGGCTCAATGCTTGCTACAGCAGGGTCAAGAGGGGATTTATAGCCAAGGAGGAGAAAGTGAGGGCAGCAGATGGAAAATTACTAAGAGGAAACCTAAGTTGGGGAGTTGGGGTGGTTCTGGCTAAACCACTGGACAAGATTCTTGCTGAAGGCGGCCAGGTGGTCAGACCTCACCTAGCGGGTGGTGGGGACGAGGTACCCAATCACATATGGAGGTGATCAGATACCGAAAGTGGGGTCCTTGCTAAAACTGGATTTAACGAGAAGGGGCACAGCTGGGCCCAGGAGGAGGTTCAGGAGCCTGACTAGAGTTCAGTCAAGCACAGAATCCTTGTCAAGGGCATTCCAGGAGGAGGGCAGTGCACAGAGCCTCAGAGGGCTGACCTGGCTGCAGCTGGGGACCCGGCAGTTGAGGGGGCAGAGAGACCGGGTCTCAGTGGCAGGGCAGGGGCTGGGCTGCAGGGCCCAGGGTCAGGCCTCCCCGTCTTTGAGGCAGTAACAGCAGCCTCTTGTGTGGCCCCCAGCAGGAGCCCAAGCTTGGGGGAACCCAGGAAGGGGAACAGCCAGTGCAAAGGCGTGGAGGTGGGAGCGAGCTGGAGCGCCCCCATAGCTGTCCCCTCCCAGTGGCAGCGGTGTCGCACCCTCAGGTCGGCCCAGGTCCCCTCCCCCTACCCGCCGTCCTGGGCTCTGGAGGGCTGCGGGGTAGGGAGAGCGTGTGTCTGCAGGAACGCCCCCTCCCAGCCTGCCCTCCGGTCCCCCCGCGTGTCCTGCCTGGGCCCACAGCGCCATCTGCCGGCGGCAGGGGGAGGCGCGGGCGTGCATGGCCTGGAGGCCCCTGCCGGCTGGTACCCTGGGGAGGGGGTGGCCTGGAGGGACTGGTACCCTGGGGACAGGGTGACAGCCTGGGGAGGGGGGTGTGAGATGGCCCATGGGCCTCATCTTCACTCTGGGGTTAGGGGGCTGAGTGTGAACCCGGCCTCACCACTGACTGCGGTGTGACCTCCGGCTGCTTCCTCACCCTCTCTGAGCTTTGCCCCAATCCCAGGGTGGTGAGCACAGCCGGCACCCAGGCTGCCGTGAGAAGCGGCCACCAGGCTGGGAGCCCACATCCAGCGGAGGTTGTGCGCCCCGGTGCTGATGGTGCTCCCTAATTCCTGAGAGGCTTGTGGGGAGACACTGCAACCCTGACGTCTCACCAGTTTTAAACATAGGGGCAGGGGGAGGTAGACAACAGTCAGATCCCAGGTCTCAATAGATGTCCCTCCCCGTGTCCCCTGGGGTCAAGGTCAGTCCACGGAGGGGGCTCATTCACTTCCACCAGCCCCATTGTGGTGCTGCACTGCCCCCCTCCCGGCCTCCCCCGGAACCCTGCCTCCCCCCTCCCGGCCTCCCCCGGAACCCTGCAGAGAGAGGAGAACACAACCCCCAAAGCGGTTCGTCTCATTTTGCCTGGCCAGGACTTGCTGGAAAGTTCTCTTGTGGGAACAAGGTTACAGAAAACCTGCCTCACCATACTCCGGGTACAAATAGTCTAGGACACTCCCGGGACCCAGAAGGCCCCCAGCGGGCCCTGGGGAGGTCCGGGGCCAGGACCTGCGAGGCCCCCGTCTCGCGCCCCGCAGGGCTCAGCCTCTGTCTCATCCCCTCCTCCTTCTCCCCTCTGCCCCGAGTCCCAAGGAGGGGATGGGCCGCCCCAGGGGACCCCACCCCCACCCCGAGGCCTCACTCTTGGCTCCAGTTCCAAATTCCCAAGGACAGAGGACTCGTCGGCCCACCCTGCCCAGTCAGCCTGGCAAAGGTTTAACAAGGAGCTCTCCAAAAACCAAAGGCCCAGACTTGTAGCGTGGCCCATTTCCGTGGTGTAAACGCTCCCGCCACCCACGGCTGATTTCCCGCTACCACGGTGACGGCGCTGCCCGCGCAGTCGCTCCTCGGATGTAGGTGCACAGATATGAGTAACCTCTAGGGCATGGATGACAGTGAAATACAGTCGCATAATCAGGAAGTGAGGAGTCTGGGGTATGTATTACCTGTTTTTAATATAAACCTTTTAATTGTAAGCTTCTATGGCTATATTTAACAACCAGCTCTCAGAATGGCTGACAACTTAAGGACCAGTCATTCAAGCCTGTTGGCGCAGCTCCAGCCCACCCCCCAGACAAATGGCTGCCCGGGGCACACCAGAGGCGGGGACGGTTCTCAGACAAGGGACACTTCTTCTGGCAGCTTTGTGGGGGGGGGGTGCCTCCCGGGGACCCCCCCCCTTCATGAGTGCATTTGTGGACCCGGTTAGTGACAGTCCCCTCCATGGTCCCAGGAGGATGGAAGATCCGGAGTCTGGAGTCTGTGCCTTGGAGAAAATCACAGTGCCCACCTCCTGGGCTTGTGCTGAGCCTTAAGACACAAGGTAACACACCGAGAACAGCACGGGACCTGGTGAGGCTTCAGTAAACATACCACCCCCCTTACTCTCGACTCACCCCTCCCAGCCTCAGTTTCCTCCCCGCCACGTGGTGAGGATCTATAATACCCACTCGTGGGAATGTCAAGAGGTTTATCAAACTTAGGCGAGGCTGCCCACAAGCCCGGCCTCCGTCTGCACCAAGCACCTCTTACAGAAAAGCAGTTTAAGTCTCAGAACAGCCAGGGGAGATGGGCGCTGTCAGCCCTGTATACAAAGGGGTCGTGGCCTTGGAGAGGTCATCCAGCCAGCAGTCCCAGGGCTGGGATTTGAGCCCCAGAGGCCAGCTCTAAAGCCCTGGGGGCCTCGGGGTGGGGGGTGGGCGGTGGCCGTCTGTAGTGTCTGAATCTTCCCCCACCGTTGCCCCAGTCCTGGGCTCATGGCTGCCTCCAAGCCATGCCTGCAAGGAGCCCCTAAGCCCAGGGCCTGGCTGGGCAGGGGGAGACGCTCGTAAGGCTGGAGCTACTGGCCGGGCAGCAGGTCCCAGCACCAACAGGCCCGTGGTCCGTGCAACGTCTTCACTCTTAGCCCCTCCTCACACAAGCCCCACCCTGAGAGCCTCCAACAGCCGAGTATGGTGACAAGGGTCCATGCGGGGAGTTCCCAGTCTGCCTTCTGGACCAGCTCCGCCCTGCAGCATGCTGCTGGCCCCGGCCCCGTGTGAAGGGATGTCGTACAGAATCCTGCCTCTGCTGCCTTGTCCCTGGCGTGGAATATCTACTGCTGTGTGACAAATGACCTCAAAACTTAGTGGCTTCAAACAACACACATTTACTATCTCACAGTTTTGGGGTCAGGAATCCAGGCTTGGCCTAGCCGGGTCTTCTGTCTCAGGGTCTCTCGAAAGGCTGCAGTCAAGGCACCGGCTGGGGCCGACTGCACGGGCCTTACAGGAGACAACTGAGAAGCAGAGAGGGAGGGCCGAGTCCGAGCCACACTGGGAGCACACATCCACACACACACCCATCCACGTGCTGGGCCCAGACATGGTGTCCAGTTCCACAGCACTGTCCTTGGAGAGGTGCTGTGGACACTGGGACCATTGTGACCTCGGGGGTGAGGTCAGGGTGGGCTGCGGTGGGGGAGGGGGATGCCTAGGGATAGGGCTGCCCCACCCTGCATGGGGACAGAGCCTGTGGGTTCTCCAAACCGCACCGTGACATGGACGAGCAGCCTTTGGAAAAGCCACACAGCGCCACTGCAGCTGATCGGACGCCATCCGCCGTGTCTGGGAACTCCAGGTCAGCCCGGCTCTAGGCCAGGAGATGTGGGGGTCAGGAGGGGACCCCGATGCCCTGCTTCCCATCTCTCAGGAGAGCGCCACCCTGCAGGGCACCCCTGTGGGGCATCGGAGCGAAGGAGGGAGGGGCCCGGAGCCAGGAGCAGCCTGGGGAGGGGTCTGGGGCTGACCTGGTGGAGAGGAGGCTGAGAGGGAGGAAACGGCTTGGCCATCGAGGCGCTGTGGGGCTGGTGACTGCTGGTGGGGCCGGAGGTGTGGCCAGCCATGTGTCAGTGCTCGTCCACACGCACCTGCAGTGTGAATGAGTGGACAGATGGACAGACAGACTGTCCACCCGCTTCCCTGAGCCTGGGCTTCTCCACCTGCGGGGAGGAGAAGATACAACAGCCAGTGTCCTTGCAGAGACGTAAGGAGGGTTCCTCTGTGGCCTTCGGGCCCAGTGTCCCCAGCATCCTGGGCGGGCACTAGGGCAGCTCCACCTTCCTGCGGCCATGGCAGGTCAGAGGCCGGCTGGTGGGCTCCCTCCCTGCCTCCTGGGAGCCCCGGGAGGGGTGCCCACCGGGGACACAGGCAGGCCCTGCTCTCCAGGCTCTCCTGGGCGGGTTCCGGAGCGGCATTCCTGCGTGGGTTCCCTTCGCTGTGGGCTGTTCCAGAAGGAGCAGCCTTGTACCTGCCTTTGAACTCAGTTATTTTGGTCTACACGTAGTTCTTCCCGTCTGTGTTGTGTGTCAGGCCGTCTCCTCCTCTGCCACGTCTTGGATGCTTCTCAGGCGAGAAAACGCTCCCCTGCAGCTGTTTGCCTAACTCTGTTCCTGTCGGTTTTCCATGTTTAAAAATACGCTCAGTTTGGTTGCTGCGGGGCTGGGATGCCGGTTGGGGTGCGATGCAGGTCTCCTCGCGCATGTGGTCAACGCTGACCTGCCCAAGGCCCCTTCGGGCGCAGAGTGAGGCCACACCCCGACCCCGGGAGGTGCCCGCCGTGGTGGCGCCCGCCGTCTCCATGTAAAAGGCCGAGTATCTGGGAGTGGCTGGGAAGTGGCTGGTTTTCGGAGAGGTCACAGGAAGAAGGGGCCCTCCAGGAGGGGTAACGTGTGCACTGGGCCCTGAAGCGGCCGCCCCAGGAAAGGCCACCGTCCCCAGGATGCAGGCTTCGGGGTCAGGGCCCGGGTCTGAACTGGTGCCGTCCCGCAGAGGCTGTGTGTCCTGGGACAGGTCACCGAACCTCTCTGTGTCTCAGCGCCTTGTGGGGTTGGTTTGAAGACAGCGTGGGTGAGATCAAGTGCCCAGCCTGTGGCCGTCCTCAGTGGCTGCGGTGCAGGCGATCATGGGGGTAGGGGGGCCCAGGGAGGTGACGAGAAGGGAGGCGCCAGTCCCTCCCCGGCAGGAAGTATCCAGCTGGGGGAGCTGCCCTTTTCCCAGAATGCCTTCATTCGTTCATCACTCATTCAGTTATTCAGTCATCCAACACCCACGCCGGGCACATGCTCTACCAGGCCTCCCTGACCAGGCTGTTTCAAATGCCCCCCAAAGGCTCGTCCGATCGGTGTCCCTCTTGGTCCTCCGTGTCACTGTCCCCAGCTGACACAGGACGTAATTTCTTGTCCATGCATCCTTTTTCTGCCCCCAGAATGCCAGAGCCGCAGGGAAGGGGCTCCTGTGTGTGGTTCACTGACGACCCCCAGGGCCTGGAGCGGGGCTGGCACACAGTAGGCATTTCATCAACACCACCGAATGGACGAAGGCAGGAAAGAATGATCCTGCGCTGGGCACCATGTGGGCCTCGGGGGGGGCAGAGATGCTCAGCCGCCCTCAGGCCAGGTGCCCCCCAGTCTCTGTTCCTGCACCTTATAAATGCTTTCACCCCAGCGTGTGCCCTGGACATGGGAGCTTCCCGGGGACACAGCTGGCTCAGTCCTCTGTGTCCCCAGCACTCAGACGTGCAGGAATGCCACCCCTCTAGCAACCCCACGAGTGTCCCCTGCTCGGCCACCTGGTCACGGGTTCCCGAAGAGGCAGGTGCTGGGGAGGGTGGAGCGTCCTCCGGCTGGGGTGGCCGTGGGATGGGGTGAGGGGCCCCAAGCCCCCAGCATGAATGCCGTCTGGGAGGGGAGCTGATGGGGCAGGGCTGCTGGGAGCGGCTCCAGGGGGACGCGAGGAGGAGGATCCCACTGTCCAAGGAAGGCCCTCCCGGGCGGCATGCCCTCGCATGCATCCTCTCACTCAGCCAGTCAGCCTTCACTGGGGGCCTGCCCGGGGATGCACGGGGGCCCCCAGAGACAGCCGGCACATCCCCAGGGAGAGTGGGGAAGGGAATACCAGGGTTAGTCAGCAGGGTCCAGGGGAGCTCAGTCAGCGGGGGAGGCACTCCTAACCCTAGGATGCTCTTTCCAAGCAAAGAAGGCTGAAGAGCATCTTTGCCTGGCCCTGACGAGGGGGCGAGACGGGAGGAGGAAGGTTGCGTGCTCTGGGCAGAGGGCCCAGGAGAGCAAAGGCCCAGAGGTCGACTGGAACGGGCTGGGGCAGCTGCACACCGGATCCTGGTGCGGAGGCTGCAGGGGACAGACCACCAGGGTCCTGTGAGCTGGGAGGGTCTGTCGCAGGGCTGTAGCCGGAAGATCAGGATGGGGCCGGTTGTTGCTTTGGCTGCGTGGCTCTACCTTTCATCCCGCAATGTTTGCTGAGCACCTGCCAAGTGTTCCAGACACTATTCTAGGCGTCAGGGACACAGCTGGGCACAAGAGAGAGAGGTCCCTGCCCTCGTGGCTTACCCTCAGTGGAGGAGATAGCCAATAAATGATAGACGCAGTAAATTACATGTCACAAGCAAAAAAGTGGTGTGGAAGAAAATGGACAGGGTGAGGTGGAGAGTGCGGGGTGAGGCCCAGGTGCAATTTTAAACAGGTTCATCAAGAAGGTAGCAGTTGAGCCAAGACTTGAAGGAGGTGAGGGACTGAACTGAGCAGCTGTCTAGAGGAAGGACATCCCCAGACTGAAGGCACGGCTGGTGCAAAGGTCCTGAGGCAGAGGCATGCCTGGTGGTGTGAGGGGCAGCAGGCACTTACTGTAACTGGGGTGGAGGAAGCAAGAGAGAGCAGGAGATGAGATCAGAGGAGGTGAAATGATTGTGTTCTCACTTCTTTTGTTCTTATTTTCTTCTGTATTACGGTATAATTCACATACAGTAAAATTCACTCTTTTTAGCATATAGTTCTGCGAGTTTTGACAAACTCATAAGGTCGTGTGTCCAGTACCAAAACCAAGACAGGAAGCAGCGCCAGCATTCTCCCCCGTAACCCCCCAGCCCCTTTTTATAACCAACCCTCCCACAGTTCCGCTCCCCGGAAACCACTGCTCTGTTTTCTGTCTGTATGGTTTACCTTTTTCAGAAGGTCATAAAAATGGGACGATACAGCGTGCAGCCTTGGGGGTCTGGTTTCTTTCACACAGCGTAGTGCACGTAAGAATCGCCCGAGAGGTCGCGTATATCAGTCACTCACTTCTTGTTATTGCTGAGATGTAGCATGGTCTGCTTACGCGTCCACCGGTCGGAGGACGTTTGGATTTCCTCCGTTTGGGGCTATGACACGTAAAGCCGTTATAAACATCCGTGTACAGATTTCATGTGAAAATAAGTTGTTTCTCTTGAGTAGACGCTTAGGCGTGGACTAGCTGAGTTGGATGGTAAATGTATGTTTAATTTTCTAAGAAAGTACCAAAGTACCTTCCACCCTGGCTGTCCCGTTCTGCACCCCGCAGCCGTGTAGAGACTTCACGTCACTCTGCCACCGCACCAGCGCCGGGGATTTGCCAGATGTCTAACTTTAGCCACTCCAGTAGCTGGGTTGTGATCTCCCCCTGTGGTTTGGACTTGTTTCCCCCGTGAGGAAGGACGCCGACCACGTTCTTTTTGCTTATTTGCCATCTGTATGTCCCGCTTGTTGACGTGTCTGTTCACATCTTTTGCTGGTTGCTTGTGGTTTTGTTTTGTGTTATTTATTCTATTTATCTATTACATATTCTGGATATCGTCCTTTATCAGATGTGTGATTTACATATATTTCCTCCAAGTCCAAAGCTTATCTTGTCATATTTTATAGATGTCTTTCAGAAGCCGAAGCTCTTAATTTTGATGAAATTCAATTTATCATTTTTTTCTTTGATGGATAGTACTTTTGGTGTCACATCTAAGAAATCTTTGTCTAATCCAAGGTCAGCAAGATTTTCTGCTATATTTTCTTCTAGAAGTTTTAGAATTCTAGGTTTTCTCTAGGTCTCTGACCTATTTTGAGTTGATGTTTGTACGTAGTGTGGGGTATAAATTGGGGTATTTTTGAGCGTGTACATCCAGGTGTTGCCTCACCGTTGGTTTAGAGATTCTCCTTAATTGAATCTCTTTTGCACTTTTATAAAAAATCAATTAGCCTAATGCGTGTGGGTCTTTTTCTGGACTCTGTTTTGCTCTGTTTGTTTATATTTCTATGCTTCCATCAGCACCACCCTGTCCTGATCACTGTGGCTTTACCGTAAGACTTGAAACCAGGAGTGTCAGCTTCCAACTCTGCTCTTTCTCAAAATTGTTTGATTCTCTTAGTTACTGTCCTTTTCCTTATAAATATTAGAAACATCTTGTGGTTCCTACAAAAATGTCCTCCTGGAATTGTGATTGGAATCACATTGAATATTTAGGTAAATTTAGAGAAATCCTAACAATATTGAGTCTTCCAATCCATGAACATGGTATATGACTCTACTTACTGAAGTCTTTTTGATTCCTTTCATCAGGATTTTGACTTTCCAGTAGATAGGGCTCACAGTTATTTGTTGGACTGTATACTTAAATAGCTCTTAGGGCTGCTGTACAAGGTACCTTTTTATTTCAGTTCCCAACTGTTCGTTGCAGTATGTAGAAACGAGACTGATTTTAGCATGCTGACTTTATGTTTGCAAACTTGCAGGACTCACTTTTTGGGTCTAGTAGATTTGGGGAAGCGCGGGAGGATTTTGAGCGACGTGATCTGACGCATTTCTTCTGTGGAGGAGCAAACAAATGGGTGAACTGTTAAGAGATGAGTCGCCTTCTAGCATAGCACACAGCGCACCTGTTTGACGTGTGGACTGTCTGCTGTTTATCTTGCTCGTGGTTATATCCCCGGTGCCTAGAAAGAGCGAGCCGCCTACATGGCAGGTGCTTGGGAAGCGGGAGCCGGGAGTGAACGAGCACATGAGGTCGTGAAGCGGGTGCAGCAGAGACCCGCTCTGCCGGGGGGCTTCGCTGGAGGGAGCTGTGGGACAGCCCGGCTCGGGCAGCACCCCCAAAATGAAGGATGCCTTCCTTTCCAGCCCCTTACGGCAACGAGCACGGTCTGGGGGAGTCCTGTTCCCACGGCAGCAGAAGAGGAAGGAAAGAGGGAGGAGAGGAGGAGAGGAGGAGAGCGCACAAAGCAGCCTCGGGGCCCCACAGCCTTCCTTGCTGCCCCAGCACACCTCCTCTCGGGTCTCTCACGCACGCACCAGTGTTCTGAAGCACCAGGATGGGGGGCGGGGGGTGCACCACAGGTGGGTGGGGTGCTGCACGCCCAGCCCCGGGCTCCTGCTCCTGCAGCTCTCTGGCCTCCTTCGCAGACCCCACAGTGATGTCTCAGGAGCCAGGGCACTCTCACGTGCCGTCCTGAAAGACGCGCTCCTCCAGGTCAGCGCGAGAGCTGGAGTTGGGGATGCCATCCCCTGGGCCCTCCACGTCCCACAGCTGTGTTTGCCCCGCCAACACTTGTTGGAAGCCAGGCCCCAGCAGGCCACAGGCGATGCTGCCTATTGAGCAGTGCCCCTGAGGCCTTAAGCCCCCTGCCCTCCTCCCAGGGCTCCGCCAACCCATTGAGCGGAAGGGTGGACGCGTGGAAGGGTGCTGCCCGGCCTGATCCAGACCAGTGTGGCTCTCAGCATTTCCTTGCGTCCATGAACACACAGGGGGTCCAGCTGCATACACCCAGGACCCCTTTTCCATTTCAGAAGCTCCTCCCACATCTCCGAATCCACGAAGGTCCTGTCTTACACGAAGGCACCTCAGGACTCTGCCCACGAGGACAAACAGGCGCACCCCACCACCATCGTGCTCCACAAGTCACAGAGCAGCGCCGCTGCACTGGTGCCCGAGGAGCACAAGATGTTCACGAAAGAAGACTACAAAGCGGACGACCACCAGCCCCGGGACTCAGGCAGGCGGGGGCGTGGGCTGCTCAGGTTCCAGCAGATCCCACCGCCACGTCCCTCCACCCGAAGAAAGTCTGAGGGTGAGAGCCAGAGGGAGTCTACTCCCCAGGACCTTGGGGACACCAAGGAGTGTGGACATAGTGAAGCTTTCTCAGAGATCCCTGCACACCCTCCTTGGCCCCTTCATGCCTCCCAAGACACCATCCAAAGCCCAAAAGAATACCCTCTCTCACACCCCACCTTCTACTCTCCTCCCACACCCTGTTCTGTCACTGGCGTGCTTTTCCCTTCATTCAAAGGATGACCTGCCTTCATCCTTCTAGGCAAAGTCCAATTGCCACCTCCTCTGAGAAGCCAGTCCTGACCGCCCCTCCATCTTAGTCAGGATTCATTGCCCCTCCCCTCTCTGTGTACCTAGGGCCTTTTATACAGCTACCCCAGAGAACCAAAGTCCACGGATACTGGGTGGGGCTCCCCTGGGCTGGAGGCTCCTTCAGAACAGAGCTGGGCCCTGACTCCTCTTTGAGCCCCCACACACAGCCCTATGGCCACACAGAGCAAACATCGTGGAGTGGCGGATGGCTGGATGGAGGGTGAAGGAATGAAGGAATGAACAGATGGAAGGAAGGAGGGATAGATGGTTAATTTTTGAATAGATGTGTGGATGATGGATGATGGATGGATGGATGGATGGATGGATTTTAAAATGGATGATAGTGGGCAGGTGGATGGATAGATGAACTTATGAATGGAGGGGTAGATAGATGGGTGGATGGATGGATAAATTTATGAGTGGATGGGTGGGTAGATGGATAAATTTATTAATGGATGGATTGGTGGATGAGTATAAAGATGGACAGATGGGTGGATGGGTAGATGGATTGATAGACAAACATATGAATGAATGAATGTGTGGGTGGATAGACAGATGGATTAATGAATAGGTAGATGATAGATGAATGGATAAATGGGTGGATGAAAAGATGGTCGAATCAATGAAAGGATGAAAACATGCCTGGGTGAGTAAGAGTGTGCAGCTTTGCATGCATTTATGCTTCTTATCCTATCTTGAACCCCAGGAAGACTGTTTGGACAGTCAGAAGGCCCAGGATTTCCCAGTGTGTTCAGTTCTCCAGTCTTCATTTTCAGATCACTCTCTCCCATTCCCAGCCCTACCCCTTCCCTGCCCACCCAGCACTGCTGGCACAGTGTGACCTTCCCAAAGCCCGTCTACACTCACACCTTCTTGCCGTCTGCTTTAGCCAACTGCCTCAAATTGCTCCAGGACCTGAATGCTTCAGACCCCCTCCACATGAGCTACGTCATCAAGAAGATCAAGATCATGGCTTACAAGGCCCCCAACCTGGTGTTGGAAACCATCTATAACTACTTCATAGACAACATGGAGGTGAGAGCTGCTTGGGCCGTTTGGGGCAGGCATGGGGAGCAGAGGGGAGGGCTAGATCCCAAGGAGGGCTCAAATCTTGTCTTCTCCATATAGCAGCTTCATGATTTTGGACATGTCAATCTCTTCATATGTCCAATGGGCTGAGCGGGGAGAGAGGGAAGTAGACAAATGTGTGTTGACCACCCTCAGAACAGTATCGTGTTATAGATATTATGATCCCCATAGATGAGAAAACTGAGGCTTAGGGAAGGGAAGTGATTCACCTAAAGTCATAGAGCTTTTAAGTGGCAGAGATGGATGGGTGGATGGATGATGGGTGGATGGATGGATGCATGGATGGGTGGATGGATGGATGGGTGGGTGGATGGATGGATGGGTGGGTGGATGGACGGATGGTTGGGTGGGTGGATGTGTGGATAAGTGGATAGATGGATGGATGGATGGATAGGTGGATGGGTGGGTGGGTGGGTGGATGGATAGATGGGTGGATGGATGGGTCGATTCGTGGATGGATGGGTGGGTGGATGGATGGATGGATGCATGAATGGCTAGATGGATGGATGAATGGTTGGGTGGGTGGATGGTTGTGTGGATGATTGTGGGGAGGATCTGTCTGAGTTTTAATGAATGAGTGAATAAATGAATGAATGAGTGAACTGACTTATAAAATCGCTTAGCAATCCCCTGAGGATAAGGACACATTTTTATTCATCTGTCTCAGCAGAACCTAGTTCAGGGTCTGCATATAGTAGATATTTGGTAAATGGTTCCTGGACGAATGGCCAAATTCATCCACTTGTGATCTTTTCCTTCTGACCTCCTCACCCTCCCCCCACCTATGCTCCTACTGGCAACTCCCCGCATGATCAGACCCAACTTGTCCCTGTGCCTCTGTCCACTCTGCTAGCCACAGATCTCCACCTGGCACAAGTTCCGGCTGCTCCGCATCATGGAGGCTGTCATTGGAGCCCTTGACTCCTTGGAGGAGACCTGGGAGAAAACCTTCATGCAGCTGGCCCTGGAGAACATGACCAAGTCCACGGTGGGCCTCCCCTCCCCAGCAAATAGACCACTGCCCCACGGATCCAAGTAATACTGGGCATGCCTAGCCTTGCTATTGACCAAGTGGTTTCTGCCCATTTTCTTACCCTCAGCCCCTTCTGAGGGACAACGTCATGCACCCATTTTACAGTTGAAAAAACGAGGCTCAGAGAGCTCACTGCTCGTCTAAGCCCACAGGGCCCGTAAGTGGACGAGCCAAATATCTGCTCTGTCGCCTACCTCCCTTTCCCCAGAAGTCCCTGCTCCAAGGCGGGCTCTGGGTCCCCCTCTCTCCACCTTCCTTACCACTCCAGCCTCTGGAAGGCCTTCTCTGAGTCTCGGCCATTCCCCAGGCTGTAACCCAGCCCGTGGCTGCCCGCCTTCTGGGTCCCCGCCCCGATGGAGACGCGCAGGCTGGGACCTGAGCCGTGCCACCCCTGCCATCCCGCCCCCACTCAGGCTGCAGCCCAGGAGCTGCCCCGGGCCCATCCGCCATCTCTGCTGACTCCAACTCCAAGCTTTGGGGATCTAGGGTTTTTATTTAGACAGACTAGCCTGTGGTCACCCCACGGTGGACTAGTCCATAAACGTGTGACAAGTCATGGTCAGAGAGGGGTGACCAGTCACCAAGGCCCACCACCACGGGTGCAATCCCTGGCACTCCACGAAGCAGCAAGGGGCTTCACTTCACCCTCCCGCAGGGCGTTTATGACCCCCGTGCACAGAGGGAGGGATCAAGGCTCAGACAGTTTAGGAGGCTCGCCTGCAGTGGCTCCCCAGCTGTGAACAGCAGGTGTGATGCGCTCCCCTGCTCCCCACGGAGAATTTCGTGAATCCATCCTAGTGGGACTCAGAGAAAAACAGGGGACAAAGTCCATATCCACTATATTTGTTTTCTTTCTAAAATTCTTTTTTTAATTTTTTTTTGTGTGTGTGTGAGGAGATCAGCCCTGTGCTAACATCTGCCAATCCTCCTCTTTTTTTTTTTACTGAGGAAGACTGGCCCTGGGCTAACATCCGTGCCCGTCTTCCTCTACTTTATATGGGACGCCGCCACAGCATGGCCCGACAAGCGGTGCGTCGGTGCATGCCCGGGATCTGAACCAGCGAACCCCGGGCCGCCGCAGCGGAACGCGTGCACTTAACAGCTTGCGCCACCAGGGCGGCCCCCTAAAATTCTTTTTTAATTTTTAAAAACATTTTTAACCCATCCTTGTGAAACACTTCAGGCATGTCTTAGAAATGCAAGACATCCTTGCATAGTCCACAGACTAACGATAATAAAGAGCTGTGGCAGGGGCGGCGGCGCCCCAGGCTGGTGAGGGCTGCAGGGCGAGAAAGCCCACCCGTGTCTGGGGCGACCTGGCTTCTGCCTCCCTGGGGGTGGACAGGGGCCACCCTGGGCCAGCGTGGGGCAGGGCCGTGCAGGGCTGGGTGCCGCAGTCGGCTGCTCTGCACTTTCTGCTTGTAAACACACTGCAGCCCACCTCCAGCTCCCCAGCTCAGGTGGGGGCAGGCCAATTTTGAGACCTTGCATCTCCGGAAACACCCTGGACTATGCGTGGGAGATCATCATCCCATGGTCTTCCTTCCCCCGCTGCAGCTGTTGGGACTTCAAAACCATCCTGAACATTAGTCCTTTATCCAAGACCTGCCCGTCTGCCGGCGGCTCCTTGAGCCTTCTCTCCCCCTGCATGTTCTGTGATCCTGCGATGTGGTGTCTCGCTCCAGGTCTGTGTTCAGCCACCAGGCTTTGTGGTCCTGGGTCCTTCAGTCTGGCTGCTTGGGACCTCTGGAAAATTGCTTACACTATTTCACTGATGAGGCTGTCCACGGCGTTTCTCTGCCCTGGGCTGCAGGAATGCCCAACACTCACATGCAGAACTTTCGGTAATTCCTAATGTTCTTTGCTTGCCTCTGCTTTTCCTTCTCTCTGTTCTTTGTTCCGCTCTCTGAAGATTCCTTGTTATCTTCCAGACCTTCTATTGAGTTTCCCGTTTATGCTCTTGCATCTTTAACTTTCAAGAGGTCTTGTTTTTGTTCTCGGAACGTTCCTTTTTCGTGTCGTGCTGCTTGTAGCATTTGTGGGTGCAGTCTCCTCTCTTGTCTCTCAGAGGATATTTAAGAGAGTTTGCCTTGAAGTTTTCATCTCTGTTTGGCCTCTCTTTCCTCCAAGTAGGTTTTTTCTGGGTTTTGTCAGGTTTGTGGCTGTGGGTTTCATTCACTCCCACGTCCGAGGGCTTCTCCGGCGTGGCTGTCTGCCTGTGATTGGAAGTTGATAGGGTGCTCTGAACACACGGGTGAGGTGGTAGGATCTGGGGTCCACTGTAGAATAATGAGGTGAGCCCCCCGTGTGCCCCGACCCCCAGCCTGTGTCGGCACCTCTATATCTTTCCTCCTGGGATGTCCAGATCTCCCAGAGAAGACCCCAATCCAGTGCCCGGTCTGGAGGCTGAGGCCGAGGGCAACCTTGCGGAGGGCCTGGCCTATGAAGTGACTCTCCCCTGTGCTTACAGGCCTGGCCTCCACGCTCAGAGACCCCTGCCTGTCCTCTCCTGGGACCAAGCCTGCAGACTTTGCTGGACCCTCCAGGTGTGCAGAGAGGGGAGAGCATCTAGGCATCTGAGCACTTCTTAAACCACTCTCCCCCTGTGCCCACCACCCCAGCTGCAGAGGCCCAGGAGAGGCACCTCCCGGATTTCTATCCAACAATGGGAAGATTGTGCAGCGTAGGCGAGGCTGGTTCTCGGCTTGCCCTGCTGCTGGCTTAGCACTCAGCCCGGTTACCTCTCATCCATCTGCTCTCCTGCTTCCAGAATGTGGTTGCTGTCATCCTTTTAAAAAATCTCCTAAATGTAGTTCAGTTGAGGTCTTTTTTTGGAAGAGTAAAATCAGATTCAATCCATCGGAATGAGAAGCCCTCATAAATTATAAATGATATAGTGATTTCATACAGTGAGTCAGACATCATCACAGGGCACATGGGGGGAGCCTTTCAGATGCCACCAAATGCAAGGCAGACCCCTGGCCTTAGCCCAGCGATGATCCTGTGGCACCCGCCTCCCTCCGACAGCCGGTTGACGGCTCCCACTAAGAAATGGGGAAGAGAGGAACTCAAAATTGGAGCAAGATCAAAGGAAATAGCACACACTTGTTGAGAAAAGTACTGGGTGAGGCAACACAGAGCTGGGCTCCAGGGCGTGGGCGGTGCCTTTCTTCCTGACAACGCCCCTCCACTAGACTATGGTGGCCTGGCCAGGGGACAGGCCAGCTGGGTCTCTGCCCTGAGCTGCTGACATTCTGACTCCTCAGGCCAGAGAACTTGGGAATTCATGGTGATGAAGAAACAGAGGATGTGACATTGTCCTGAGCTGCCAGGAGCTCAGGAAGAGAGGTGGCATGACTTCAGGCCACATCTCCTGAGTGTAGGCCTGGGGGCGAGCTTTAAAGAAGGACTAGGATTTGGATTGACAGGGCAAGTGGGAACAGTGTTCCAGGCAGCATGAGCAAAGGCTCAGAAGCAGGAAGAAGGGGCCGGCCCCGTGGCTTAGAGGTTGGGTGCTCGCGCTCCGCTACTGGCGGCCCGGGTTCGGATCCCTGGTGCACACCGATGCACCGCTTGTCTGGCCATGCTGAGGCGGTGTCCCAAGTACAGCAACTAGAAGGATGTGCAGCTGTGACATACAACTATCTACTGGGGCTTTGGGGAGAAAAAGAGGAAAAAAAAAAAGGAGGAGGATTGGCAATAGATGTTAGCTCAGGGCCGGTCTTCCTCAGCAAAAAGAGGAGGATGGCATGGATGTTAGCTCAGGGCTGATCTTCCTCAAAAAGAAAAAAGAAGCAGGAAGAAGACGATGGGTTTCTGGAACTGTCAGAGGACGTGGGAGTCACAAGAAGTTCTAAGCCCTGGGGTTGAGCCTGAGCTCCACCTGCCAGGTGTGCATGTCGGGCTTCTGGGCCTCCGGGCCTCTGTTTTCTGTCCCACAGATGGGTTGACAACGGCTGCCCTGCCCACCAGACCAGACCATGTGTGAAATGCCACAGCCCCGTCTAAGCGCCTGCTCTTGCTTGTCGCTTCCCCACCCCAGGATCTGGAAGAGGTGTACCAGGACGCGGCCGGTGACGTGCTGGTGGCCATCTGCAGGCACTCATGGCGTGCGGTGGCCCAGCTCCTGGAGACCGAGGTCCTGACAGGCGTCTTCCCGCACCGCAGCCTGTTCTACGTGATGAGCACCCTGACCTTTAATGGTACGTCCTGCCTCAGGGCCTGCGGGCCCCCCACACCCAGCCTGGCCTCAGATGGGGGTGGGGCAGGTCAGGTCATGGAGAGAGAACCAGGAGGGGCCTGGCAGGGCCGCTGATGTCCAGGACACACGCAGGGCCAAGTGTCGGTTGCACAGCAGTGACGCATGTTCGTGCCAGAGGGCGACCAGCTGCTGACCAAGCATCCGACGGCCCGCCTCCCTGCGGCCGTCCCAGGCCACATCGGGACCCCCGCGAGAGGGTACCACCATCCTGCTGTGTTGCCCTGTCCCAACTAGGCCGCATCCTGCTGTCAGCATTTCAACTATGGGCCTGGACTGGACCAGGACGGGGCGAGGAGGTTCTGGGAGGTGGCCCAGGATGCGTGTGAGGCCAGCACAGCTGCATGGCCCTCTCCTTTGATCACCGAGGCAGGTTCCCCTCCACACTGGTGGACGAGGAGGCGGAGCTCACAGAGGCAGTGTGACGGGCCCAGGTTGCCCAGCAGCATGACACAGGCCTGTGGTGTCCGGGTCGGGGTGCTTCCACGGTAGCCACTGCCCCCGAGCTGTGGGAAGGGCCGCCCTGGGCAGTGGGGGTCTCTGAGGACCCCGAGGGAGGACCTATAAAGAGGGGTCTTGCCACGATGAGAGCTCAGCTAATGCAAGAGGCAAACACTGTTGGAGCACCCAATGTGAGCCAGGCCCCCTGCCTTCAGGCGCTCACAGCCTCGCAAGGGAGGCAGGTGCCAGCTTTCATTTAGTCACGTGTTCATTCATTCACAAGCATGACTGAGCTCACTACCACCCAGCTGGGGAGGTACTGGGCTGCCCTGGCGGCCATCAGGGAGGGATTCTTGGAGGAGGCCGCCAAGTCTAAGCTGTGCCTTGAGGGATAAGTAGGAGTTTGAGGAGGGAATGATGGCAGACTTTGCTATCGACATGGAGGTCCAGCCTGGCAGGGGGCCTCTGAGGCCGTGCTTGGGAGTTTGAACTCTCAGGCTGGGTGGGAGGAGGCAGGCCCCAGCTTGGCTCGGCTTTGCACCCTCTGCCTGGGACTGGCAGGCTGGGTTCTGCTGGGTGACCTCTGAGATCCCCAGGGACATCCCCAAAGCAGCCCCTCCCTCTGAAGTTGGGTTTCCAAAGTTCCATAAAAGCTTTCCAGCCTTACAGTGCACCCCTCCCTGAGCCTTATTTTCCCACCCATGAGGGGACCCCAGGCTATCCCAAATGGCCATGCCCAGAGAGACCCCTCCATTCACCATTGGTGAGCCTGAGGCCCAGGGAGGAAATGTGGCTATCTGAGGTCACACAGCCACGGTGACAGTGCCACAACTCCAACCCAGCTCTCTGGACTCCAAGCCCAAGCCTGGCTCACTATCCTCTGAGTTAACTTTCCCCATGGATCCAGAATGGGCAGAGGCAGAATGATGTCACCCTGACTCAGTCCCGTGTCCACGGGATTGGGCAGGTGGAGCCCAAGATCCGGCCATGGCCATGGACATCAGACCTAGCCTCCAGTGACTCCTCTCTCTCCAGCAGAGGAAATCTTCAGCATTCGAGATAAGGCATGCTGGGAGGAGCAGCTGGACCAGGTAGGGAGGGATCCCAGCCACTGGGGCCTTCTGCAGGGACAACAGGGGAGCAGCAGCAAACCATTGTAGATGGTCACCTGCTCAGCCCTGGGAGGCAAGGAGGGAGAGAAGGTAGAGAGAGGAAGGAGAGGGGAGGGTGGGAACACAAGGAGGACGGAGGAAAGAGAGAGGGCGAAGGAGGGAGGGGGAAGGAGGGAGGGGGTAGAGGAGGGAGGGGGGAAGGGGCAGGAGGAGGGAGAGGGGAGGAGGGAGAGCCCCACTTTACAGATGAGCAAACAGGCTTCAGGAGGGAAGGGGTCTTGACCTCAGTCATGGAGCTTGTCCCTGGGGAGCTGGAACTTGAACCTTGGCCTCTAAATGCCTGACACAGAGCAGGTGTCCAACACATACAAGGCCCTTCCCACCCATCCTATGGTCTGTATCCATGACTGAGGGGGCCAGAGAGGATGCACAGGCCAGATCTGAGATCAGAGGAGGAAGGAAGCAGGTCAGGGTGGACAGAAGCCGCCACGGCCAAGGAGTGGCATCATGGAGGTCCATCTCTGACTGCACACCCATGTGAGAGGCTTGCGTGGCTGGGAGAAAGGACGCAAGACTCTGGCAGACCTCAGTTCAAGTGCAGATTTGACCAATCACAGCTGTGTGGCCTGGGTGACCTACTTTCCTCTCCATATCTTAGTTCCTTCATCAGTCAAATGGGGATAAAAGTACCAGGATCACATGTTTGTTGTGAAGATCATAGGAAATAATCCATATAAAGTGCCTGGCACCATGCCTGGTACACAGGAAGCCCTTGTTAAATGTTAGTCATCATGACCATATAGGAGTAATTAAATGGCATCTAGTAGAAATAATGCCAGCAGCAGCAGCAGCAACACAAGTAATTAATAGAAAAACAAGACAGAAAATTCGCTCAGGATATAGAAGTCTTGAACAACATAATTAACCAAATTGGTCTAATTGACAATCCTTTAAAATGTAAATAGAACATTCACCAAGATAGATCATTTGCTGGGCCATATATCAAGTTTCAATTCATTTAAAAGTGCTGAAATCAAACAGAATACATTCTCTGACCAGAACATAAATTAAAAATCAATAGCAAAAATATATCTGGACCTACTTACATCAATGGCTAGATCATCCAGACAGAGAGTCAACAAGGAAACATTGGCCTTAAATGAAGCACTAGACCAGATGGACTTAATAGATATATAGAGAGCATTCCATCCGAAAGCCACAGAATACACATTCTTCTCAACTGTATGTGGAACATTCTAAAGACAGACTATATGTTGGGAAACAAAAAAAGTCTCAATAAATTTGAGAAGATTGAAATCATTTCAAGCATCTTTTCCAACCACAAAGGTATGAAACTAGAAATCAATTACAAGAAGAAAACTGTAAAAGTCAGAAATATGTGGAGACTGAACAACATGCTACTGAACAACTATTGGGTCAATAAAGAAATCAAAGAAGAAATCAAAAAATACCTGGAGACAAATGAAAATGAAAACACAACATACCAAAACCTAAGGGATGCAGCAAAAACAGTACTAAGGGGAAAGTTTATAGCAATACAGGCCTACCTCAAGAAACAAGAAAAATCTTAAATAAACAATCTAACACTACATCTAAAAGAACTAGAAAAAGAAGAACAAATGAAGCCCAAAATCAGTAGAAGGAAGGAAATAATAAAAGTGAGAGTGAAAATACATGAAATAGAGACTAAAAAGACAATAGAAAAAACTCAATGAAACTAAGAGCTGGTTCTTTGAAAAGATGAACAAAATTGGCAAACGCTTAGCCAGACTCACTATGAAAAAAGACAGAAAGCTCAAATAAATAAAATCAGAAATGAAAGAGGAGAAATTACAATGGATACCACAGAAATACAAGATTATAAGAGAATACTTTGAAAAGCTGTATGCCATCAAATTGAATAATCTAGACGAAATGGATAAGTTCTTAGAATAATACAACCTCCCAAAACTGAGTCAAGAAGAAATAGAGAATTTGAATAGAACAGTCACAAGTAAAGAGATTGAAATAGTAATCAAAAATCTCCCAAAAAATAAAAGTCCAGGACCAGATGGCCTCTCTGGTGAATTCTACCAAACATTCAAGGAAGATTTAACACCTATCCTTCTCAAACTATTCTAAAAAATTGAAGAAGATGGAGCACTTCCTAACTCATTCTATGAGTCCGGCATCACCCTGATCCCAAAACCAGATAAAGACAACACAGAAGAGGAAAATTAAAGGCCAATATCACTGATGAACATAGATGCAAAAATCCTCAACAAAATATTGGCAAACTGAATACAGCAATACATTAAAAGGATCATACACCATGATCAAGTGGGATTTTTGCCAGGGACACAGGGATGGTTCAACATGCACAAATCAATGTGATACACCACATTAACAAAATAAGGGATAAAAATCACATGATTGTCTTCATAAATGCAGAGAAAACATTTGACAAGATCCAACATCCATTAATGATAAAAACTCTCCATAAAATGGGTACAGAAGGAAAGTACCTCAACATAATTAAGGCCATATATGACAAACCCACAGCCAACATCATACTCAACAGTGGAAAACTGAAAGCTATTCATCTAAGAAGAGGAACAAGACAAGGATGCCCACTCTCACCACTCTTATTCAACATAGTATTGGAAGTCCTGGCCAGAGCAATTAGGCAATAAAAATGAATAAAAGTTATCCAAATTGGAAAGGAAAAGTAAAATTGTCACTATTTGTGGATGACATGATTCTATATATAGAAAATCCTAAAGAATCCACCAAAAAGCTATTAGAAATAACTAACGAATACAGTAAAGTTGCAGGGTACAAAATCAACATACAAAAATCAGTTGCATTTCTATACACTGGCAATGAACTAGCAGAAAGAGAAATCAAGAATACAATCCCATTTACAATTGCCACAAAAAGAATAAAATACCAAGGAATAAATTTAACCAAGGAAGTGAAAGACCTATAGACTGAAAACTATATGACACTGTTGAAAGAAATTGAAGAAGACATAGAGAAATGGAAAGATATTCCATGCTCATGGATTGGAAGAATTGACTTGGTTAAAATATCCATATTACCTAAAGCAATCTACAGATTCAATGCAATCCCAATCAGAATCCCAACAAGATTTTTCATGGAAATAGAACAAAGAATCCTAAAATGTATATGGAACAACAAAAGACCCCAAATAGCCAAAGTAATCCTGAGAAAAAAAGAATAAAGTTGAAAGTATCACACTCCCTGATTTCAAAATATAGTACAAAGCCATAGTAATCAAAACAGCATGGTACTGGCAGAAAAACAGACACACAGGCTAATGGAACAGAATTGAGATCCCAGAGATAAACCCACACATCTATGGACCACTAATTTTTGACAAAGGAGCCAAGAACATAGGATGGAGAAAGGAAAGTCCCTTGAATAAATGATGCTGGGAAAACCGGCAGCCACATGCAAAAGAATGAAAGTAGACCATTATCTTACACCATATGCAAAAAATTAACTCAAGATGGATTAAAGACTTGAATCTAAGACCTAAAACCATAAAATTCCCAGAAGAAAACATAGGCAGTGTGCTCTTTGACATCAGTCTTAGCAGCATCTTTTTGAATATCATGTATCCTCAGGCAAGGGAAACAAAAGACAAAATAAACAAATAGGACTACATCAGACTAAAGAGCTTCTGCACAGCAAAGGAAATCATCAAAAATAAAACAAAAGGACTACTTACCAACTAGGAGAAGATATTTGCAAATCATAAATCTGATAAGGGATTAATATCCAAAATATATAAAGAACTCATGCAACTCAACAACAACAAAAAACAACCCAATCAAAAAATAGGCAGAGGATATGAACAGACGTTTTTCCAAAGAAGGTATACAGGTGGCAAACAGACACATGAAAAGAGGTTCAGCATCATTAATCATCAGGGAAATGCACATCAAAACTACAGTGAGTTATCACCTCACACCTGTCATAATGGCTATTATTAAAAAGGCAAGAAATCAGAAGTGTTGGAGAGGATGTGGAGAAAAAGGAACCCTCGTACACTGCTGGAGGGCATGTAAATTGGTGCAGTCACTATGGAAAACAGTATAGAGATTCCTCAAAAAATTAAAAATAGAATTACCATATGATCCAGCTATTCCACTTCTGGGTATTTATCCAAAGAACACAAAAGCACTAATTTGAAAACATATATGCACCCCTATGTTCATAGCAGCATTATCCACAACAACCGAGATGTGGAAGCAACCCAAGTGCCCATCAACAGATGATTGCATAAAGGAGATGTGGTATATATATACAATGGAATACTACTCAGCCATAAAAAAGATGAAATCTTGCCATTTGCATCAACATGAATAGACTTTGAGGGTAATATGCTAAGCAAAATAAGCCAGACAGAGAAAGACAATTACCATGGGACTTCATTCATATGTGGAAGATAAAAAAACAAACACATAGATACAGAAAACAGATTAGTGGTTACCAGAGGGTAGAGGGGCATGTGTGTATGGTGAAGGATGGCAACTAGACTTTTGGTGGTAAACATGATGCAGTCTATACAGAAGTCGGAATATAACGATGTACACCTGAAATTTATATAATGTTATAAACCAACATGACCTCAAAATTCATATCCAAAAGAATTCTAAATATTTGGAAATTAGGCAGCACACATCTAAATACCCATGGGTCAAAGAAGACATTACAAGGGAAATTAGAAAATATTTTGAACTGAATGAAAGTGAAAACACAACATGAAAATTTGTGGGGTTCAACAAAAAGGAATGCATAGGAGGAAATTTATATTTTTTAATGCCTACATTAGAAAAGAAGAAAGCTGTAAAGTTTATTATATAAACTTACATTTTAAGAAGTTTTCAAAAAAGAGCAACTTAAACCCAAAGTAAGGAGAAGGAAAGAAATAATAAAGACTAGACTAGAAATCAAAGAAATTTTTTAAAGGGACAAGCAGTAGAGAGTGAATAAAACCAAAGGGAAGTTATTCAAAAGGATTGATAAAATGATAAGCTCTTTGATATACTGAAGAAAGAAACTAAAAAACACAAAATAGCAATATCAGAAAAGAAGAAATATCACTATACATCCTTTAGACGTGAAATGGCAATAACCAAATATGATTCCAGTAAATTAGGCAATTTAGCTTGAACAGACAAATTCCCTGAAAAACACAAATTGTCAAACCAACGCAAAAAGAAACAGAAAATCTCAGTAGTCCTGTATCGAAGAAATTGGAATCATAATTATAAACCTTCCTGCAAAGAAAACTCCAGGCTTGGCTACTTCACTGGTTGATTCTATCACATGGCTAAGGAAGAAATAATACCAATTCTACACAAATTCTTTCAGAAAATAGAGGAAGGAACACTTCCCATATCATTTATGAGGCCAGCACAACTCTGACACCAAAGCCAAAGATATTACAAGAAAACTACAGACCAGTATCCTTCATGAAGATAGACTCAAAAATCTTTAACAAAATATCAGCAAACTGAATCCAGCAATACATAAAAAGGATAATACAACAAGATCAAGGGGGTTTTATCCCAGAGACATGAGGTCAATTTAACATTTGAAAATCAATAAATGTAATTGAACACATTAAGAGAATAAAGTATTAAAATTATGATCATCTCAGTGAAGAGAAAGCATTTGACAAAATGCGGCATCAATTCGTGATTCTGATGTGTGTTTTCTAACACCACGGATCAGTTCTCCGGTTCTCAGCAGATACTGAGTGGGTGTCCTGCAGCTTAACTCAATTCTGACACTATCTACCTGGAGATAGTGTCAGACCCCACAGGGTGAGGGCTCAGTCCCACAAGACTGCACCCCCAATTCAGATGCCAATTGCAAGTTCAGGTTGTCACTCGTGTTTCTGACCCACGAGCTATACATGGGAGGTTCCCATGACCCCCACCTTGGGTTCAATTAATTTGCCAGAGGGGCTCACAGAACTCAGGAAAACAGTTTACTGACTAGTGTGGAGGATCAGAATTGGCCACCCCAAAATGTGTCTCTTTGGCATGAGGATTATTTTGGGCTTATGAGGATTATTACTTTTAAAAATTGCAGACATGCAAGAAGCTCTGAAAAGTAGAATTTACCCTTTGTAAGAGATATTTACATTTGTAGGGGAAATCTCCATCTGTAAAGGTATCTCCCTCTCCGCACCAGGAAGAAAGGGGGATGACCTTACCTCTAGAAACTCTTATCAGTCCAGAAGGCAAGGACTTAAATCTGCATAATAACCTTACCCTTGTTTACTGTGCTTTTCTGGTAATCTCCCATAACTGACCCCCCCCACCCCCAAGACCCTCCTTTGTCTTTAGCTGAAGATGGTATTTAAGATGAAAGCCTCCACTATTTTGTTGAGTTACCCAGTTTTTCCTGGGTCTCTCCCATGTATGCATGTTATAAAACTTTGTTTGATTTTCTCCTGTTATTCTGTCTCATGTCAATTTAATTCGTACCCCAGCCAGAAGGACCCAGAGGGTAGAGGATTTGCCTTCCTCCCCTACACTAGATTACCAGTTTATTTGATAATGGTATAACTCAGGAACAGCCAGATGGAAAAGATGCATAGGCCAAGGTGTGAGCAAGGGGCGCAGAGCTTCCTTGCCCTCTCCAGACACACCACTCTCCCTCACATGATCACCAACCCAGAAGCTCTCCAAACCCCATCCTTTTGGGTTTTTATGGAGGCTTCATTACCTAGGCATGATTGATGAAATCGTTGATCATTGGTGATTGAGCTCAATTTCCAACCCCTCTCCCCTCACCGGAGGTTAGAGGGAGCGGATTGAAAGTCCCAACCCTGTAATCACACATTTGGTTCTCCTGGCAACCAGCCCCCATCCAGCTTTTAAGGGCTTTTCAAAAGTCACCTCATTACCTTAAACTAAGGTGTGGTTGAAAGGAGCTTGGTGTGAATAACAAAAGACACCTTTATTGCTCTAATCACTTAGGAAATTCCAAGGGTTTTAGGAGCTCTGTGCCAGGAACAGAGATGATGACCAAATATATATATTCCTTATTATAAATCACACATCACAATGATAAAGGCTCTCAACAAAATAGGAGTAACAGGAAACCGATATCTATGAAAAATCTACAACTTACATACCTAATGATGAACGACTGAACACGTTCCCATTAAGATCAGAAATAGGCCAAAATGTCCACTCTTTCCACTTTTAGTCAAGATTGCACTGAGGTCCTTACCAGGTAAGAATAATAATAAGGTTAGATAAAGGGGAAAAAAGACATACAGATTGCAATGGAAAAAGTAAAACTGTCTTTCTTTGCAGACATGATTGCATACATAGAAAATCTAACAGAAACTTAAAAAAATACTAGAACTATTAATTAATAATAACTGAATTTAGTGTAGGAAAGGAAGACATATCCTCTACCCACTCTGGGTCCTTCTGGCTGGGATGAATTAAACTGACATGAGACAGGATAACAGGAGAAAATCTAACAAAGCTTTATGACATGTATACATGGGACAGACCCAGGAAAAAGTGGATAACTCAACAAAATGGCAGAGGCTCTCATCTTAAATACCACCTTCAGCTAAAGACAAAGGAGGATGTTGGGGGTGGGAGAAGTCAGTTATGGGAGATTACCAGAAAAGCACAGTAAACAAGAGTAAGGTTACTATTCAGATTTAAGTCCTTGCCTTCCGCGTTGATAAGAGTTGCTAAAGATAAGGTTATCCGCCCTTCTTCCTGATACAGAGAAAGAGATACCTTTACAAATGGAGATTTCCTTTACAAATGCAAATGTTGCTTACAAAGGATAACTTCTACTTTTACTTGGTTTTCAGAGCTTTGATAAGAATGGGCTTAGCAAGGACCCTCCCAGTATATTGATACCCAAAGTTATCTATGGTGATGGCCTGTGCTGGGGACAGGCCTTATATCTTAAATTTCTTTTAGACAGCTAGCGGGGAGGTCAAAGTTTCTTTCAGAGTCTTTTGTTCTTGAAAATAATCAAGGTAAAGAGACATATTTTGAGGTGGCCAATTCTGATCCCCCACATTAGCAAGATCAGTATACAAAAGTCAATTGAATTTCTATATACTAGCAACAAACAATGGAAAAGTTTTTTTAAAACAATGATACAGCAGTATTAAAAACATAAAAGAGTTAAAGACAAATTTAACAAAACATGTGCCAAATCTTTACAAATCATTGCAAAAAGAAATTAAAGAAAAGTTAAACAAATAGAGACATGTAATGTTCACAGATAAGAAGATTCAATAATGTTAAGATGTTAATTCACCCAAAATTGATTTATAGATTCATACAATGACAATCAAAATCCCAGCAGGCTTTATTATAGAATTGAATATAATCTATAAGTTAAAATTTCATATGGAAATTTCAAAGGACCTAGAATAGGCAAAACAATCTTGAAGAAGAACAAAGTTGCAAGAATTACACTACCTGGTTTCAAGATTTATTATACAGTTATAGTCAACAAGACAGTAAGGAATTGACACAGATTAAACAAATAAATCAATGGGATCAGAATAGAAACTCACATATAAAACCACATTTATATGGTCAGTTTATTTATTTTTTTTTTACAAAAATGTCAAAGCAATTCAATGGGGAAAGGAAAGTCTTTTGAACAGACCATTCTGGAATAATTGCATACCTATAAGGAAAACAAATGAATGTTAATGCTGTCGACACAAATAACTGATAATCAATCTATAGATCAAAAATGAGGTGAGTTTAATATATGAGCCAATTCTCAGGACTGTAGCCGGGGGGAGCACACTCCACCAGGGAAGGAAGCAGTCCGGAGAAGCAAGCTGTACAGCATGGTTTTAGACCATTCTGGAACCAGCAATGTATATCAAATATGACAGGAATACCTTTTTTTCTTTTTACCACAATCACAAGATGTTTTGCTACATGCAGCAGGTCAATCTGACCTGGGTTTCAGAAATGCTGAGATGGGAGGCAGGTATTCATCCCTATATTTAAAGGCAGCATTCTTCGGTTTGGGTTACTGTAAATGTTTGAAGAAGACTTACAGTGCATGCTTGACAGGCCATGTCAGGCCATTGTAGAAAAACAAGGTCAGGCCGAATCAGTTTTAAACCAAAATGGCTTCCTCATATACCTCAATAATATTAACTTTCCTTATTGCTTTTGATTTATTCCATCAATGCTTACCTCAAACCAGTCACAAAAATTGATTTGAGATGAACCAAGATCTAAACATAGAAGCTAAAACTACAAAGCTTCTAGAAGAAAACACAGGAGAAAATCTTGCCAACCTTGAGGAAGGTAACTATTTCCTAGGACCCAGAAAGCACTCATCATAAAAAGAAAAGAATGCATAAATTGGATTTCATCAAAATTAAAATGTCTGCTCATCAAACAATACCCTTATGAAAGTGAAAAGGCAAGCCACAGACACAGAGAAAATATTCGCCAGACGCACATCTGACAAGGGATTGTATCCAGAATAAGTGAGAAGCTCTTACAAGTTAGTAAGAAGAAGACAAAGAGCTCAACGAAAAAAGTGAGCAAAAGATTTAAATACACACTTTGCAAAGGAAGGCATATGAGTGGCCGATAAGCCGATAAAACAATGATCAACATCTTGAATCCTCAGGGAAATGTCAGTTGAAAACACCACAATGAGCTGCCACTACGCGCCCATGGAGAAAACTGGAGTGAGGAAGAATGCCACCACCAGACACCGACGAGGACGTGGAGCCACAGGACACTCGCTGCCTGCTGGTGGGATGGTGAAATGGCGCGGCCGCCTGAGAAAACCGCCATTGTCTTACAAAGTCCAACACAGGACTCACCAGTTTAAAGTGGACTCTCTGTCTTTTCCTTTTTGGTTTATAAAGTGCTCTTCATGAGTGGTACTAACCCTTGGCAATAGGTCCCAGCAAAACAAAACTTTACTGCGGGGCCGGCCCCGTGGCTTAGCGGTTAAGTGCGTGCGCTCCGATGCTGGCGGCCCGGGTTTGGATCCCGGGTGCGCACCGAGGCACTGCTTCTCCCGCCATGCTGGGGCCGAGTCCCACATACAGCAACTAGAAGAATGTACAACTACGACATACAACTATCTCCTGGGGCTTTGGGGGAAAAATAAATAAATAAAAATTATAAAAAAAAAAAAAAAAACTTTACTGCGTCTTTCAACTTAACTGATGGTGGGTTTGCTGAACACACTACTTGAAATGTTTATCTTCACATTTATCAATCTTTCTTTCTTTTAAGATTTTTGGGTTTGGGATCGTATTTGGGAGGGGTATCTCCACCTCAAGGAATCATGGGATCAAAAATCTTGGAATTGCTGAATCGTGGAATCTGGGAACACTGGAAAGAGAGAGCCTTGCAGTCATCATCATAAAATCGTGTGACGTTAGGACTTTAAATTTTGAAGGGACGTCATTCATTTATTTGATGTCTCATTTATTCATTCATTCAATCAGTCAGTCGTGTGGACACTGTTCTAGGTGCCAGGGAGACAGCCATGAACAGGTGAGGCAAACCTGGCCCTCCGGGTACCCCACCTGGTGGGGCCGCCTTCAGCTGACACTCACCAAGCATCTGTGATGTCCAAGCCCCTGCCCAGTGCTAAGGACACGGTCAGGCTCCCAGTTCCCAGCCTCCCCTTGAACATCTCCAGAGAGAGCACCTCGAGGAATGAGTTCCTCATCCATGAGGGCCACCAAACAAATCAGGGAGCTGGCCCTGGAGCCTCAGAAGAGGGAAGCGGGCAAGAGGAGGATGCAGTCAGGGCTCCGAGTGGCCGGGGGGTGCCAGGGCTGGGGGAGGCCTAGGCCCCGCCTCCCAGCGTGGAGTGAGAGACCACTCCAGCCCTGCCCGCCACCATCCGCTCACAGATGGCTGTCAAGTCGGTCCCGTTCCTGAACATGGACGGGTGGTCCAAGGACCTGCTGTGTGCGCTCACCAAGCCCGACTGGACGCAGCAGGAGCAGCCCCCGGAGAAGGTGGGCCACACCCCGCCTCCCCCCCAAGCAGCCCCTGCAGCCCCCCGAGCAGGCCCAGGGCTCTGACGGCAGGATGCACACCTAAAGGAGGCCCGGGGCCCTAGGAAGGAACTGGTGGACCTGAAGGAAACAGAGAGGCGGGGCCTGGGCACAGGGACTTGAAGCCGCACACTTGAAGCTCCACCATGAGGCTGGGGCTCAGACGGTCCCAGAGCAGGGTGGTGAGGGCAGCGACAGGAGCCCAGGGAGGCCGAGGGAGCCTGGTCAGGGGAGGCAGCAGGCCATCAGGGGACAGGGATGGACAGAAGTGAGCCAGGCCCAGGACAGGAAGTTGAACCCACCCCCAGGCCTTCCTGTTTGCCTACTACGGGCGGATCCTTCAAGCTGAGGAGAACAGCACCACCGTCAGGAAACACCTGCTGACCCTCCTGGAAACATCTCATCAGTGGCCCAAGCAGAGGGAGGTGAGGACACAGCCACACCCCATTCCACGGCTGCCTGACCTTAGTTGTACGAGCCTGGTCAGACTGAGCCTTCCTCCTTGTAATGCCCTGACCCTGACCCTGACCCTGGCCACACTCGGAGCCCTGAGCCTGGTCACATGCTGAGCCTTGATCCTGGTCACATGCTGAGCCCTGATCTTGGTCACATTCTGAGCCCTGATCCTGGTCACACTCTGAACCCTGACCCTGGTCACACTGGGAGCCCTGATCCTGGTCACATGCTGAGCCCTGATCTTGGTCACATTCTGAGCCCTGATCCTGGCCACACTCTGAACCCTGACGCTGGTCACACTGGGAGCCCTGACCCTGGTCACATGCTGAGCCCTGACCCAGGTCACACACTGAGCCCTGACCCTGGTCGCACACTGAGCCCTAAGCCTGGTTGCGTGCTGAGCCCTGACCCCGGTCTCACTCTGAGCCCTGATCCTGGTCACACACTGAGCCCTGACCCTGGTCACACTGGGATCCCTGAGCCTGGTCACACACTGAGCCCTGACCTTGGTTACATGCTGAGCCCTGACCCTGGTCACACGCTGAGCCCTGACCCATCACAGCTTGTCCTCTTCCTTTGTCATACACATATTTCCTGGACCCTCATTCCTCCCTCTAGCACAGGTCCACTCAGAGCTGGTGGGGGGTGGGCAACAGGCCTCCAGAGAGTCACCTCTTCCTCTTGCCTCCCCCACCCACCCACCAGACCCCGTAAGAGATGCCTCACGGGATTGGGCTCCGAGTTGCGTGTCCTAAAGAGGGTGGGGTGGGAGGCTGATGCCTGTGACCTCAGACGAGTCCCCTCCCTTTCTGGGCCTCAGTGTCCAATCCCCGAGGTGAGGCACCAGGCCTGGGCCTGTGACCCCACATGGGTGACCCTGCCCCCCACAGGGCATCGCTCTCACTGTGGGGCTGGCCGCAGTCTGCCACCTGGACCACGTCTGGGCCGTCCTGGAGCAGTTTGGCCGGAGCAAGCCCATCAAGTGGAGCCTCCACTCCTTATCCCCAAAGGTGCTGGCTTGGGGGTCATCGGGGGCCTCAGCAAGGGGCTGGAACATCGGGACCCCTGCCCTCCAAGAAGGTCTGAGGCTGGGTGGGACTCGTGGGGCGAGTTGGAGGAATGCACTTTCGACCAGGCATCCTGGTCTGCAGTCCCATCTCTATGCCCACCTGCGCTGTGACCCCTGAGCCCCAGTGTCCCCCTCTCGAATAATAATTCCTCCCTCCCTCGTGTAGGGATTGACACGAGCTGTGGCTGTGGTGGCTGCTGTGTGTTTATTAACGGCTCTTTGACCGTGTGCTTCATCTGACACGTGAGACAAGGGCCAGAGGTCAACCTTGTGCCCCTGCTGGTGGGCGACACACACGCACCCCGTCCTCACCACACCCAGATCACTCCCGTGGCAGAGACTGCCTGGGGCTGCAGGAGCTCAGTGAGGACAGACAGGGGAGGGAGCGGTCATGGGTAACCACGGACAGCCCAGGGAGGGCCAGCCACCTCCTCAGGGTCCCTCGGCCGGCAGGTGGCAGAGAAGGGACTGGGACCCACCTCTCAATCTCAAAGGGGCCTTGTCGCTGATGAGCATGAGCCATAATGGTGCTCAGGTGACATCCAGGGGTGTCCCAGATGTCCTCTCATTCTCTGGGTCTCATCTGGAGCCAAAGCGCCAAGTGCCTCTCTAGGTCGAGGCACGACCCTCCTCACCCAGGCCCCCAGGAGCCCGAGGTGGATGAGGGGAGGGGTGGCCCCTGGGCTCCTGGGGAGGGGCTACCACAGGCAGGGAGGGTGAGGGGCCAGTTCTGGCAGAGCCAAGCACTCCTCTGTACACCCCCACGTGACTCCACAAGGCCTGTCCCAATCCCGCAGAGAAAGTTCCATTTCCCCTATTTTCCGACTGAGGTAAACTGAAGCCCGCCACCCCTCAGAACACCCTGCCTCCAGGACCCCACTAGGGCCTGGGGTACCTCCTGTCACCGCGCCCTCAGAAAAGGAGTCGGCAGGGCCCTGACGTTTCTTATCTGCCCCACCCCACCCCACCCCACCGTGGTCAGAACTCAGAGGACTTTCGGTGGAAGTGGGCCAGCAGCACCATCCTCCTTGCTTACGGCCAGATGGCAGCCAAGGCCAAGGCGCACATCCTCCCGTGGGTGGACAACATCCTGTCACGGATGATCTACTACTTCCAGCACAGCCCCTTGGTACGCACGAACAGTGCCTGGGCCGCCCCTCTGGAGCCCAGCCTGTCACAGCCCAGGGGCCCACCAGAACCTGAGTCTGAGAATTCCAGGACCTTCGAGGCCTTGGAGCCCTCCTCCCCACCTCCCGCTCCACCCTGGAATCCTAAGGGGCGGGGCCTGGCCTCCTTCCTGCCCCACCTCCTCATCCATCCGTCCCACCTAAGGCCGCGAGGGCTTTCGTGCTGACCCCATCCCCCACACCTCTCCCCCTAAAGTAAACCCTGGGTGTTCGCCTTGGGGTGTTGGAAGTCCGGGTGACTTCCCGTCACGCCTCACGACGACAGTCCCCTGACGCTGTGCTCTGCACCAGGGGCCTCCCCCCAGGCGGCTGTGAGGGTCCAGGCAGGCCCGTGAGGCCCCCGCACTCAAGACCCTCAGGCTCAAGGTTCCCACCCCTCGAGAGAAGCCGGACGCTGGGCTTCATACCTGCACCCTCTTGACATCTAAGTGTCATCAACTTACATTTTTAAACAAGCCGCGTGGGCTCCCCACACCTGAAAAGTCCCGTGGGTGTGGGCCCCGGCCGGAAGCCCTTTCAGCAGTGGCCCTGCCGCCACGTGTGACCATGGCTCTCACTCCCTGCCCTCACCCACCTTGTTCCACGGCCCAACCCCGTGCCAGGACGAGACCCTGACGCAGAGCTTCCTCACCGCCGTCCTCTTGCTGGTGGAGGCCATCAGCCGTGACGAGGGCGCCCACAGCTACACGTTCTCCCAGATCTCCGAGCTCCTCGAGAGTCTGATGGTGAGCACAAGGCCCTGGGGCAGAGGAAGGGGCTTCATGGGGATGGAGGGGGTGCCCCTCCCCTGCACCAGCAGCGCTCATGAGAGGCACCTCCTGGAAAAGGGGTGGGGAAGTTGGATTTCTAGAGCGAGTCCAAGCCCCTCACAGGCTTTTGCACCTGGAAGCACATCTGTGTCCCCCACTTCTCTTGGTTCTCACAGTGACCCTGAGCTGGCCAGGTATGTCCACCTCACAGCTGATGTGGCCAAGGCCCAGAAAGCCCAGCAGCATCCATTCTGCTAATACTGACCTAGCTCAGAGCACTAGTTACCAGACATTTTGGCCTCACAGAACCCCCGGGTACTGGAGGAAACACACAAGTGATGGACGATTATAATAGTAATAATAACAATAATAATGATAATGACAATTCCTGTTTCCTGAGCCCCTGCTGTGCCTCAGACATCGTGTTTTGCACACCTTGCTTTATACATCACACACGTGCGACAATGCCATGTTATTTATGAATCAATGAAGCTCAGAGCAGCTTGGAGACTTGCCAAGGTCATGTAGCTAGTATGTGGTAATCAGTATTCAGACATGACCTTCTGATTCTAAAGTCTATGCTCCAGTTTTCCGCATGGGGACCAGGTCACAGAGGGCCCCCTGCGTGGGTGAGAAGCTGGAGCATAACCCTGTGGGTCCCGGGGTGCTGAGCACTGATGTCTTTAGGCAGGATGTGACTTGGTGTCAGAAGTGGGATGGGCCCAGGCACGGATGACGAAGTCTTCACCTGGGGATTTGCAGGTTTTGCTGGAGAAGGAGCCCTGGGACACACTGTGCACGCCAAACCGCCAGCAGACCATCCACATCATCTCCAGCCTCTGGTAGGCTCCCTGTCCCCACACAGGGCCTTCCTCTGCATCAGACAGCAGCCTCTCAGCTCAGGCTTGGTGCCAGCAGGACAGTGAGGTGGGAGAGGTCAGAAGTCAAGGCCCCACTGAGCTGGGCTGGGGGCAGGGGTGGGCAGCTCACGGAAACCAGAGCCTTTGGTTGGGGTGCCCAACCAGCCCCCAAAGTGAGTTCACACCCCATTCAAGGTCAGAGCAGCCATTCATGGCAGGACCTCAGCCACAGGCAGAGTGTAGAGCAGGCTCCGGCACTCAGGAGAGGAAGTGCAAAGGGGCCATGAGTCTAGACTCCAGCCTACATCCCAGGGAAGGGAGAGAGGCTAGAGTGCAGAGGGTTCGGGGATCCCAGGGCCACAGGCACAGGTCCTGATGTAGCCGTTCACCTGCAGGTGGGGCAAGGGTGTACCTGGCCTCCCTACCCTGGCCAGGACAGGGTGAGGCTGGCGAGGAAGTGGAGACCCAGAGAGTTCAGAGCTGCCTGTTCTCATGCTGCAGAGGCCAGCGCAGGCAGCAGCCGTGCACCCTGCAGGCCCTGTACTGCCGCGGGCAGGGTGGCAGGCGGAGCTGGGCGGGCCTTCCCCAGAGCAGGTAGACGAGGTTTAATTCCCACCTCCACCCAGGCACTCTGTCTCTCCACACCCCGTACTCCTACTTCATTCATTCTGCAAATAACTTCTGAGCACCTAAGATGTTCCACGCGCTGTTCTGGGTTCTGGGGACCCAGCTGTGAGCCAGCAGAGAATGTCCCTGCTCCCTGAGAGCTGACACTGGGGAGGGGGACAGAATGAGCAAACCACACATATCAGGGACTGATGAGGGTGATGAAGGAAAATGAGGCAGAGGGTAGAGAGAAGGGAGGCCATGTAAAGTCCTCGTGGGGTTGAGCAGTAAACGAGCCTCAGGTTGAGTCAAGGGGAATCAACTGAGTACTGACCGATGGAGCGCCTACGGGTGCCTGGCACTCAGGCTTCTGTGAGAAGGAGATGTTTGAACAAAGACTGGAAAGGGTGAGAGTGTGAGCCCTGGGGGTACCCACCCAAAGGAATGGCAAGTGCAAAGGCCCTAAGGCTGGAGAACACCTGGGTACTGGAGGACCACCAAGGGGGCCAGAGTGGCTGGAGTGGAGTGAGAAAGGGGCGAGTACAGATGAGGTCCCAGGGGTCATGGGAAGATCATGAGGGCCACTGCAGGGGCGTTGGCTCTTGGCTGAGTGAGGTGGGCCTTTGAGGGGATTACATTTGAGAGAGATGTCTGGCCTCTGGGTAGAAAGAGGATGGTGCTTGCTAGCAGGGGGGAAAATGCAGGACCAGTGAGGAGCCCCTAGAGCAATCCAGGAGAAAGGTAATGAGTGACGAGGGTAGTGAGTGCTGAAATTCCGGATGAATGGTGACAGGAGAGCTGTCGAGACCTGCTGGACTGGATGCAGCACTGAGAGAAGGGAAAGAATCAAGGACGTGCAGACGTCTTCACCCCGAGCTACCAGAAGGATAGAGTCACCAGCTACTGCAGTGGGGCAGGCTGTGGGCAGGCGGCCCCTGGGGCAGATCCATTTGGGGACAGGCCAAGATTGAGACGCCCCTCAGACATCACCTAGAGACACAGTGGGCAGTTGGGGACATGAATCTGGAGTTCATGGAGAGGCCCAGACTGCAGACACAGGCTTGGGGTTGTCAGCATATCCAGGTGGCTTTTAAGGGCAGGGGTGGGAAGAAGTGGACCAAGGCCCAGGCTGGGTGCCTGGTGCTGAGGGGCCGGGGAAGGGAGAGGGGCCAGTGGAGGCGGCCAGAGCAGGGTGGAGGATGGGGGTGGGCCAGGGAGCAGGGGAAGGAGCGTTCCAAGGAGGAGTGATCAATTCTTCAAAGCCACCCAAAACCAGGCTTCGGACCTGCCCATCGGAGGCCACCATGACTGTGACCAGCCAGGAGCAGGGGCTAGTGTTCAGGGTGAAAGTCTGATTGGGCACCACCCTTGAGAGGGGCGGAGAGGGCGAGGAGCTCATGTGCAGACCACCCTTCCAGGACAAGGGCACCAGGGGGAGGAGAGAAGCGGGGTGGAGCCTGGAGGGGAGCAGGGTCAGGACAGGGTCTGTTGAGCAGGAGAAAATGCCAGCTGTGGGGATCCCTGTAGCCACACCCAGGTGAGTGCTTGGCAGCCTCAGCCCATAAGAGGCACTCAATAAACAGTAACGGTTATTATTAATTCAGGCCTTGGAGAATGAAAGTTTGGCATCATTTGCCAAAACAGAGCCATTCAAGGTCTAATGGGGGTAACCAGGGCTGGAGGAGACCACTCTGCCCAGTAAAGGGGAGTCCAGGGTGCAGGGCTTCAGGAGCCTCTGCTCCCAGCCAGGCCGGGTGAGCCCCTTACAAACCCCCTTGGAATTCGCCTGCCCAGGAGGCCCGCGTCCCTGGTCAATGCAGAAAGACGTGAGAGCCCCTGCTCAGGGCTCACAGACCCCTGTCTGTTCTGGAAGGTGGTCCCCTCCCAGTCGCCAGCCCCCACACCCCAACCTCACCGCCTTCTGTCCTCCAAACAGTAAGCTGAGGCCACCCCCGGACCCAGAGAGCAAATCGCGGCTTCTGTCCACCTGCCTCCGTAGCGTGTTGGCCCTGCCGCCGCTGGACATCCTGGAGAAAGATATTCACCTCTCTCTGGAGATGCCCGACGTACAGGTGCAAACCTGGCGCCCACGTCCCTCCACCAATAGGGGCCCCTCGGGAAGGGTACCCAGCTCTGCTTGCTGCTCAGGGCTTGAGAGGGGGCCGGCTGGACGGACAGGGCCCCTGAACCCCCACAGGCCAGGGCTGGGGGACCCTGGGCATGTTTCTTAACTGCTCAGAGCCTCCGTTTGCCCACCTGTAAAAGGGGGTGACCATCATAAAGCTGATGGTACTTAACACTCCGGGTGAAAGGAGATACGGGTGCCCCGTGTTGGATGCAGAGGGCGCTCTGTGAACAGGAGCGTAAGCCGCTCCCTCCTCTGCTGCCCCGCCCCGCCCGGGGAGCCTGGAGGAGGGGGCTCCAGGATGCTCTCCACCCCCGGCCAGCCCCCAGCCCTCTGGGTTCTGTTAATAGAAGCCGCCCCTGCAGGGAGACATCATGACTGGCCCACGTGGGGAGTGTGACCCAGTGCCAGGCACTGGACTGGGGACTCCTGTCTGTTCCCTTCAGTGTCCCCTTCCACCCTGGCAATTGGAGCTGGCTTCATGCCCAGTTCTCAGGTGATAAAGTTGGGCTCAGAGAGCTGAAGGGAGTTCCCCAGGGTGCCCAGGGAGTTTATGGCCAATGCGCCAGGGCTCTGCTCCTGAGGGCACTGAGAGGAGGGTGACTGGGTCGTTCCTGTGGCCCCCTCCCCCCCAGAGCGTGCCTGGCAAGCATGCAGTAAAGACTGGAGGTCTCGTGGGTGAGACTCAGGAATCTGGACCAGCTCTATAGTTTGCTGGGACCAGCGCAAAGTGAAAATGAGAGGCCCTTGTTTAAAACTTATTAAGAATTTCAAGATGGTGACAGCAGAGCATTAAACCGAGCTCTCCCAGAGCCCTTCTGAGCGCCAGGGCTGGTGCGGGTGGCACGCCTGTGAAACCAGCCCTGCTGGGAATGAACTTGCCTCAGCCCCTGAGAAACCTGTGCCCTTGGGCAGGTCCCAGACTGCCCCCTGCCCAGTCTCCCCAGCTGCCAAATACGGATGGACAGTGGTGGGGCCCTTCCTGAGCCTGGTGTGGGCTCGCTGGTGTGCAACATGGCCTGGGGAGTCTGCAGGAGGTGGCACGACCAGCACCGAGAGGCCAGTGCGCTCAGGCCCCGCCACAGCCTCAGCCCTCCGTCCCACCGGGGCTCCTCATCCTTGCACAGACCCTCTACAAGCAGGCCTTGAAGGCACTGGACCAGATGCTGCAGAGCTTCATCACGCAGAACCCCGTGGCCGACGAGCTGTACTTCCTGCTGTCGGTGAGGACCAGTGGGGGCAGTGCTGGGGAGGGCACAGGCGGGGCAGAGGAGGGACAAAAGAGGATGTCGCAGAGGAGGCAGGGCCCGAACTGGGGGTGGGAGTGGTCCAAGAACATGAAGGCTTAAGGACTGTCCATCTTTGGCGATCACACTGGTTTGGGACAACTGGGGGGGCGGGGGGCAGCAGGCGCATCCTGGTGGTAAGTGGGCCTTGAATGCCACACTATAGGGAGCTGGTCAGGAAGCGGACCATGGCCCTGGCCAGGACCTGCCCTCCCTGCCCCCAGAGAACCTCCCCTGCAGCAGTGTCCCCAGCCGTAAAGGGGTCTCACGAGCCCACCACCCCACTCTCCCACTGCCCTCCGGGGGTCCCTCCTTGACAAGAGGGAGACTAGTCAACAGGCAGGGACAGTCCAGGGACGGGAGACGGCTGAGAGCAGGGAGGCTGGCTCTGCTGGGAGGGTTGGAGGTCGGGGCCAGTGGGACTCAGCTGAATGAGGACTGAGGAGGGGGTGGGAAGAGAAGGGAGGGGCCAGGCAGGGGCAGAGGGGAGCAGCGTGTGGGAGCACAGTGTGCCAGAAGGGAGGAGGCTCTGATGGCTGGAGCGGGGGTGGGCGCCCAGATGAGTATGCAGGTGGGGTAGGTTGAGGGCAGGTCAGCAGGGGCCAGGCCACATCAGGCTTAGGGGCCTCGTGGAGCGAGTGTGAGAGCACGGCTGGGAGGAAATGCCTTCTGCATTTTCACTGCACAGTAGCATGTCGCTTCCCTGGGGATGTTGGCGACAAACCAAAGCAGTGCCAGGAGTAGCTGTGTCTGCCACCAGTGGAAGTCAGCGATGTTGTCATAGCACATCAGTGGGTCACAGGATCTCCAAACACCTCTTTTCAGAATCACTGGCTAATCCTATACCACCTTAACAAAGAGGCTCAAATTTGGCTTCACACTCTTCGACGTAACTGTTTCAATATGCCTTTGTATCCCTTTGTAATTCTGTGCATTTATGTTGTGCACTGAAGAGCACTGTTCTGGAAGAGGTGCATGGTGTGAAACAGGTTAAAAACCAGGAGCCGCAAAGGGCTTCGAGCAGGAGAGATGTGTGGGCTACAAAGGAAGGAAATGACTCCTCCTCTGTGGCTGGCTGGCTGGGGCAGGGGGACCGGCAAGGCTGTGCGCCAGGACAGGGAAGGCTGGACAGGGGGCGTCCTGGAAGCCGAGGGGGCAGAGCCTGGGACAAGAGGGCGGGGCCTCGTTGAGGGCACGGAGCCAGAGCCTCACTCACGGGGCAGAGCCTTGCTAGGGGGCGGAGCCTGAGCCTGGTGGGCGGGGCCTGAGCAGAAGGTGTGGCCTGGGCTGGGGTGGGCGGAGCCTGGGCGGAGCTGGGGTCCGGGGCTGCAGCAGCCCTCCCCGTCCCCGTCCCCCGTCCTCCCCGCCCCCCGCAGCACCTGTACGTCTGGCTGGCGTCGGAGAAGACGCACGAGCGGCAGCGGGCTGCGTACACTTTCGTGGCCCTCCTCAAATTCCTGAGCCGCAACCCCGACCTGTGGCGTTCAAGGCCCCCTGGGTCCCTGCCACCAGGACGGAGTGGATCCCTGAGTGCCCTGCCGTCCGGCCAGGTAATCCCCCTTTTTACACGCGAGGAAGCAGGCCAGGGTGGAGGTTGGGCACCCCTGCTCAAGGCCCCCCAGCTGGGCTCTGAACCCAGGTGCCCTGCCTGACCCCTGACCCAGGAAGCTGCACTGTCGTCCACGCACGTTGATACTTGGGCAGGTCCTTCTGAGCCCTGAGCCTGTTTCTCAGCCATGAAATGGGAGGAAATGAGTCCTCCTCAGAGTGATAGAGTGGGAATCAGATGGGCAGGGGCCGTGAAAGGGCTGTAAAGTGTGCAGACCTGCCCCAGACTAGGGCTAGCAGTTACTGCGTGGGGCAGCCAGCATCCCACTGCCCAGCCCCTCCGCCCGTCACCAGGCCCATCGTTTCTTGGTTTGCAGCTGGCAGTCTGTCACTGTGGCCCTGGAGGAAGGAACTTTAGCACATGTTCAGGCAGGGACTGGTTCTGTGTTTATCAGCCAAAATCAGCACTAATTCCTCAGGGAGACTTATGGGGAGATGAGGAGATTAGTTCGTCCCTGCCTGATGCCCGGCGGTGTGCCTTCCTCATGAAGGCAGAGAGCCAGGAGTGGTGTTGGGCAGCAGGGAGTGTTCCGCACAGGGAAAGCCCACTGCACAGACTCCTCCAGCATTCCTGGGGTGAAGAAGACCCCTCTAGAGGGGCTCAGAGTGCCTTCAATGTACTCAAAATCAATTTCCACACCACAGGACCGGGCCTAGGGTGAGGCAAGTCAGACACTTGCCTCAGGGGTAACATGGATGGGGGCAGCAAAACACTCCACAATCATAAGTATTTTAATGTGATGTTTTAAACAATCAGCTCAGCACACTGTGGCCTTTGGGCTGGCTGCCTGTGGTTGTAATCAAGTTTTATTGGAACCAAAGCCAGTATTAGGGTGAGGAGAGAAAGGCAAAGTCATGGAAATGCAAGGTCGGATCCTGTCTTTATTTATAAGTTTGAAACTTTGTTCATCATGGATTTTTGCATTCATTTTCATTTTTCTAAATACTACATTAAACTATTATTTCTCTTGATTTCTGAGCTTTTTGGCCACCTCTTCAATTTTGCCCAAACCGAAGTCCTGGCACGCAATTTGAGGGGTCCATTCTGACACTGACCGTGCTGGGCTAAGTGCACAGCAGGGTGGGGAACCCCGTGGTAGGTTCTGTTGTCAGTGGGTCCCCTGCACTCTCACCACAGCCAAAAGAGGACTTCAAACGGATGGGGCAGCTGGTGGGCATGCTGGGGATTCTGTGCCAGGACCCAGACAGGGCCACGCAGAGTTCCAGCCTGGAAGGGCTGGGACACCTCTACTGGCTCCTGATGCGCCAGAGAGGTGAGCCCCCCGGGCCACCATGGTGGACCCACTCCCACCCCAACCATGGCCTCAGCCTAACCCGTGCCAGCACTCCTGAATCCACCTCCCCCAAATCTGCCCCCAAACCCACCTCTAACCTCAACCATAGCCCTGTAATGGCCTCACCTGACCCGCACCCCCAAACTGGGGCACAGGCCTGATTCTGATTGCAATGAGCCCACCCTAACTCCTGCCTGCCTAGACCCCAAGTCCACCTTTTCCCTGCCCTCACCCCTGCCCAATCCCACCCCCGCCCACCCCTGGCCAGCAGAAGAGACTTCGCAGGTGGAAACGCAGGCCCCCGAGCAGCCTGCCCAGCCCAGTGCAGATGGAGCCCCCGTCTGCAGCAGTGGGGACCAGAAGGCCGCTCCTCCCAGCCCCCGGCGGATGGTGACCCCGAAGGACCACATCTCCGAGCTCGACAGCTCCCAACTTATCAAGGTCAAAGGCTTAGAGTCGTGGGCAGGGCCGGGTGGGCGGGCGTGGCCATGCTCTGCTCCCACCCGCACTGCCACCGCCCCTTCTGACAGGGCTCCGGCTGTTGGTGTGGGCTGGCTGGACCCAGGGGTCAGTGCCTGGGCCAGGGTGTGAGTATTAAAACCGAGGCCAGGATCTTGCCTGCATCTTTGGTGGTTAACTGAGAGCAATTGGAGAAGCCCCCCGCCCCTGGTCTGGGACAGGGGAGCTGAGGGAGGGGAAATTGGAGGGAGGGGGCTGGGGAAAGACTCTGGGATCAGCAGCCGAGGCTTGAGTCCCAGCTCTGTCTCTCGTGGCTGTGCAACCTTGGACAAGCGCCTTCTCCTCTCTGAGCCTCAGTCTTCCTCTGTAAAATGGGCAGAGTGGTGCCGATGAAGTCCTGGCTGCTGTGAGCCCCCAATAAATGGGGGCTCAGGGCCGTTCCAATAGCAGGTGTTCTCTGAGGCACCATGCGAGCTCCTTCCCTTTGAGTCTGGTTTTTGCAGGATGACCACTCTGCAGAAATATTCCCGCCTTCCTCATTTTCCCAGGGGCCTCTTTTAATCCTCTGAAGGCCAAACCCTCCTCCTTTGAAGGCATATCATGTCTCCCCTCTTGTGCTGTCATCTGGTCTACCTTGGCCAGATCCTCCCTGGTCAATGGCTTGGGGAATCTGGCAGTTCCCCAAGGTCCCTCTCGTCACCCCAGTGAAATCTCGTATCTTTGTGACAGTCCATGTCTGATGTTAGTTGTGTGGTCCTCTGAAGACAAGCAAGGCTGAGGCGCAGGATGTGGGCTGGACGCTGGCGTTGGCTGCACAGGCCATGTTCCATGGAGCCTCATGTTCTGAGTGGCCAGTTCATGATGTCTCCAACATGGTGGCTTTGGCATGGTGTCTTGCCCATTCTTGGTATTGAGCCCGTGGCTAATGAAGACTCTTGCTCTTGCTGTGCTCGTCAGTCTCTCGTTACACCTTTAGCACTCCAGGCCAGAAGCGGGATCTTGCCAGGGCCCAGCACAGGGCCTGACGGCAGAGCCTGCCTGCAGTAAGCACCATTGAGTTGAAACAAATTGAACCAAATGATGGCGTGGCGGCACATGGCTCCTAAGTGCCCTGCTGGGTTTTGAACCTGGTCCTGGCTGACTCCAGACCTGTGCTCTTTGCAGCTGCAGTGAGCTGTCCGTGCTGAGGTTGATCAGAAGTTTAGTACAGAAAATCTAACGCCCTAGGGCCAACACATCAATTGTCTGGTCCCAGATGGGAAAACTTGGCTTGGCTTCAGTTTATGCCAAAGAACTTGGACTAGGGGCAGAGGCAAGGCAGGAAGGGAGGGCTCCGCTGACCATCAGCTCACTGGGGGCCAGTGGTGAAGGGGCCCCAGAACACTCAGGCCCTCAGGTGGACTAGGAGCATAGTGTCTAGGACCTGGGAAGGGCAGTCTGCCCTAACCTGTGCTGACACTGCACACAGGGAATGGGCATTCGGCTCCAGCTCTCTTTGGACAAGAGACAGTGACAGACAGGAGCACAGAGAGAGGAGAGGATAGAATGGTCTGCTAATCAAGGGATGGTAGATCTGGGAAGGTTTGAGATGGAGAACAGACCTGGGTTCTGGTCCCAAGTCTGTCCTTGATTCCCCATGTGGTCTTGGATACACTACACCTTCATCACCACCGTCACCACCACCATCACCACCACCGTCACCACCACCACCACCACCACCACCACCACCATC
>JABWHU010001774.1:25217897-25230675 GCA_014189135.1 Dicerorhinus sumatrensis harrissoni | reverse complement strand
CCCATCTTCCCCAGCCCCCATCATCTCCTCCAGCTCCCATCTCCCCCAGCCTCCACCACCACCCTGGTCAGGACATCACAGCTCTCACTGAGGGTCCCTGGCCTGTTTCTGTCACCTCCCTCCCAGCAGCCAGAGTAGCCTTAACAATGAGTCAGACCATATTACTCCTCTGCTCCAAACCTTCCGGTGCCCCATCACATTCAAAGTCAAATCCAGAACCTTCACAGTAGCCAACGGGGTCGTGACGTGGCCCCACGACCTCACTGTCCTCCTGTCCTCCCTCCGCCCGACCACACTGGCCCTGCTTGCTGTCCCTTGGACTCATCAAGAATGCAGCTGTCTCAAAGCCGGAAGGTTCTCCCCACCCCAGGGCTGTGTGCTCCCCCCTTACACCTCAGGTCTCTGCTCGTGCCCCTTCTGAGCAAAGGGACCGGCTGCCCTACTAAGAATTGACGACACCCTAGCTGTCCCTCCCGCTGTCCCCCCCCCCGGCTTTTTGCACGTAGCATCTGACATGCCCTTGTTTGCTGCCCAGGTCAGACCACAGGGGCTCACTCCCACGCAATCAGGGACCTTCACCGGTTCTATCACTGCAGGTCCCCTGGGACTTTGCCTGCACATGACAGTGCTCAGCACACACGTGCCGACTGAGTGACAGATGCCCACAGGGGGCAAAATAGAAACCCTGGCCCTCTGGGCACCCTTGCTCCTGGAAACTCATCTCACGTAAGCCTCTCCAGGCAGGCTTTGCCCCAGAGAGGTGAAGTGACTTGCCCAAGGTCACACAGCCAGCAGGGGGCAGAGCAGGGACTCGAGCCCAGGCCCTTCTGACTCCAAAGGCCCTACTCTTTCCAGGGGGGCAGTGGCCACACTTTGGAATCTCCCAGAGTCCTCTGAGCTGTTGTGGCCCCCAGCCCCAGGGCCGATGGGACTGTGCTGGCTTCCCCAGGGCTCAAGGGCAGCCCCCCTTGGGTCTGTCTTAAAGGCAGGGGTGGGCTCATCCAGGACCCCAGTAGGGCCCTCCCAGCCCCCACCCCATCACTCCAGAGCCCCTCCTGTACTTCTAGCCCCTCCCACCCAGCACGCAGGCCCGAAGACCACCTACTGCAGAAAACAGGGCCATCATGGTCACCGACATCTTGGGAGCCTTGACACCCCCTGCCTCCCCCAGGTTTCACAGGGCCACGTCCTTGGACCAGGCAGAAAGGCCATAGGCCCAGGCAGGCCTGGCCTCCTGTCCCAGCTCCCCAGCTCCCCGGCTACAAGGCAGAGCCCTGGTCAGGGCACATCCTCTCTCTCCGCAGTCCTCAGTGTCCGCATCTGCAAAATGGGCACGAGGACACTACACAGCTCTGCACATACCAGTGATGGCCCCTAACTTGACCCAGGTTGGGCCCGGGGGAGCTGGACCCCAGTAAACCCAGGCCTAGGAGGAAGCAGCCAGGCAGTTCCAAGAGGAAGTGACTTTATGGTGAGCCCTGAGGGCTGAGTGGGAGTAGGCCAGGCGAGGAGGAAGGCTCCAAGCACAGGGAATAATGGCACACATGAGGGCCCAGAGGCAGGAGTGGAGGGAAGGCAGGCAGGGCTGGAGGGCAGAGGGCAGAGGGTGACAGCTCTGAGCACCAGCTGGACTTGTCCTGCCAGTACTTGGGAGCCACTGAGGGTGACAGACAGTCAGAGTCTATAGCTGGGGTGGGAGGGGCTTGGAGGGGAGACCCAGAAAATGGGGAGATCTAGGAGCACAGACCAGGGCAGCTGGCCCCATCTCTGCCACGTGTCCCCCAGGCCCCACTCTCCTCTGTCCAGCCCCCACCCTGAGAGCTCCTTCCACCCCTCGGCCTTCCGCCCTGCTAGGGTCCAGCTTAGGACCCAGCCTGGCCTCTGCCCTAGGCACCTGAGGCCCTGGTCGTGGTGGCCCGGGCATGGCCGAGCCCGCAGGCCGGAGGTTCAGCGCTGCCCTCCCGGCCCCTCTCTGTCCGCAGCCTCACCTTCCAGCTGTGGAGGGCCCTGGGGGCCGAGCTGCCCGTGAGCCGCCTGGTGCTGGCCTTGCTAATGGCCTGGCTGCGGGAACGGCCCCTGCCCCCGGGGGCCAGCGACGGCAGCCCCCAGCCCCAGGAGAAGACCTACCTGCGCTCGCTGGCCGTGAGTCTCTGCACCACCCCCTCGACGCCGTCCCAGCTGCCACCAGGCCGGGGCTGACATCACGTGTGCATTGAGTCAGATGTCGGGGCATCTGGGGCCCCCACTGTGTGCCAGCCCCCGGGAAGGGGGAGCGCATATCCAGGAAGCCCAGCCCAGCCTGGAGGAGGGGGCCTCCGAGCCACCCGGGGGGGGGGGCGGGGGCTGACAGCACAGGCCCGGGGCCCAGGCCCAGCTCCCCACTTCCTGCTTGAGGAGCCCGTCTCCCCTCAATGAAGTGGGACAGTCACAGTCCTGAGGGCCAGTGAGGGCACTCAGTCGCATGGTGTGTACCCAGGTCTCAGGACTCGCTGTGTGGTTGGTTCCCAGCACAGGGGCTTTGCGGGCGGGGTTCAGGCAGGGAGGAAGGGGGTGAGGCCCCACACGCATCCTTGGGTTCTGGGGACTGTAGATTCTGGGGGAATCGTACAGGCTGCCTCCTGCAGCCCCTACCCTCCTGTAGGAATTCATCCCCCACCCCTCAGCTTTCCCCACAAGCCCAGGCCCTGCTTGCACCGCCCCAGGAACAGGAAGCTCACTTCCTAACACAGCTAACCCTGTCCTCCTTGGCTGGGCTCTGATGAGGGCACAGCTGGGCCCGACCCTGGTTTTGTCCAGGCTGAGGTCACCTCCCACCTAAAAGCCCCCTGAGCAGCGGTCCGGAGCACGCAGCCTCCCCTCCCCACCCAGAGCCCCCTAGACAAGCTGCTGCCTGCAGCAGAGCTGTGACGGCTGAACATGGTGGCAGAAGGGATGTCCCACCCTCTCTTCTGGCCTGGCCCTCCATGGGCCTTCTCCTCGATGTCCCCCAGCCCCAGGCTGATGCCGGCCTTCTTGTTGGAGACCACACAGCAGCATGGGGTCAGCAGGGTGGCCTTCTCTGCATCCCACCATGCTGCTGCCTGGTAGCTCTGCCTTCCAGGGCCATTGTTCTCCTAGCATTCATTCGTCAGGCACCTGCTGTGTGCCAGGCTCTGTGCTGAGGATGCTGTGGGGAGCACAGACCCGCACGGCTGGCCATCAGGGCTGCAGAGCAGACAGGCCAGACATGAGGCAGGTGGTCGCCTGCTCAGCAGTGACTCAGCGCAGGGGCTCCAGAGAGACGGCAGAACGGGAACAAGCAGGGTCGGGGAGGTGTCCCTGGGGCATGGAGGGATGGAGGCACCTGCCTGGCCTGCGAGCAGCAGGGAGGGGGAGACAGGTGGAGGGTCCAGAGAGAGAGGGCACACGGGGAGGGCCAGGGCCCCGCAGGAGGGACCTACCGGGGAGTCTCGGTCCCGGAGGGTGTGAGCGGGCGGGGAGGGGCGCGGTTGGCCGTGGGTTTTGTCAGAGGGTGGATCAGAAGGCCGGGCCCCCAGGCCCCAGGGCGGGAGCTTCAGCGGCCCCTGCTGCCCCCCAGGCCATGAACACGCTGCACAAGCTGCAGCTCGCCCGGGAGTTCAGGAAGGCCGTGCAGGAGGCCTACCCCGCGCTCCTCCTGGCCCTGCTCACCCAGATGCACTACGTCCTGGAGCTGCAGCTGCCGGCGGGGCCCCCGCCCGGCCAGGAGGCCCAGGAGGCCCAAGAGGTGGCCGCGCCCAGCCCCCAGAGGTAAGACCAGGCCCACAGGAACTGGGGGCAGAGCCGCCCTGTCAGCTTCCTGGGGCTGAGTGAGGAGGTGCCGCCACCCGGCAGCTTGAAGCAATAGTTGCTTCTCTCAAAGCTCCGGAGGCGGCAAGTCTGAGATCAAGGTGTCAGCAGGGCTGTGCTCCCTCCGAACCCTGTACGGAGTGACCCTTCCTGCCTCCTCCAGCTTCCAGGCCTCCCGGCATCCCTCAGCGCCCCTGGCTTGTGGGCGCATGGCACCCGTCCCCGCCTCCATCTTCCCGTGGTCTTCTCCCCGTGTGTCTCTGTCTAAATTCCCCTCTCCTTACAAGGACACCCGTCACGATGGATTAGGGCCGCCCTAATGACCTCGTCTTAGCTTGATTCCTTCTGCAAAAAGACCCTGTTTCCAAATAACGTCACATCCACAGGTACCTGGGGGCGGGACTTCAACATCGCTTTTGGGGGACACAATTCAGCCCCAACAGACGTGATTGCAAACACCGGCCGTGGCCAGGGCGGCAGTCGGCGTGAGGCTCAGGGCAGGCTGCGTCCCGTTCAGTTGTCACCCGAGGGTGCTCGGCGGCGGAGGCACTGAGTAACTGCCGGCATAGGGGACTCCGTGGGGCAGCAATGCCGTCTGCCCACACAGCGTGCGCACCGTCCCTGACTGTGCTCCTTGCAGGGGTTCTGTGAGATGAATGTGCCTTCCCTGTTTGACAGATGCGGGAACTGAGGCTCAGAGACGGTCAGAGGCTTCCCCTGAGCCACACAGCACGCCCCTGCGTTGCTGAGCTAGAGCGCGCAGAATGGCAGGGGCGGGTATGGGCCTGGCCAGCGCTCAGCCCCTGGAGGCAGAGGCCCTTCCAGCTCCCTTGGTGCGTTTTGCTGGTACCCCGAGTATTTTCGCACTGATATCATGGTCAGCTGCCCCCCCCCCCGGCCTGCTACGGTGCAGGCTGGCGGCCTTGTCTTCCCTCTGCTGTGTTTTGAGAAACCCAGTAAGCGAGTCTTTAAAAGCCGCTGGGCTGACTCCTTCCATTTGTTTGTATTCTGATGCGCTTCCTGCAATTTGTCAGTTTTAACGGCTCTCCCCGAGGGCGTCACTTCTTCTCCTATTGCCTCTGAATTCGAATGTGCATAAAGCTCCTTTTTTATTCAGATCAACCATGCGAAATGCATGAATCTTCCCTAATAAGCTAGTAAAACGTTCTCCTCCCAGAACCTGGGAGGGTTAGGAGAGAGCTGCCGCTAGCCGTCTCCTGCCTCGGCTCCCCCGCCCCGCCCTCGCCCCCGCCGGCCGCCCCCTGCTCTCCTGCTCCCACCTGCCCCGCTTGCTGCCCTCCAGCCGCAGCCCAGAACCTATTAAAACCGCGCCTGGGCAGAACCCTCCTGCCCCCACCCCATTTAACTCAGAAAGAGCTGGATCCTTGCAGGGGTCCACAGGCCCTCCTCCATCTGGCTCCTGTCACCTCGGGGACAGGCCTTTCCTGCTGCTCCCCACTCACACCCCCTGCTCCAGCCTCAGCGTCTCCCCACTCTTCTTCAAACCCAGCACGCTGCTGCCTCAGGGCCTTTGCACTTGCTGCTCCCTCTTCCTGGACTGATCATTCCCCAGGTATCCTCAGCTCCTGCAGGTCTCCTCAACCACCCTCTCCAAAATAGCGGCCCCACCCCCTCCCTGCTGTGTTCTCCCAGAGCACCACCACCATCTAAGATCTGGAATCTGCGCCCCGTAGAAAGGAAGCTCCCGGAGAGCAAGACTGTTTCTCTGTCTCACTCGGGGCTCCCCCAGAGAGCAAGCACGTCTATTTGTCTCCCTCAGGGCTCCCCAAGAGAGCAGAGGTGCTGTCCATCTCACTGGGGCCCCTGGGGCGCTTTCTGCCCAGTCCTGGTGGATGGAGATGGTCCAGCAGCTTCGGCCCTCTCCGTCTCCACTTCTGGCCTCTCTCTGGGTGGGCCTTCCCCAGGAGGGGGAGGGGGAGGTAGCCCCAGCAGCCATGCCATCACTCTGGCATAGCCCGTTGGCTCTGATTGGCCCGGCTTAAGTCACATGCCCATGCCTGAACCAATCACCTGGGCCACAGGGGCATGTGGGGCTCTGATTGGCCAGGCCTGGCTCCCAGCTCTCCGTGGAGCTGGAATGGGAGCCAGCCCTCCTTCCCCAGAGGTAGACTGTGATGCTGGTGCAACCCCAGAGTGGCCCAGGCGAGGGACAGGCCAGCCCGTGGTGATGGTGGCGAATGGTTGGGGACGGTGGGGAGTTGGCAGCCACTCCCAGGGCCTCAGAGGGCATTGTCACCCAGGATCACTGTGGTCCAGGATCTGATGCCAGGCAGATTGGTATCGTCAAGGGCACAGGGGACTGAGGAAGGGATGTGGGCACACACTGCTAAGAGGCCCACGGTCTTGTGGGTACCCTCGGCAACGGGGGACACTGGGTGGCAGCTGGGTGAGCCTTGAGTCGGGGTCAGACTAGTCCTGGGCCTCTGAGGTTTTCCATATCCAGCCAAGCTGGGCTGGGCCCTGGGGCCAGCAGGCGGGGGTGTTGGGCGTGGCCCTCTTCCCCCAGCAGGACTGCTAGGAGCACTGCCTGCAGGACCGCCCCTTTCCTTTGCATCTCTGAGGAACAATGCTCCTCTCTTTAGAGACGTTGCCTGCTGTGGTCAGTTCTCAGAGCCGGTCCTCTTCCAGTCAATGTCCGTCCTGCCCCATGAAGGACTTCTCATTTCTCTCGTTTCATCCATTGTGGATTGACTGTCTTGAATTCTCATGGGGCCTCTGACTTCTCTTTATTTCAATGACACTCCCTTGGACCACTTATGAGTACAGTCTGGAACATTTGCCTCTTAACCCTAGCTGCCAGGGAGCTCATATCTAAAGTTAGTGCTCAGCGCCCCTCACGGTGGTGTGTGGTGCTTCTGTTTTGTTTCTCACCTCCTTCTGATTAGTTCTCTGTTAAACTTGAAGCTTTAAATTCAAAGCTTTTTTATTTAAAATACTGTTTAGGATCCTGGTTTTTGGCAGTAGACAAGGAACAAATAAGTAATTCATAATGAAATGCTGTTTGGAGCCTGCACGTGAGATCTGAGAGCTCGTCCTGCCCTCCCCTGTGAGCACTCTGAGCTGGTCTCTCCATCTCACCGTCTTGGTTTCTTCGTCTGTGTGCTGGGATTGGTCTCTCTTCAGGGCTTGTGGGGGTCAGGCATGGCCAAGACTGGGCAGCCCCTGTTCTAGACCCCGGACAAGAGGCTGACACTCCAGGCCTCGGTTCCCATCCAAGGTGAAGGGTTTGCCGTCATCACCCCAGCCCAAGCATCTTCTCATCGCTCTGCCCAGTGGGGCGTCGTGGTCTCGAGGGCCCAGGGGCCTCCTGACCCCTGGCACCTGCAGGGGGTGACTCCCCAGGGAGCTGAGCAGGGATTCCTGAGCAGGGAGGGGCTGAGGGGGCATGGCGCTCTGTCCCAGCCTGTCCTCTTGCCGCCCTGGAGCCCCCCCCCCACTGCCCTGCTTGGACCTGCCTGCTTTCCTAGCCCACCCCGGCCCCCAGCCCCTGGCCTCAGCCTCACCCTCCCCTCCGCTCCCTGCTCCCCGCAGCTCTGGGTGGCAGGGCGGAGAGAGAGGAGTACAGGGCTGTTGGTCGTTCCGTCGGTATTTGTGAAGTGCACGATGTGCCCCACTCTCATTAATATTAATAAATATTCACGGCGCCTGCTATGTCCCAGACCACGCTCATCACCAGAGGTTTATCCCTGCGCTCTGGAGCTCACAGCCCCGTGGAAATGCAGACGGGGTCAAGTAACAGCCTGGTGACGGTGACACACCCAGAAAGTGCCCTGAAGGAGACTCACGTCCTCTGCAGAGGATGACAGAGGCAGGGGGTGGGGGGGCACACCTGTCATGTGGTTCCCTGAGGACCCCGCATTGGAACGTACGCCTGAATGATGGGTCAGAGCTCACCAGGTGGGGGCAGGGAGGCCAGAGATCCTTCCAGTGGGAAGAGACAAAGGTGGGAAGAGACAAGAAGGAAGCCTCGAGGTCAGCCTCCACCCCCAGAGCAGTGGGGAGCCATGGCAGGCTCTGTGCAGAGGGCGTGGCAGGATCCAGTTGGCACCGCAGAGAGATGGCCAGAGTGGGCGACCTATAGAGGCGAGGGAGACGCGGCGCCCACCTTCTGCAGCTCACATGTGTGGGGGGACTCCTGGGAGGGCCTTTCCACTCCAAGTCGAAGAGAAGAGGACTGCGCCTCACACCCTCACCGCTTTACCGGGGACAACCGCGGTCGCTGCCCGGGGCGTTGGGCAGCTACGTGAGCCGATGCACAGGTGGCCCCAGCTCGGGCGGCACACGCCACGTCCTCCCCTCCTCCGTGGTCTCATCCTCACGCTCCTGCTGCCCGGGCACTGCCGGGTGTGAAGCTGCAGGAGGGCACGACCTCGGGCCACTGGGAGGAGGGAGGACGGTCCTGCACGGCCGGGCTCGGACTGAGGGGCTCCGTCTTCAGTCGGCCTCGGGACTGCGTTGCCGGGGTCCTGGGCTGGGGGGCCTTCAGGTTTCAGGGCTCCACAGGGTTGTGATTTGCCCCGGGATCGGCAGGGCGTCCTGAGAACGTCCGAATCAGCCGATCGCCTCTGTCTGGCAGCGCTGGTGTGGCTGCAGGGACAAGGCAGTCATGAGAGACGACGCCCAAGGTGGCCCAGGACCAGAAGTTTCTGAGAATCGTCACCGAAGGGACAAAATGCTGCTCGGCCCCAAAGTCTCCTTCTCCTGAAACCGTGTCACTCTGTGGCTGCAACTAGTGACCTGGAAAACGCGGCCTTGTTTTAGTGGCACAGCGTGGGGCGAGATGACAAGCCAGCTGGCATTTGTGTTGGTGCCACAGGGACTTGCACAGAGTGCGTTTCATCCTCTGACACTTGGTTCTGCAGACCTGCTCAACCGCGCCTGGTCCAAGCCGGCAGCCTCGTTCCCGGGGCTTGCTCACTCACACAGGGTGATGTGACCAGGCACAGGGTGGCCGCATGGGGAGCCAGGCCCCAGGGCAGGCCACCTTGCTTCCTGTGGCCTGCGTTCCAGGCCCCCTGCCTGTGTCCTGCCTCAGCACCTGGGGCTGTGACATCGCTGTGCAGGTTTGGAGCTGGGGGCCTGGTTGGCCTCCACTTCTGCTGCCCCTGGCCAGGCCGTGTGACCAGGCCGTGTGACCAGGACAGGGCACGTCCCCTCTCTGTGCTGCTCCCTCCTCTGTCAGGAGGTGGCAGTAGAGGGTCACCTGAGCCGGTGCAGGGGAGGCGGGTGGCTGACCAGCGCGTGCTCACACCATGCTTCATGTCTGGCGTCCTTTCTCCGTTACACGCGGCCTGCGGCGGCGGAACCTGGTTTCCCAGAGTCCTCTGAGGGCAGAGCAGCATCAAGAGTTGCAAATGGACCCTTCTCTGGGCTTCCATGATGCCACACCCCTCGGCTCTCCTCCTCCCTCCGCACCGTGCCCCCTCCGTATTCTCAGCCCCACATTTAAACGGCACCATCCCTCAGGGCTCGGCCGGGACCCTCTCTACCCTGTGGCTCGGGGGCCACAGGTCCCCAGGTGTCTCCAGAGCGCTCCCTCCAGCCCTGGAAAGCCGGCTGCGGACACAATCGCCATCTCCTCTGAGACGTTCCAGAGGGACCTCACAGGGCTGTGCGCCAGCCGTTCCCAGCTGCCCCCAGAACAGTCCCCCCTCCGAGAAGGCCCCTCCGGTCTCTTGCCCCAGCACCTGACCCTGGAGCGCAGTCCCCTGAGCCCAGCACACGCCCTGGCCCGCCCTACACCCCAATATTTCTGCCAAATGAGGGTGGGAATGAGCCGGCCCCCAAGAAGGTGTCGGGCTCTGAGCCAAGACAGGAGCCAGAGTGCACCTTTCCCGGCGGGCGGCTGGGCACCCTCCCCGGGGCAGGGCTGGCCTGGTGACCCCCTCTGCTCCACCGCAGCACGTCGCTGGAGGCGCTGAAGAGCCTGCTGTCCACCACGGGGCACTGGCAGGACTTCGCCCACCTTGAGCTGTTGGGCGCCTGGGAGCTCTTCACCACCATCCACACCTACCCGCAGGGCGTGGGCCTCCTCGCCAGGTAGGGGCGGGGCCGGGGCAGGGGAGGGGCCACCGCCCATCCGGGAGGCTGGGTGTGTGTGTGGACAGCAGTGACCCCCGGGGCCTGCCTGTGAGCACAGCCTCATGGACCCACGCGCGTGCACACGTGGCCCTCTGGCGTGGAAGGCGTGTGTCCCCTGCCCCTGGTCACACGCACACACACCGGATCCTGTGGATGCGGGCATCTTCCTCCAGCCTCCACTCTGGCCTGAGGCTCCCAGGGGGCAAAGGCCACGCCCGCTCCTCTGTGTCCCCCACGCCGGGCCTGGGCCTGGCACCGGAGGGCGGCCAGCAGGTGCAGAGGGAGCAGGAGCACGCTGAAAGAGATGGGTGCCCACCCACACTCAGCGACCCCCCTGGCCGCCCGGCCCCGGCTGGGTTGGGTGGAAGCAGGAGGGGGGACACGGTGGCCGCGAGCCCAGGCCCGAGCCTGCCCTGCCCCCACGCCCTAGGGCCATGGTGCAGAACTGCTGTAAGCAGATCCAGGCGGTCATCGGCCAGCTGCTGCCCAGCCTGCAGTGCAGGGAGGAGCGGGAGAGGAAGGTGGCCATCCTCATCCTCACGGAGGTAGGGGCCTGGGCGGGGCCAGGAGCCCCTCAGAGACAGCCTGAACCCCCTCCTCCAGCTGCCTCAGTGCCCCATCAGGACCAGCCAGGACCCCACCCTGACCGGGAGGAGGCCGGCCCAGCAGACCCCTCACACCCGCTCCTTCCGCTTCTGGCTCCACAGGGGTCCACAGTCTGGGGTCCCCCCGCCTCTCAGTTCCCCCTCAGCCTGTGGCCTGGAAGGACGTGTATCCACCCCTCCCTCCCTGGCCCAACCCCTGCAGAGTTGAATGGGTGCCAGGCACAGGTCAGGCAGACGTGGGCTCGAATTGAAGCCTGTCCTCACTCCCCTGGGACTGTGAGCTGAGAGGGCAGTGGTCAGAACCAGGTGGATGCTGGGGTGTGGACGGCTTTGCAACTGTGCGCTCGGGGCAGTGGTAGGGCAGGGCGTGGGGGCTGTGTGTCATTTCCATAACAGACACTAGTAGAGGGAAATTTAAATCAAAGCCTGGGGCCGCTCCCCACCCCACCAGCAGGATTGTCTGGGCCTCCCTGCACCGTGGGGAGGTCCACGGTGTCCCGTGAGCCAGGCTGTTGATGTATGTTGGCCCCAGCCTTGCTGTGTTACCTCAGGCAAGGCCCTTTCCCCCTCTGGGCCTCAGTTTCCCCAGCTGTACATTGAAGGATAGAACTAGCTTGGAGGTGCGTTTCAAATACTGGGTAACCAAGATACCCGGAGAGTGCTGGTCAACCACCCTTCCTGAATCCCCCGCCAGACCCTGGTCCTAGAGCCCCGCTCCCAGACACAGACACAGGCTCCCTACGAGAGGGGGCCAGGCCTGACCCACCTGCCCTTGGGCCGCCCCAGTTCCTCTACAGCCCCGCCCTGCTGGAGGTGCTCCCCCAGCAGGCCGCCCTGATGGTGCTGGCCCGAAGCCTCAGGGACCCTAGCCCCGAGGTCCGCGTGTTGAGCCTGCAGGGCCTGGGAAACATCCTCTTCCACCCGGAGAAGGTAAGGGCCCAAGGAGCGCTGTGCAGCGCTGCCCCCATCCCCGCCAGAGTGCCGGCGGCGTGGGATGTAGACAAGTCCACTGGGTTGGAATCTCAGCTCTGTCCCTTCCAGCAGCCGGCTGGGGACATATGATTTCCCCTCTCTGGGCCTCAGTTTCCTCATCTGAAGAACGGGGCTAGTGAGGGCCTCTTGGCAGGTTTGGGGGGGTGTGGTGAAGTGTCTGTTACTGGAAACGTTGTCTCCTCCAGGCCCAGGAGAGAGAGGAATGCTGCTCCAGGCGCCTAGGAGGAGCCCACCAGGTGGGCTGGCGTGCAGGAGAGAATGCCCCCTGAGAATCTTATGGATGGGTGCCCCCTCTGTGGTTGACTCGTCTTCTCCATTCCCTCCCAGTGCCACCCCATCATGCTAACAGCCCACATCCTGTAATGAACAGTGGAGGCATTACCAAAGAGGCAGGACAGAAGGCCGTCCCCATCAACAGCCCCCAGGGCAGGCCCTAGAATTCCTGCCGTCGCCTCTGCTGCGGGTTCCCGGGTGCCATGCTAGAGTGAAATGTCCAGGCACTGCCCAGGACGCCAGGTCATCCAAGCTCACCCAGCACTCTCTAGCCTGCTGGCTTCTTCTGCTCTCTGGGCCTCAGTGTCAGCACCCATAAGATGGGAGTGGGGACAGGACCTGCCTCGTGGTGGGCAACTCACAAGTGCCAGGCTGAGACCAGTACCCAGCACATGGTCCCCTCTAACCATTTGCTGTCATGAGCAGTAGCCTTTCATCCCTGGCACCCCGTGTGGGTCTTGCCAGTGGCTGATGCCCTACAATAAAAATGCCAAGTTAGAGAAAGTTCTTTTCTCACCTAATCAGGGAGTGCTCACCTTCACCCACCCCATCCACCCCAGGGGCTGTTATGGGAGGGGCTGTTATGAACATAAGGGTTTTCAGGGCTTATGGGAGAAGGTGTCTGATTGTAGGAAGGCCACAAGAAGGGCCACGTTCCAAAGAGACTCCAAAGCCTTTTCCCCATCAGCCCACTTTACTCCCATTGTGTTTCCTTGTAAGTCTCCAGATGGTTAAGAGGAGACCTCCGTTAGGGTCACGGCTGGCAAAGCCCTTTGCGCTGCACTTGACACACAGTAGGTACTTAATAATGGAGACTAGATAGCATTTCCTCATTGATGTGTCCATCCATCCAGCCACTCACTCATCCATCCATGCACCCACCCACCCATCCCTCCACCCATCCATCTATCTATCCATGCACACATCCATCCATCTATCCACCCATCCATCCATCCATCCATCCACCCATCCATCCATCCACCCACCCATCCATCCAC